>JANAVB010010494.1:0-187337 GCA_029216955.1 Iris pallida | reverse complement strand
TATATATATATATTATATATATATATATATATATATATATAATATATATATATATAAAAAGAAAAAAAAAAAAAAAAATATATATATTATATATAATATATATTATATATATATATATATCACGCCAGTGGCGCGGTGGCGCACCGGTAAGACCGCTGGCACTCGGGAATGAGGGCACAGGTTCAAGCTCCCACTCCCATGGAGGCGGCTGGATGGCATTGTCCACGACCTTCGGACCAAAGCTGACTGGATGGAGTTGTCTCCGGACCTTGACTTTTAATCAATATATATTAAATTCTGCCTCCACAGTACTTGTAAGGTGATTAAACAAAATGATTCCATGATTGTAAAGCCAACATACAAACTCTAACAATGTAAAAAAATATTCTCCATCGATGAGTTGCAAGCTTCATATGTAGCTAGAAATGTTTTTTTTTTGTTATTGAGGAAAACACCATTTTATTTATCAAATAGTACCAGTAGTGTTAACAAAAGCTAAGATTTTTTTTTTTTTTTTGCAAGCTTCATATGTAGCTAGAAATGTCAAAGTTGCGGACTGGCACTCATCAACATGTACTTAAAGTATACTTTAACATCTGTATCAACATCGAGTGAATATATTTTGGCTTTGTACTAATCTCCATATCAAATTTTAGTATTTGATATGAGACATGTTTATTACTTTAAAATTATCAGCTTGAGGTGGTTCTCTTTACAAATGCTAAATTTACTACCTACTTAAAACCAAAACTCTCATAAACGATGATATAGCGCCCTCCTATTGGTTACCCGGCCCCAACCCCGAACCCCCTCCCCAATTAGAAGCCGTCGTGTGACATTATAAATAGGTTTAGGAGTTTGGTTGTAATTATAGCATCACCGTTCTCTTTACATTTATATTTTCTTTCTTTTTTTGACATGAACCGACCAAAAACAGACAAAAAAAAACTAATCAATTTTCTACATACCTACCTTTTGTGATACCGGGGTCTTCATTGAAACATAAATTGTTGGTGTTTTTTGCCTTTGGACTAGAAAAGATAGTCCCACATCGGCTACACCAAATGGTGAGTATCTCAATATAATGCATTGCTTGTGTTGAGGTGTGCACATGAGGTGTAGTGGGGCACAAGTTTGTGCCATGTGGGAGTATTTTCCTAGAAGGAAAAATGATTAAATCCAACAAGGATGCAAGTTGATTTTTGTTGTGCGGACTCGGACTCGGACACGGACTCCAGGATGTCTCATGTATGCACGGGAGTGTTCGGGGGGTAGGCGTGGACTGGCACACTTCTATGCTGATTGTGGGATGATCTAAAATATCAAACTCTATTTTTGAGTATTGGTATTTTAGTCCCACATCGGATAGGAGAAGAGGTGAAGTCTCAACTCCACTCTATAAATAGAGCCCCTTGGCCTCCTTTGAAAGATGCACCAAGAAGAGATTGAGGGAGTCTGTTAAGTCCAGGAAGTCCGTTCAAGTCTCAAATATTGACTTACGAGCGTTCCAGAAGTTCTTCGTGAACTTGCTGGTTCCTGGAAGCTGTTCGTGCTCGTGTGGGGCGAATAAAGCTTTGAGCAACGGTGATCATTCACCCCAGCAGGAGTTATTCCATCATTCGCCAGTCATCTTCGTTGCTGGTCTTATCAGGATTCTAATAGCGCACCTTCGGTGAAGTGTTTGCGTTGATATTATCAGAATTCTATTTGTGCACCTTCTGTGAAGTGTAGCACGAATAGAATTTCATTTACGTACCTTCTGTGAAGTGTTACGTTCTGTGCACCTTCTGTGAAGTGTAGCACTAGTTGAAATTTCTATTACGTACCTTCTGTGAAGTGTTACGTAATAACGATTGTTTCTACAATTGTTACGAAATTTCAGTTTTCCATCAAAAAATTGTGCCTCGGCACTAACAATTGTGTCTCCCAAAATTTCTCACATTATTTTTCCTTGTTGTTTCTCTTCCTCTAGCAACACCGAGACAAAGGTTAACAAACAAATTACATCGCCATCGTGATGATATACTAGTTGTCCAATATTTCCAAAAGCTCGATCTTATAAAGAAAAAAAAGTCAACATTACATATTAAACTTTCAAAATCTTGTAAGTGTGGGCCAAAATTATAAGAATCAGATTGTTCATGTAATAAAATATTAGTTATAACCAATGTTTTCCAACAATCAAAATCTTTGCTAATCTAGTTGCCACGATAGCACAGGTTTCTATGATTACTAATCTAGTAAGGTGAGCCTAGTAAGGTTTCTATGATTACTAGTAAGGTTCCAAGCCCAAAGAACAAGGTGAGCCTAGTAAGGTTTCTATGATTACTAATCTAGTTGCCATGATAGCACAGGTTGCAACTGTGGGGGCTGACTTGGACTGGTGGATAGACACTGGTGCGACCTGCCATGTCTGTTCAGACAAAGACTGGTTCGTCTCTTATGAGCCAACTTCAGAGAAGGTCATAATGGCAAATCAGGCACAAGCTGAAGTACTGGGGATCGGGACGGTGGAGCTGAAACTCACATCGGGGAACACTCTGACGCTTTAAGGTGTGAAGCATGTTCCAGTAATTGCTAAGAACCTGATCTCTGGAAGTCTGCTCTGCAACGCAGGCTTGAGGATGGACATCAATGCTGGCCAGTTGGTGATGTCCAAGAAGGGTACATTCTTCGAAAAAGCTTTCCAAACTGAAGGAATGTACAAGATTCAGCTTATTGTAATCCAGCATGATAATATAAATGCAATCACTTTTTCTGATTATTCTCTTGAGTTGTGGCATAATAGGCTAGGACATGTTCATTGTAAAAGGATTAACAGAATGTCTAGTCTAGGACTTATCTCCAAGTGTGGGAGTAAGGTAGAGAAATGCGAAGTATGTGCTCAGACGAAGATCACAAGGAAACCCTTTCACATGGTCCATCGAAGCACAGATCTTCTGGAGTTGGTTCACTCAAATATCTGTGACTTCAAAAATTCTCTACAAAGGCCGGGATGAAGTATTTCATTACTTTCATCGATGACTTCTCTAAGTATGCTTTCGTCTACTTGCTCAAGTCTAAAGACGAAGCATTCGAGAAGTTCAAGGAGTTCAGGACCGAGGCTGAGCGGCAAACTGGACAACATCTCAAGAGGTTAAGGAGTGATCGAGGCGGGGAGTATCGGTCCCATGAATTCTTATCATTCTGCAAAGAACATGGAATCATCAATGAGACAACGGCTCCGTACTCTCCTCAATCCAACGGAAGTAGCAGAAAGGAAGAACAGAACGTTGACAGAGATGATGAACTCCATGCTGTTGACTGCGGGTCTTCCAAAGTGCTACTGGAGAGAAGCTGCACTAACGGCAACGTTCATTCTGAACAGAGTGCCATATGCAACTTCCGACATAACTCATCATGAACTCTGGTTCAAAGTCAGACCTAACTTGAATGTCATTCAAGTGTGGGGGTGTCTGGCTTATGTGAAGCTCCCGGATCTGAAGATTCAGAAGCTGGAAACAAGGACTACGAAGGCGATCTTCTTGGGGTATGCCAAAAAGAGTGATGCTCGGAGATTCCTTGATATCGAGTCAAACCATATCATCGAATCTCGCGATGCTGAATACTTTGAAGACAAGTTTGCAAAACACAAGAATATTGTTTTTGCGGATCTTCCGGAGAATGATGAGGGTACAAAGCAGACAGAAGTCTTTAATGTACCAGTAGTCCAAGATGAAGCTGTCGTCAAGGAGACACCAGCTGAACCAGAACTCGCTGAGCCGTCAACTAAGCGAACGAGGAGGCCGAAAGACTTCGGAGATGACTTCGTCACCTATCATGTGAAAGCAGATCCGCTTACCTATGATGAAGCGATGAAGACCAGAGATGCTGTATTCTGGAAGGAGGCGATAGACAACGAGATTGACTCAATCACCTCCAACAACACATGGGTATTGGTTGACCTGCCAGAAGGAGCAAGACCCATCGGATGCAAATGGATCTTCAAGAAGAAGATGAAAGCAGATGGAACCATTGACAAGTTCAAGGCCAGGCTAGTGGCCAAGGGGTTTGCTCAGAAGCAGGGGATCGACTAATTTGACACTTATGCTCCAGTAGCTCGGATGACAACCATCAGATTGTTAATTGCTCTAGCAGCAATACATAAGCTGGTGATACATCAGATGGATGTGAAAACGACATTCCTTAATGGCGAGCTGACCGAAGAGATCTACATGCAACAACTAGAAGGTTTTGTCGTCAGAGGTCTGGAAGACAAAGTCTGCAAGTTGATGAAGTCTCTGTATGGTTTGAAACAAGCTCCCAAAATGTGGCATGTTAAGTTTGACAAGGTGATGAGGTCAAATGGCTATAGGGTCAGTTAAACAGACAAGTGTGTCTATACGAAGTTTGCTGACAGAAGAGGAGTAATCGTTTGTCTTTACGTGGACGACATGCTAATCGTAGGTACGGATTTAAGCTACGTCACAGAGACAAAGAAATTCCTCTCGACCAAGTTCAGTATGAAGGACTTGGGGGATGCCGACGTAATCTTGGGGCTCAAGATCATCCGGACAGGCACTGGAATAGCGCTGTCACAATCTCATTATATTGATAAGATGCTCACTCGCTACGGGTATCAAGATCTTCCTATAATCGATACTCCATACCGGAGTGATCAAAAGCTGGAGCCAAACTCGAGGGAAAGCGTCAGACAGTTGGAGTATGCTAGCATCATCAGAAGCTTGATGTACGCTACTACTGCCACAAGGCCTGACATAGCTTTTGTCGTGGGAACGCTGAGTCGGTTCACTAGCAATCCAGACGTTGAGCACTGGAAAGCTGTGAAGCATGTTATGAGATGTCTCAAGAAAACTCAGACATATGCACTTTTCTACAGCGAAGATCCGTCAGTAGTGGAAGGCTTCAGTGATGCTATCTGGTGTTCAGAGGTGGAAAGCGAGTATTCCACAGGTGGATTCGTATTCGCCATGGGCGGAGCTGCTATATCGTGGAAGTCGAAGAAGCAGACTATGTTATCTCGCTCCTTCATGGAATCTGAATTCTTTGCATTGGATGCTGCTGCAGATAAAGCAGAGTGGCTTCGGGAGCTCATGTATGATCTTCCGGTGGTTGGGGCTCAGATACCGACAATACCGATATACTGTGACAACCAGGCGGCAGCAGCAGTGGCATCAAATGAACTCTTCAACGGGAAGAAGAGGACGGTGCGGTTGAAGCACAGAGCAGTACACGATCTTATCAAGAGAGGTGTTATTACAGTGATTGATGTTCGGAGTCAGGAGAACCTGGCGGATCCGTTCACCAAGGGCCTCAAGCGCCAGCTGGTCGATGACACAACTTGTAAAATGGGCTTAAAGGTATTCTGATATTGTATTATTGTATTCCTACCATAAGTTTTATGCTATTAGTTCAAAGATTTATCTACTAGGCATCTAGCTTTTGGTTCAAGGGAGGACCACTAATCGGAAGAATATCAGAAATCGTGCTCGTGTAGGAATGGTCTCCCCAACATATTTGAAACATTGATGAAGAGTTGATGGAACAATATTGTGCTCGTGTAGGAATGGTCTCCCTAATAGAGCATTATAAGAACAACCAATATTGTCAATGATGTAGAAAGTAACCTTTGTACGAAGATTGCCTATTTGGAGTTTAAGCGAATCTTGTCCAAAGGTTTACTTCTCCCCTGATTGAATCCAAGGATGGTAGTGATTGTACTGGAGAGGCTATGTACAGGGATTTTCAAAGCATCGAGCATTGTCTTTGGCATAATGCTGAAAGCAGATCCTGGATCTATCAGGATACGATCAACTTTCATCGAATCGACATATCCTATATAGTAGAGAGGACGATCATGTCTATTGTCTTCTAGCAACATATCATCTTGTGTGAAAGTAATATTCGGAATCAATTCCAGAATACTATGACAATGGAGACAAGAGATATGTTCTGCTTCCGGCTTCTTGAGAAGGGCTAGACAAGTCTCAGCTTGCATGAGAGCTTCACTTAGAGTTTCTCGCGTCTCTCTGGAAAGACGCAAGAGCTCAAAGATAGATAGCCTTGCTGGTGTATTGGCTAGTTGAGCCAATATATCGAAGTTATAAGGCTTCTCAAGCCCAGTAGGAGATGATTTCTTCAACGGTTTATCAAAGCGGACTTGTTGCTTGCCTTTATCAGCAGCCACTGGCTTGGAAGGAATGGGTACTACAACCGGTGAGGATGTAGAAAGAATTTCTTCAATAGAAACAGGTTGTGTTGGAGTAGGTTCAGAAGAAGAGACAAGATTCTCTTGAGTTTCAGGATAGTCTTTCAAGTAGGCTTTTCCTGATCTAGTACCCAATAAAATTTCTTCGTCAACTATGGGATCAAAAGACACCATGTTGCAAATCTTTGTCTTGCCTTTGGAGCGATCTTTCTTCTTGGAGGAACAGGGAACCTCGAACTCTGAAGCAAGATCGGGATGGATCCACATAACCTCACCATTGTCAAGAGACAATGGGACGAGACCTTCATTTGGTGGAGGCAGTAGATTTTCGATCTCGAGAGTAGCCTTTGGAATAGGAATGACACCATGCTGTATCATCTGCGGAGGGAAATTACCGAACTTGACCGAGACCATGTTGGCGGTAACAGTCTTTTCATCTTGCTGTAGAGTGACGTCACCAGCATTGACAAGCTCTTGAATCTTGCCCTTGAGCACGTAACATGCTCGAGTAGGATGTCCAATGAATCGGTGGTAGACACAATATTTAGGATGATCGGTCTTACCGACTTCATCAGGTTTCTTTGGGTCTGGGAGCTGGATCTTGTTGCTCTTGAGTAAGCAATCAAAGATACTTGCAGTGTCATTCTCGTCGAAGGAATATTCTACCTTAGGACGAGGTTTCCTCGGTTGAGGTGCAGAAGGAGTGGAAGTGGACGTAGGCGGAGCTACGTTGACAGCCAAGGACTCTTTGCTCTTCAGATTAATGTTCAGAGTCTCCTTGTTCTTGCGGTTGTTCTGACGATTATCGCCGCCTGATGTTTGATGTTCGTCCCGATCTGGGTTAGACATTTGTACCCCCAGCTGTTTGAATTTCTCAGCACTCACTTCAGCTGCTTTGGTATTGACAATAAAAGATGGCCAGTCTTGGAACTGAGTTGAGCCTGTCCACATGCTGATAATAGGCAAAAGATTTGCCTTGCAAGTGTCTATGGTAACAGCAGCAGGAGTTCCTGGAGGCATCTTCAAGGCTTCTCGGTGGAACCGTTCGATGAAACTCTCAGCAGTTTTATTTTGTTTCTGTTTGATTTTATTGAGGGCAGACATAGTCATGTCATTGAATCCCTCATAGAATGGTTCTAGAAAGATTTGCTTGAGTCCCGAGAAAGAAGTGATACAACCATCGGGCAAATTTCTATACCAGTCATATGCTACGCCGGCTAAACAACCGACGAATACTCTGGTAAGAAGAGCGTCATTTGGTTGGAGTTGAACAGTCATTACCTCGAAGTGATTGATGAACTGGCTTGGTGAGGTGCTGCCGTCGAAGAGAGAGATTTTTAGGATTTTGTATTTGGGAGGAAATGGGACTTCCTTCCATTCAACTGGGTATGGCTGCTTGATTCCCAACCTTTGCAAGTTGTCCTTCTCTTTGAAGGCTTCGAACTGAGTTCGTAAGAGTTTGATAGCTTCATTGGCATCTTCCAACGACGAAGAAGGGACAGGTTGAGTCAGAGTAGTAGTAGGAGGAGGAGGAACAGCATTGTAAGCACTACCCCCAACTGACTGACTGGGTGTAGTTTGAACTTGTACTTGTACAGGAGACATTTGAGGAGACACTACCCCCAGCCCAGCATTGGCAGGTATCGAAGATGCTATGATCTCCGGACTCGCAGCAGGTACAGTCGGTGGTGTGGCATATTGGGCCACAATGATAGAATGCATACTAGCGACCATTTCAGCCATGGTCTTTAGCTTGTCTTCAAGTGCAGCGATTCGCTGTTCTTGATTTGCTGAGGTTGAAGCATCTTGGTCTTCATTAATAACATACACAGTGACTTCTCTTGGTACAGTAGAAGACACTGTCTGTTCAGAGCTTTCGCTATATGCATCATAGTCGGAGAAAGAATCGTCTCCTGACTGAGAAGTAGGAAGGTAACTCGAAGGGTTTTGAGAAAGATTCCCTTGACCGATTGTATCTCGGCTTCGGGAACGGGTATGTTGAAATACTCCTTCAGAAGATTCTTGGAGTAGATCTAAATACTGCTGGCTTGGCTTGCGAGGTTTGCCGTGCTTGGAGCACTTTCTACCCCCAGTATCTCGGGAAGTCATGTTGACAGAAGCGTACAACACTTCTTCATCCTCTGACATATGTTTAGATTTTGCAAAAGTCAAACGATCGAAGACAGATTATTTTGTTGTTTGACAACAACATTGGATGATGACTTTGTGGTTGCAATGATGATCAGATGTTTGAACTGGAGGTGTTGAGACATTGTCCCGTTTTTGCCTGAGATGTTCTCGGACATCGGGAACAACAGCAGGACGAGGAAAACTCTGAGGGATCTGTTCTTTGATAATATTTGGAATATGATTCCGATTCTTTAAATGTTTAGTCCCTTGAGTGTACAGGGAAGTGCTCACTTCATTAGCATAAGTGTCAGGATCTTTGGCCCTGAAAGTTTGTCTTTGATGTTTGATCTTCGGCATTGGTTGTTTGCGTTTCGCCGAAGTAGGCCTGTTGAGATAAGTCCTTAGATCTGTAAACTCACCCCCAGGGGCTTCTGTCTGAGACACCAACAATTTTCCCTGTCTTGAGCGGGATATTTTGAGAGTTGGGAGGTCTCGAAATTCTGCTACCGGGGTAGGCAGAATACCTCTTTGGTCAGTACAAGTTCTCTTGTCATGAAGGAAAAAAGAATCCTTATTTGAAAGAGTTCTAGTGCTGATTGGTGCAGAGGCACGTTCAGATTGATCTTCTACAGTAAAAACTGAAGAAGATTGAGAAAAGACCAAAGGGCCTTTTCCTTTGTTTTGTGAAGAAGGGTTAGCTAAAGAGCGTTTTCCTCTGTTTTCTTCCAAGTCATGGGACAAGGAAGTTTGAGAAAAGACCAACGGACCTTTTCCTTTGTTTTGAAGAGAAAGAGGAATAGCCAAAGGACTACCCCCAGTAGATTGTATAGGAACAACAGTGTGTTTGGGAAGAGGAACAGAGCCTTTCCCCTTGTTATGAGAAGAAGAAAGTTTAGCCAAAAGGCTGTCACTATTGGATTGCGCAGGAGCAGTTTGCGCATGAATGGATGGCGCAATAAATGAGCAGTCTCCTCGTTCTTCGTGCTGTCAGTTGTCAGGAAGATTTGATTTGTATCAGATAATGATGACTTTTGCCACGTCAGCCTGCGCAGTTGAGAGTGTGCGCAAACCAGTGTGCGCAATCTGAAAAGTGCGTAATCTGATGTCTGCGCAGTTCATCTGAAAGTTATATTTCTTGATTTTCTGACTTTGTTGAGGTGTGCAACCTGATTTTTTAGGACCTACAAATCTCTACCATTATAATGCGGCTTGGAAACAACCCAAGTCGTCTAAGCCTTATATATATATATATATATATATATATTGCAAATGACCTCTAGTCTAGTGGTTAAGAGAGATGCATGCGGCCCAAGTGATCGGAGTTCGAGCCCCATTGGAGGCAAGTACGCCACAATTATCCATTGCTTCAATATATATATATATATATATATATATATATATATATATATATATTGAAACAATGTGTATTTGTGGCTTTGTAAACATCCCAAATCGACGGGTTTTGAGCGGCTTTATTTTTTTATTCCATTTATATCCTCACAAAAATAGATATAATTATAACTACCGATACCCTTCCTAATTTAATTTATTTGTGTAAAAAACTTTCAGAACCGCTCGTTAGTGAATTACCAAGCATGGATTGGACTGGTTTAAAAGTCGCTACTTAAAAATTATCCAAAACCGGACCCCTCATAACCGGTACTCTAAAAATACCTCATAACCGCTACCCCGATAATTGTCAAGCAGACCCTAGGACACTTACATCTAGTTAACTTAATGCGATCAATTATATATGAATTCTCTCTTGAGTTGGTGGTTCTCATGAATGTGATTTCTGAGGGGTTCTCATTGTAGGTGAACTAGTTTATATTGTTTCTTGCTGCACTTCCATAAACAACCTCTAGGGAATGAGCATGCTAGAGAACTGTTGGAAAAATTCTTCAATATTTCTTCGATTTAAATCTGCAAAATAAAAGAAAATTAAATTGTTACCGGCCTCCGGGAAAGTCGTGCACGTAGCACTGCCCTAAGAGTTAGCTCGGGTCTATGTGCAGACTGAATCCGAACGCCCCTAATGGTAAAATCCTCGCTCCACCGGAATCTCGTTGCCGCATACGACGTCGAGAGAATGACCCCGACTTAGCTCTATCCAGAGCAAAAAAGGAACAACAGCAGCAGTACGATGAAGACGAGAAATTTAGAGAGTTTCGAGAAGAATATATTTCTGTGTATCGAATGAAGAAAAAAGAGGTCAATATATATAGGCTGTAGCAAGCTTCTCCAATGGACAGAATATTAATAACATTTTAATTCGGATGTTAAATGACAGCAATTAAAATCGAATGTTACAAATGTGATACATTGTACGTGGACAGAATTCAAAATCCAAACGTTACTGAATTTAAAAGATTTATAACGGTCAGATTTATAACGGTCAAAAAAATTTGGAGAGGAGCAAAAAACTTTTAAGGTCTCGGCCCGAACTCCAAGTGGAAATCGGATCGGCATTCGGCGCCCGCAGATGTGGGCACGTACCCGCACCCGTTACGCGCGACGAACCGGGCCGGGCGGCGGCGGCGGCGCGCGCGTGTGGGCCATGGAGCTCCCACACACAACTTTTAAAGAAACAAAAGTAGAAGAAGCAATATATACATAGTGGAGGAAGTTCCACTATCCGATGTGGGACTAAAGCTTATGTGGGAATTGAGCTTTTGCTCAAAATGCTACAGCTGAGCTAACAAGAACACCCTCACATACGAGCACAATATTGTATCTTTGGCACAATTTCATTTATCAGCTCGAATTTTAGGATAAAACGACGTAACTCGGTGCTGTAAGCCCCTTGAATTTCAGGGCTGTTTTAAATTTTTCTAAATGAATTATTATCGATAAATATTTTATTTATTTAATTTTTTTGATTATTTATGCACCTTTCCATGACTTTGACTTCTGGAGCGTCAGGGATGCCAATCTCTGTAAACTCTCTTCATGGGTTTTGAAGTAGGCAAGATTATCTTCCTGTCGATATATCGTGTCCCACTTGAATTCGTTCCCTTGTGCTCTTTTCGTATCGCGCAAGTTCGGGTCAACTTAGACCGATTAATCGTTGAATAATTATTTCCACTTTTATTTTTGATCTTCGTTTGCACGTCACCGTGGCTTTTAATTTAGGAGCACCAGATCAGTCATTTTCTCGGAACCAACTTCTCATGAATGATCTACTCGAGACGCTCTCCACCCATGACCTTCGTGTCCCGCTCAGACACTTCATTTTGTGCTCCATTTTCTTCGCACAACTTTCGGGTCAATTTAGGCCGATTAATTATCTACCGTGAAACCTGATTTAATTTCCGATTTAGTTTCGGGAACCGACATCGATCCAACCTAGTCGACCCAAGTATGAACGTGGCCCACATGAAGCCTACTACCCACATGAAACTTGTGTTCCATTTATTGGAGTCCCCGTATATTATTTATTTTTTCGTGATCATAAATGCATATTTTAATTTAATTATTGCACCTGGTCCGATTTTGACCCGACCCGGTTCGACCAAACCCGAACCCAAGCTCCATATTGTTCTTTCATGACTGTCCAAATACTCCGCATAATTTTCCTATTTTTTTCTATTTTAAAAATCTATTTTTCTTCCCTCTCCACTTTACAAATATCTATGTATATATATACATATATATATATATATATATATATATATATATATATATATATATATATATATATATATATATATATATATCTTACTCTCTCTCTCCAAACACACACCCCCCCTCTTCCACTTTACAGCACACACACACCCCCCCTAGGACCGACTTCCCCTCTCTCTCTCACTAAAATATCACCTCTCTCTCTCCCACTCTCTATTATTACACACACACATACACGCATCTCTCTCTCCCTCTTTCATCACACATACAAAACACACACACACACACAACTCTCTCCTCCCACCACCCTCTCGGTCGACAGCACCCCCCCAATGGCTGCCGACCTCCTCCTTTCTCCTCCTCCATCTCCTCCTCCTCTTCTTCATCATCATCACCACCACCATCATAAACACCATCACCACCACCATCACTACCATCCCACCACAACCACCATGCACCACCTTCGCCACCACCACCCGCACGGCCACCACCTCCGGCCGCCGTGCTCGACGAGCCCGCCCCCACGCGCCGCAGCAGCAGCAGCAGCATGCGGCAGTAGTTGTCGCGCCGCCCCCGCGCGCGCATGGGCGCGTGGCGCGCGCCCCCGCGGCCGCCACCGGCCACCGGCGACCCCCCCACCGGCGCGCGACCCCCCGGCGATCACCCCCTGGCCGCCGCCTTCCTCCCCGACGTGTTAAACACACGATTCGTGCGTTTACGTCGAAATCCCGTCGACGCGCGCGATTTCAAGTTTCAGAAATTGTGTTTCGGGACATCGACTTCGCGCATATTTTCTGGAAGATCCGACCGTTGGATCGGCAAACTTCTTGCTCTGTCGTAATCTTGGTATATCCATCTTCACTCCTATCAATTTTCATCCGTTAATTTCGTCGTTTGATGCCTCAAAACTGGCCACCAAGTTAACATTTTAAATTGAACTATTTTTGGACAGTTTCGTGGAGCCGACTTCGTCAGCTTGTAACTTTGCCGTCGCAGCTCCGTTTTATGCACCGTCAGTTCCGGTGCACAGCTGGTATAACCCTCTTCCTGCCTCCTTTAGGTTTCGTTTCATTATAAGCACGTTTGGTCGGTTGAATTCGACGCCAAAGTTGGCCGTCCGAATTCTTTAATTTACACTTGTTAAAAATTCCATTTTTGAACCCGGGACTCCGAATTCAATTTCTGACACCACCAGTAGACTCGTGGCGTCGTTCTGGCATGTTTTCATATAAAGTATGTTTGATTTGGAGAACGTGGGCCCTGGCACGCATTTCGGTGCAAAGCGGATCCCACTTTTCGAGTCAACGGGTCACTTTGAGATCGGCTCATCGGAATCCACTTCCGGATATACCGTTGAGTTCGTATCGTCATTCAGGACTCGTTGACATATAATTTGCTGAGTTTTGAAGACATTTGCTCCGGCACGCATTTCCGTGCAAACCGGATACCAAATGTCGCGTCAACGTATCATTTTGAGATCGGCACATCGGAATCCTATTTCGGACATACCGTTGGGTTCGTATCATCATTCTGGATTCGTGGACATATAATTTGCTAGGTTTTGTAGACTTTTATCCTGACACATTTTTCGGTGCAAAGTGTGTCCAACGACGGACATCATTTTGACCCAAAATTACCGTTTTGCCCCTGTGTCCAAATTGGACTTATGGATAGGCTATCCTAGCTGATTTGACCGTTCTGGACACGTTGGTGATATTTATTTTATCATCCGACAACATCTGTAGATTTTGATTATGTATTATCCTTAATTTATAATTAATTATTTTTCTAGATATTGTTACTTTCTGGTTTTGAATATTTATATATATTTTAATTGCAGTAAAAATCTTGGAAAAATGGTATTTAAATATTATGTTAATTTAGCTAATTTATTATAATTTTTCTAGCATTTATTAAGTGCTTTTGGTATTTTATAAAAATAGGAAAACAGAACTTATTTTTAGTATATTTATGTTTGCTGATTTTTAATAAATATTTATGAGGGTTTATAAATCCCAGAAAAATTAGTATAAATTTCTATAATTAACAAAGATTATTTTGGTACTTTATTTTATATATATTTAAGCTTTTTATCTATCTCAAAAATTATTGGAACTTAATGTACAGTTTAATTTATTTATTAAATAATTACGACTTTCAATATTTTGTGTTGATTTGAGTTATAGGCGTATTGGACCTCACCCCGCACTAGTGTAAAGACCCTAGAGAGTTAGTTTGTGTATAGTGGCACTTCACATTAGACTTTTATGCTAGGTCCTCACTTGGCTAGTATCCAGTTAGGAGTCGTGTCGCACCACTAGTATATTGTTGATCATAGCTTAGAACTGAGTTTGTATGTCATTATTGACAGGACACCGGACATCTATATTTTTGTACTAGTATTCTTGCTTTGCTCGAGGCAAGTACATCTACACACTCATTTACTGTCTTTTAATGCTAGAACATGTATTAACCCTGGTAAAATACTGCTTTCTGAATAACTGCAAGTTAAATCTTCACATGTTACATTAAATTGGTCCCTACCATGCTTAGGACAGTTATCATATCTTCTCATGTTCCTTACTGGTTCTCAGTACATGTTTTACTATGCGTTATACTACTCGGAGTATTCACATGTTTCATATTGTTCCCAGTACCGGCTATGCTTATATTACTCCCAGTGTCTCTCACATGTTTTTACTGTTCTCGTATCTCTCACATGATAGAATATGGGTTATGGGGAAACTGATAGTAGTGTACGTGATCACGACCCCCTTATAGTAGCGAGCTTGGTCATATTTTATATGCATACCTTGCCGTAGGTAAATATCCCGCATTTTCTGTACGGATGTACACCTATGCTTGTCTACTTGTACGTATGTACATTTCATTATGTGCCCCAGCACATTGTACATCTATTGACCGATCACGTACCTGCTACAGTTTTAAACATTACATATACATCTGTCTCTATGACGTATGTATCCTTGCCATGATAGATTATGAGATATACCATGATTCCAGATATGCCATGTTCCCTGTGTTACTATGATACTGTGATCCCAGTTGTACCATGAGGCCATGTTTTCCAGTATTCCCTGTTTTATAGACTTATCACACCATGTTTCTTGTTGTACATCTCTTTCATTATATGTTCAGTACTTTAGTTGTAGAGGTTGTACTTGCTCCCGTCCTGACAGGATAACGTTGTAGGTATACTTTTCGAGAAGGAAACGCTATGTGTTACATATTATGGTACTGCATTGAGGACCTGGCCTTAGCTCCAGTAGAGGCCCCAGCGGAGAACCTTGCTTAGTTATTTTTCTTATGTTTTGAGACTTAGATTTTGGTCTGTACTTATATTTGGATACTGGACTTTGTCTCCAGTTAGATACTTTGGTTATGTATTATTAAGTTTGTGCTCATGTTACCTTCGCTTATAGATGCTGTGTTGTGATGAACATTTAAATATGATTTTAGAACTGTTAGTAGCTTAGATCCTTTATTGTCTATTCTTAGAACAGCTTACTACGATTTAGCAAGCGTAGGCTGGACATGGCTCGGCCCGGCCCAACAATTTGGGTAACGGGTCGTGACATGTTTTTTTGGCGGCCCATGCAGGTCTCGACTTAAGTTGTTTGGTTACGTTATTGTACCAAGCATGCCTGCAATTAGGATCTAGGACAACTTGATAACACTAGGACAACATTTAGAACACCTAGAGGATTTCTAGGACTGTAACATAGGAAAACTCATCACAGCATAGGACCGTTTACTGTATTTAGTATCTTGTTTGAAATTCAGTATGTTACAATTTAGACCAAGTTTGTACCCTTGGGATGACCCCTGAGGATCTCACTCTAATCATATCTAGAAATCAGTTTTCACTTATTTCCATTTGCTCTTCTTTAAATTCGTTGTTGAATTTAATTTCTGATTTTCGTTGTTAACTTTGATCTTGCATCGTGATAAATTTTGTAGATTGAATTGTGATATATTCTGATAAGGTAAACGTCTGTTTTAATTATGGAGTTTAGAATTTATCGCAGCCATATTAGCTGGTATGACAAAAACGTAGAGCCTGATTTCGGATATACTATCCTATTCATAGAATTTAGACTTTCTCGCAGCCATACCGGTTGGCGTGGCGAGGATTCTAGATAATATGATTTTAGGGAGTATACCTTAGTTATGACTCTATCGTTTATTGCATCTAAGCTTACTGGTGGGACAAAAATTTTGGCAACATGATTTCAGGAAGACGTGTATGGTTATCAGATCATATCTCAACTTGGTTTACTTTGTTATGACCGAATGAGCAAGAATAAATTCTTATTATCATTCTTCCCCGTCTTGATTAACTTTGCCCTATCTACATCTGCAACTAGAATTATAGGTTCTCTAAGACTCTCCAATAGGATTGCTTTCGCGTTATCTTTTGGACATAATTATTTTTGTGTTCCATCTTTCCTATGACTTGACTAAACTCTTTTTCGTTAACCTCTTGGTTAATTTTTCTCGTTATGTATCCCGTTGTTTTCGTACCATTCTTGGAGATATTCCAATAAACTTTCCTGTCTTGCTTGACCTTTAACTTGTTTGGACACTGTTATGGATTGCTTGACCCAGTCTTAGGCCTTGTTACCTTCTACTTGATAGACGACCGAAATAGCCAAACCTTGTTGACTGATCCTGTAGTATAACTATAGATGTATTGTGTGATTATGATAAGTACTTTTCCTAGGGATTGGTTAGATTAAGCTTATGGGACAAGTATGAGTGATTGACTGTAGTAGACTTGGAAACCATTAAGAACGACTGTGTTGATAGTATGACTTGATGATAGGGTATCTATGATGGAATCATGAGATAGTATATTGTTGTGACTACAGAATGAGGATCCGAATCATGTATTTACGAATTGAGGATTTAGCATTTGTAGAATTTTGGTTGGTTATCTATAGCTAATTACATGTGATTAGAGGGTAGATCGATACGTAGATTGATATAGAATAAATTAGAATGAGTTATCGTATTGCGTACGTGATCGAGAAGATATCAGAACGAGACAAAGACATATGTACATTGGTAATTAATAAATCGGGAGTTTGAAATCGAGGATTAATATTCGAAGGACTTGTTGAGTAAAAAGAAGAAGGCTCTACGCCAAGGATAAGAATTGAACGTATAATTTCAAGAAGAAACTGTAGGAAAAAAATTGACGACAAATGATGCAAGGAACTGTGGATTGATAGAATATGGATACTTAGGATACGATAAGGAAATCCAGTATTTACAATTGAGGTTAAAAATATGGTTGATGATTAAGCATTTTAGGCTTATAGACATACCCAGAGAATGACCTATAGTTTAGAGTATACATGAAGGTTCCATGATAGTATGGAAGATTCTAAAGGATGTATGACGAAGTTTATGATAGAAGGACTTAGTTGAATCGGAACCAAAAAGTTTGTAGGAGAAACAAAAGAGATGATTACAAGGATAGCAGATTGAGTTTTGTAGCCAGAGCAGCTACATATTATAGTTTGACCGGTTGGATGATTTTTAATTTCGAGGACGAAATTTTTGTAAGGTGGGTAGGATGTAAGACCCCTGAATTTCAGGGCTGTTTTAAATTTTTCTAAATGAATTATTATCAATAAATATTTTATTTATTTAATTTTTTTGATTATTTATGCACCTTTCCATGACTTTGACTTCTGGAGCGTCAGGGATGCCAATCTCTGTAAACTCTCTTCATGGGTTTTGAAGTAGGCAAGATTATCTTCCTGTCGATATATCGTGTCCTACTTGAATTCGTTCCCTTGTGCTCTTTTCGTATCGCACAAGTTCGGGTCAACTTAGACCGATTAATCGTTGAATAATTATTCCCACTTTTATTTTTGATCTTCGTTTGCACGTCACCGTGGCTTTTAATTTAGGAGGACCAGATCAGTCATTTTTTCGAAACCAACTTCTCATGAATGATCTACTCGAGACGCTCTCCACCCATGACCTTCGTGTCCCACTCAGACACTTCATTTTGTGCTCCATTTTCTTCACACAACTTTCGGGTCAATTTAGGCCGATTAATTATCTACCGTGAAACCTGATTTAATTTCCGATTTAGTTTCGGGACCCGACATCGATCCAACCTAGTCGACCCAAGTATGAACATGGCCCACATGAAGCCTACTACCCACATGAAACTTGTGTCCCATTTATTGGAGTCCCCGTATATTATTTATTTTTCCGTGATCATAAATGCATATTTTAATTTAATTATTGCACCTGGTCCGATTTTGACCCGACCCGGTTCGACCAAACCCGAACCCAAGCTCCATATTTTTCTTTCATGACTGTCCAAATACCCCGCATAATTTTCCTATTTTTTTCTATTTTAAAAATCCATTTTTCTTCCCTCTCCACCTTACAAATATCTATGTATATATATATATATATAAATATCTCTCTCTTACTCTCTCTCTCCAAACACACACCCCCCTCTTCCACTTTACAGCACACACACACACCCCCCTAGGACCGACTTCCCCTCTCTCTCTCACTAAAATATCACCTCTCTCTCTCACTCTCTATTATTACACACACACATACATGCATCTCTCTCTCCCTCTTTCATCACACATACAAAACACACACACACACACACAACTCTCTCCTCCCACCACCCTCTCGGCCGACAGCACCCCCCCCCATGGCTGCCGACCTCCTCCTTTCTCCTCCTCCATCTCCTCCTCCTCTTCTTCATCATCATCACCACCACCATCATAAACACCATCACCACCACCATCACTACCATCCCACCACAACCACCATGCACCACCTCCGCCACCACCACCCGCACGGCCACCACCTCCGGCCGCCGTGCTCGGCGAGCCCGTCCCCACGTGCCGCAGCAGCAGCTGCGAGCAGCAGCAGCAGCAGCAGCATGCGGCAGTAGTTGCCGTGCCACCCCCGCGCGCGCGCCCCCGCGGCCGCCACCGGCCACCGGCGACCCCCCCACCGGCGCACGACCCCCCGGCGATCACCCCCTGGCCGCCGCCTTCCTCCCCGACGTGTTAAACACACGATTCGTGCGTTTACGTCGAAATCCCGTCGACGCGCGCGATTTCAAGTTTCAGAAATTGTGTTTCGGGACAGCGACTTCGTGCATGTTTTCTGGAAGATCCGACCGTTGGATCGACGAACTTCTTGCTCCGTTGCAATCTCGGTATATCCATCTTCACTCCTGTCAATTTTTATCCGTTAATTTCGTCGTTTGATACCTCAAAACTGGCCACCAAGTTGACGTTTTAAATTGAACTATTTTTGGACAGTTTCGTGGAGCCGACTTCGTCAGCTTGTAACTTTGCCGTCGCAGCTCCGTTTTGCGCACCGTTAGTTCCGGTGCACAGCTGGTATAACCCTCTTCCTGCCTCCTTTAGGTTTCGTTTCATTATAAGCATGTTTGGTCGGTTGAATTCGACGCCAAAGTTGGCCGTCCGAATTCTTTAATTTGCACTTGTTAAAAATTCCATTTTTGAACCCGGGACTCCGGATTCAATTTCTGACACCACCAGTAGACTTGTGGCGTCGTTCTGGCATGTTTTTATATAAAGTATGTTTGATTTGGAGAACGTGGGCCCTGGCACGCATTTCGGTACAAAGCGGGTCCCACTTTTCGAGTCAACGGGTCACTTTGAGAATGGCTCATCGGAATCCACTTCCGGATATACCGTTGAGTTCGTATCGTCATTCTGGACTCGTTGACATATAATTTGCTGAGTTTTGAAGACATTTGCTCCGGCACGCATTTCTGTGCAAACCGGATACCAAATGTCGCGTCAACGTATCATTTTGAGATCGGCACATCGGAATCCTATTTCGGACATACCGTTGGGTTCGTATCATCATTTTGGATTCGTGGACATATAATTTGCTAGGTTTTGTAGTCTTCTATCCCGACACGTTTTTTGGTGCAAAGTGTGTCCAACGACGGATATCATTTTGACCCGAAATTATCGTTTTGCCCCTGTGTCCAAATTAGACTTATGGGTAGGCTATCCTAGCTAATTTGACCGTTCTAGACACGTTGGTGATATTTATTTTATCATCCGACAACATCTGTAGATTTTGATTATGTATTATCCTTAATTTATAATTAATTATTTTTCTAGATATTGTTACTTTCTGGTTTTGAATTTTTATATATATTTTAATTGCTGTAAAAATCTTGGAAAAATGGTATTTAAATATTATGTTAATTTAGCTAATTTATTATAATTTTTCTAGCATTTATTAAGTGCTTTTGGTATTTTATAAAAATAGGAAAACAGAACTCATTTTTAATATATTTATGTTTGCTGATTTTTAATAAATATTTATGAGGGTTTATAAATCCCAGAAAAATTAGTATAAATTTCTATAATTAACAAGGATTATTTTGGTACTTTATTTTATATATATTTAAGCTTTTTATCTATCTCAAAAATTATTGGAACTTAATGTACAGTTTGATTTATTTATTAAATAATTACGACTTTCAATATTTTGTGTTGATTTGAGTTATAGGCGTATTGGACCTCACCCCGCACTAGTGTAAAGACCCTAGAGAGTTAGTTTGTGTATAATGGCACTTCACATTAGACTTTTATGCTAGGTCCTCACTTGGCTAGTATCCAGTTAGGAGTCGTGTCACACCACTAGTATATTGTTGATCATAGCTTAGAACTGAGTTTGTATGTCATTATTGACAGGACACCGGATATCTATATCTTTGTACTAGTATTCTTGCTTTGCTCAAGGCAGGTACATCTACACACTCATTTACTGTCTTTTAATGCTAGAACATGTATTAACCCTGGTAAAATACTGCTTTCTGAATAACTGCAAGTTAAATCTTCACATGTTACATTAAATTGGTCCCTACCATGCTTAGGACAGTTATCATATCTTCTCATGTTCCTTACTGGTTCTCAGTACATGTTTTACTATGCTTTATACTACTCGGAGTATTCACATGTTTCATATTGTTCCCAGTACCGGCTATGCTTATATTACTCCCAGTGTCTCTCACATGTTTTTACTGTTCTCGTATCTCTCACATGATAGAATATGGGTTATGGGGAAACTGATAGTAGTGTACGTGATCACGAACCCCTTATAGTAGCGAGCTTGGTCGCATTTTATATGCATACCTTGCCGCAGGTAAATATCCCGTATTTTCTGTACGGATGTACACCTATGCTTGTCTACTTGTACGTATGTACATTTTATTATGTGCCCCAGCACATTGTACATCTATTGACCGATCACGTACCTGCTACAGTTTTAAACATTACATATACATCTGTCTCTATGACGTATTTATCCTTGCCATGATAGATTATGAGATATACCATGATTCCAGATATGCCATGTTCCCTGTGTTACTATGATACTGTGATCCCAGTTGTACCATGAGGCCATATTTTCCAGTATTCCCTATTTTATAGACTTATCACACCATGTTTCTTGTTGTACATCTCTTTCATTATATGTTCAGTACTTTAGTTGTAGAGGTTGTACTTGCTCCCGTCCTGACAGGATAACGTTGTAGGTATACTTTTCGAGAAGGAAACGCTATGTGTTACATATTATGGTACTGCATTGAGGACCTGGCCTTAGCTCCAGTAGAGGTCCCAGCGGAGAACCTTGCTTAGTTATTTTTCTTATGTTTTGAGACTTAGATTTTGGTCTGTACTTATATTTGGATACTGGACTTTGTCTCCAGTTAGATACTTTGGTTATGTATTATTAAGTCTGTGCTCATGTTACCTTCGCTTATAGATGCTGTGTTGTGATGAACATTTAAATGTGATTTTAGAACTGTTAGTAGCTTAGATCCTTTATTGTCTATTCTTAGAACAGCTTACTACGATTTAGCAAGCGTAGGCTGGACATGGCTCGGCCCGGCCCAACAATTTGGGTAACGGGTCGTGACAGGTGCACATTCCACTACATGGCATGAAACTTGTTTGCACTCATCCCATTTTGATTGCGGAGTATGTTATTTTTATATATAAATAGATTAGAAACGATCTAGAAATGGCCGATGAAAGTGAAAGAAAACTGTTGATTTTGAGTTGTTGCTAATGTGGTCAGCACGTTGGCGACATGCTGACTGCGTTTGTACCAACTGTATGTGCCTGATACTGGCCAGCAAATAGCAGTTTGTCTGTTGTTATGGCCTCACTATCTCTTTGATTAAGGCATTCCTTTGTTTTTGATCTCTTATAATGATGTTTTTTCCTATGTTTTTTTATTAGTTTCTTGTGTGTGTGTGTGTGTGTGTTTGGGGGGATACGGGATATGAAAATTTGTTCGACTATTGACCATAATTAAACTTCTCTCCTGTTACGCCCTACTCCCAGAATACGACAAGTCCAGTACGTAACACCAACTCTAGGCTATGCGACATATGAATATTGTAGTACACGTATTCGCGATTTTCGCCTGTAAGGCTCTAGGATAGGTTATCACAGGTCATAATCTTGTATAATAAAATTAATATTATTCGACAAGGGACATTCTAAGCTATAAATAGAAAAATAAACTATCCGACCAAATGTAACAATTAACCCAATATATAATATAAAAGTATACCTGAATTAATGAAATAGAGATTATTCTGATTCCAACATAATTGCCTTCAAAAGAAAAATTCCGTTCTTGTTCTCCAGCTGTAATGACCCGCTCCGTCCTAGCGGAACGCCGATTCAAACGGCAAGTGCAACGAATCAAACGAGCCGTCGACCCGAAGAGTTGCGTCGACCTGATGAAGAATCGATGCAAGGCTTACATTGGCCCGTCAAGATGAATCCAGACTTAGACTTTCAAAGGCGCGCTCGGAGTATCGCTCGGCCGATGCGAACATCGCTAAGGTGGGTGGCTCCGATGAACCCGTCTTTTCTTAGCCTAAACACATAACAATACGGACACTGATGCTAGAATCGCTAGGCGATAACACCGTGCATGCTAATAAATGTCTCAACGCACCTAGCTAAGGGAATAATCCCATCTTGCATGCTTGTTTAGAACATGGAAAAGAACTCGGCAAATATAGAACTCTCGCACCGCGCTCTACGCTCGTGCTAAGGCACAAGCTTACGTTCAAGTCCCTTACACGTTCAACAATGAAACAATGAATGGGTTACAACAATAAAATGGAAGACTATCGACATAGTCGTTCCGAGTAGAGTATAGCGACATTGAAAGACTTCGGGACCGATGGGTCGCCAAGGCGACTCCCGCACGGGGAGTTGCATAATGTATGAATGAATAAATAAACGAATCCACAAATGAATGAATGAATACGTGAAAAATGAATGAATGAACGAACAAGTGAAAGAAAGAAATAAAAGAGTGAATAAAAGATAAGACATGAAAGACGTTAGTGACAGGTATGACGGGTACGTGCAACGGGGCTCGCTACCCGCGCTGCACGGACGCCAACCTGGTCGATAACGCATTATGGCTCAAGACAGCCGTTAAGTTAAATGACAAGACAATACGAAATGGTCGTGGACAAACGGCACGGACGATGGAGGGGAATACCGTGGCCGTCATGAGGAAGGATTCTGTGGCACGGGCGATGGGAGTGAATACCGTAGCCGGCCTAGGCGGAATCAGACATGGGGCTTACGGGCTGCTTGAGTGGGGGCTCGGCCACTCAAAGAGACGTAAGGCCAGGCATTTCAAGAGACTATCAAGGTGTACCACCCATCACGCTTCGATAGGTGAGAATGCCCAAGTGATATGTCCAAAATGGCTTATAAAGCCAGTGACCCATGCATATAGATTAAGTGGACTATGCTGGTGGCAATCCACGTGCAAGTTCTTGCATTGAAACAAGTAATCTAAGTTAACTAAATGAAGTGTATCCTGAACATGCTTGAAATGTAACGTCTTGAACATGCTGGAAATGTAACATCCTGACCATGCCTGAAATATAACACTCTGAACATGCCTACGACGTGCTAGAACATGCCTACGACGTGCTATAACGTGCCTACGACGTGTTAGAACCTGAGGCAGGGACACGCCCCTAACATTGAATGTATACATGAATCACGTTAAGTTATTACTTATGAATTGTTGGCTAACTTGGTTTATTTTGGACAGGGAAGGCCGGACGGTAAGTATGGGTAAGTCGTGCTTGTAATTTCATGCGACACTTGAATTCGGCAACACGAGATATGTTTAGAATATGCCATGAAACTGATCCTATGGCAAGATTAGAAAGACAATGAATGATAGAGATACACAAAAGTAAATGGAACGTGTTTGGTAATGATAGCATTGTGGGCGAGCTAGCCTCCCCATCAGTGCATAACAATGTACTGATAACTCCACAGTCTGCTTGCAGGATGCAGGAGACACCGCCGGGTGCGGAGCTTCCATCGAACGTGTTAAGGCGCGAAGCCGACTCCGGGGCCTTGGGACGTTGCAAGAAGCTGAAGTACCCTATACAGGACATAATGTATCGGAACATCGCCATGAATTATTCCATGTTGTAAGCCACTTGGCACGCCTTTTACGTTTCAGAGAGAGAGAGCTTGAGCGATTTGTTATATCGGCCTAGCGCCGCTTGTAAACTTCTTGAATATCAATAAAGCGTTTGAATTCGCTTCTACTTGTGTTCATTTACTTTCCGCTGCAAATGCGGATACTCTGTGCGACTCTGTGGCCTAGACTCAAATCGGCCGTTTCTGGACTTGGCCTTGCACGGGCGCAACCTAGGCCCGTGCGGCATCACGCCTTAGCGAGGACGATCGCTCCTGCGGGAGCGGGACGTGACAGATTGGTATCAGAGCACGGCTTTACGTCCTTGGACTTTATTTCGATTTTCTCAGTTTTGAAAGCTCGTCGTTGGAAATAAAGAAGTATACACTCTCTCTCGTTGTGCCTTGGGATGTTCCATACAATAAGTCTAATATTTTTAAAAGCTCGTATAAGTACTCGGTTGAACGGGATCGATAGGCGAAGGCCTTTGTGCCAAACCACGACAGACATGAGTTAGAAAGAACCGATGGTAAGAGTTAGCAAACGCAGGCGTGCTTGAATAATCTTACGCTAACAATGTCGAATGATGTTAAACTTGACTCGATAGAAAACACATGCTAAGTCAACATGTCGCGTGCGTGCCTGACTAGTCTTGCATCGACCTAGCAAGTGAGCGTGCAAACTTGAATATAGTCCGCACGGGATGGTTATGCGGCACAACTTAGTCCACGTGTCGCGCACCTCGACTTTTGGGTGCAATCGGGTTGCGAGCGATATCAAGTATCGCTCGATCGAGAACGGAGATACACTTTGAGTGTCTATCGATAGGAACGCTATCGAGTTAACGCTTAGGCATACCTGAAAGATTGGCTTAGATTTTGAGGATTAGTGCGAACGACTTAGTACGTCGAGGCGACGTGAGCGATTACGCTAGAGATTCGTCGAACGAATCTGAAGGATGTCTTAGCGCATTATGCGAACGTGATTGAAGACTAGATCGTATGGCTTGAATCCGAGTGGTGTATGTGATAGGTTCGAAAAAGAATAAGAATGAGTGTCGACGACTAGTCGAGTGGCTCGAACCCTGAGTGGTGTATGGACGTCATAGAAATTGTCGAGCGAGACTAAAGGATTTACGGATCGTACGAGTATGTCGGCAAGCGATGCGATCGCGCAAAGCCTTAGAACGTGTCACGCTTAGTTGGCCGTGACTTCAAAAGTCCCGAACGAGATGTTGCTGGACAACTTGTCAATGGGCAACGCGAGTTAGAAAATGGTTCAAAACGATGAATGAAAATGAATGGTCTTGATCGAGGAAACTTAGAGGATCGCGCGTACGATTTCGGATTGATTCAAATGAATTGTGACTTGAGTTTGAACAATGATCTTGAAACTAGCTTGAGGAATAGCAGTTGAACTTGATCTTGAATATTTAATAAAATTGTGGAATATCCAACTCGGACAACAGCATCAACGCACGACTCGAAATCGGTTGCAAAGAAAGATCGTCAGGTTACGCATATCGTCGATGGTATTGAGGCGTATCAAAGATCGATATGCGATAACTCGGGGGTACTCTGACTCGACGAGTGACGATCGTACAAATGTCATTGTTCCGTTGGATGCTATACTCGGGATATTGAAACGTGTCGAGTAAAAGATAAACTTGGTTCGAGGATTTTCTAGTTGAACAAATGAAAAATGGACTATCGAATTGAAATCTTGACTTGGATGAAAATGAAATATTGGATTTGCTTTGTCGATAACCACAACTTCGACATTCTTGTCTTATGCGAGCACAACTACAGCCTCGTACATGCGTCGCGTCGATTAGGGCGATCACACCGCGTGAGCGCTGGTATGGTAATTCATACAGCGGGGGTGATTGAACTAGCATGGCGTGGCAATTTGTGTGCTTCAACTTGTGGTTTGACGTGAAGGTAAACTTGAGAATAACTTGGTGTGCCTGATAATTGAGCTTGAGGATTGCGTAGGTCCAATCTGCGTACCGAGAATGAGTTAGTCTAAACTTAAACAAGAGTTACGCCCCGATTAGAATGATTATTCCGCGGGAGCGTTGCAGGGTGATTCATGAACCACCGTGGATAATCGGACTCGCGTGAGATTGGGATACAACATATTGTCAAAGCTAGACGACCTCGTGATCGAATACATGAATTGGTTAGAACTGATGATTTGAAATAGATTTGAATATACGTAACGAATGCATTGATGTGAATAGGTGATCGTGCTCGATGTTTAGAAATCTGAGTGACGCGAGCTTGGATAGAAAATCCCGTACTACCGACTTTGGCTTGACCCTAGGATTGGGGTCAGTATTGGCATTATTGTTGGGGAACTATGATTCCAATCCTGACATTGACTTAGCCTCGAAAAGATGGCACAGCGGTTAGGCGAGACGCCCTGTTTCAAGTGTTTGCAATCAAAAGATTGATCTTGAGGAGTGACATGGATGGATTGAATGATGCAAGAATAGGAAACCCTGCTCACGAGATTCGGCTGACATGCATATATTTCAGGGACGCCTGAGTATGTGCACGATACGACTCAAGTGAGAATGACGAATTCTCTATCATGCGGCTTGGCTGAATGCATGTATTTTGGGGACGCCTGGAATGCGTGCACGATCCAGTCAAGTGATACGTTGAGTTCAAGCATGAATTGAGGAATGGAAGAGTGTCGAGAACTTGAAATTGTGTTAAAAGAAAGGAATGATACTAGTACGAGCGTGGCTCGGAATCAAAGAAACGTGTAGGCAGAGTGTACGTGAACGACGACGAGATTGGCCCTAAACAAGTGAATGATATGGAATCGATATCGTGCAAGTAAAGATAGTATAACGAATTGAACCATTGGTAGAAAGATATACTCGAGGATGGTACAATACTTGGTCTTGAATCGGACAAAAATTACTTAGACTTGGTCGACCCCGCTAAGAAGAAATCATACTGATTTCGTGGACACGAACGCTTGATAAGCGAATCGAGTCATCTCGATAACCGAGATAAACGAAAGTGAGTTTGCCTCAGCCTACGACCCTCGCATTTGATGAATTACAACGTGCCTCGTGCGACCATTTCAGTCCCATGACACAAAGAAATAGCAACCAAGACGAAGAAACACTTGAATTGAATAAGTACCATCAACTCTAAAATGAATGAAAAGTTATTCAATAAACTCGACCAAACGTATGCAGACACGGGACTTGGAAAGGTATCGAGTATAGTTCGGTGCCATCGAGCGGTAAAGCCATTCGATAGGGATTGCCTAAGAAATACGACGACACGAGTTAAGGAATGGTAGGATAACCTGCACCCAGGAAGTCTCGAGGACGAGACTTATTTTAAGTGGTGTATTATGTAATGACCCGCTCCGCCCTAGCGGAACGTCGATTCAAACGGCAAGTGCAACGACTCAAACGAGCCGTCGACCCGAAGAGTTGCGTCGACCTGATGAAGAATCGATGCAAGGCTTACATTGGCCCGTCAAGATGAATCCAGACTTAGACTTTCAAAGGCGCGCTCGGAGTATCGCTCGGCCGATGCGAACATCGCTAAGGTGGGTGGCTCCGATGAACCCGTCTTTGCTTAGCCTAGACACATGATTATACGGACACTGATGCTAGAATCGCTAGGCGATAACACCGTGCATGCTAATAAATGTCTCAACGCACCTAGCTAAGGGAATAATCCCATCTTGCATGCTTGTTTAGAACATGGAAAAGAACTCGGCAAATATAGAACTCTCGCACCGCGCTCTACGCTCGTGCTAAGGCACAAGCTTACGTTCAAGTCCCTTATGTGTTCAACAATGAAACAATGAATGGGTTACAACAATGAAACGGAAGACTATCGACATAGTCGTTCCGAGTAGAGTATAGCGACATTGAAAGACTTCGGGATCGATGGGTCGCCAAGGCGACTCCCGTACGGGGAGTTGCATAATATATGAATGAATAAATAAATGAATCCACAAATGAATGAATGAATACGTGAAAAATGAATGAATGAACGAACAAGTGAAAGAAAGAAATGAAAGAGTGAATAAAAGATAAGACATGAAAGACGTTAGCGACAGGTATGACGGGTACGTGCAACGGGGCTCGCTACCCGTGCTGCACGGACGCCAACCTGGTCGATAACGCATTATGGCTCAAGACAGCCATTAAGTTAAATGACAAGACAATACGAAATGGTCGTGGACAAACGGCACGGGCGATGGGGGGGAATACCGTGGCCGTCATGAGGAAGGATTCTGCGGCACGGGCAATGGGAGAGAATACCGTGGCCGGCCTAGGCGGAATCAGACATGGGGCTTACAGGCTGCTTGAGTGGGGGCTCGTCCACTCAAAGAGACGTAAGGCCAGGCATTTCAAGAGACTATCAAGGTGTACCAGCCATCACGCTTCGATAGGTGAGAATGCCCAAGTGATATGTCCAAAATGGCTTGTAAAGCCAGCGACCCATGCATGCAGATTAAGTGGACTATGCTGGTGGCAATCCACGTGCAAGTTCTTGCATTGAAACAAGTAATCTAAGTTAACTAAATGAAGTGTATCCTGAACATGCTTGAAATGTAACGTCTTGAACATACTGGAAATGTAACATCCTGACCATGCCTGAAATGTAACACTCTGAACATGCCTACGACGTGCTAGAACATGCCTACGACGTGCTAGAACGTGCCTACGACGTGTTAGAACCTGAGGCAGGGACACGCCCCTAATATTTAATCTATACATGAATCACGTTAAGTTATTACTTATGAATTGTTGGCTAACTTGGTTTACTTTGGACAGGGAGGGCCGGACGGTAAGTATGGGTAAGTCGTGCTTGTAATTTCATACGACACTTAAATTCGGCAACACGAGATAGGTTTGGAATATGTCATAAAACTAATCCTAAGGCAAGATTAGAAAGACAATGAATGATAGAGATGTACAAAAGTAAATGGAACGTGTTTGGTAATGATAGCATTGTGGGCGAGCTAGCCTCCCCACCAGTGCATAACAATGTACTGATAACCCCACAGTCTGCTTGCAGGATGCAGGAGACGCCGGCGGGTGCGGAGCTTCCATCGAACGTGTTAAGGCGCGGAGCCGACTCCGGGGCCTTGGGACGTTGCAAGAAGCTGAAGTACCCTATACAGAACATAATGTATCGAAACATCGCCATGAATTATTCCATGTTGTAAGCCACTTGGCACGCCTTTTATGTTTGAGAGAGAGAGAGCTTGAGCGATTTGTTATATCGGCCTAACGCCGCTTGTAAACTTCTTGAATATCAATAAAGAGTTTGAATTCACTTCTACTTGTGTTCATTTACTTTTCGCTGCAAATGTGGACACTTTGTGCGACTTTGTGGCCTAGACTCAAATCGGCCGTTTCTGGACTTGGCCTTGCACGGGCGCAACCTAGGCCCGTGCGGCATCACGCCTTAGCGAGGACGATCGATCCTGCGGGAGCGGGGCGTGACACCAGCTTTCTTTCAACTTGTCGTAGCAGTTCCTTGGAAATATGTCTACAAATCTAGTAAAAAAATACTAGGTCGTCAATACGACGAGCAAGCCCTCAGTCAAAGGAGTAAAGTGGGTAAAGTAAGATGAAGAAATTATCAAAATTGAATTGGAGGAAAGGATAATTTTAAAAGTAGATTTACTGATAAGAATTTTCTTATAATGTTAATATCTTTTCTCGAAAGAATTCAGGTGTCAGGTATAAATGTATAAACCTCAGACAAATCTTGTATGAAAATGCAATATTTAGAGAAACGTTCCTGGATCACACAACTTTTATAATCTCAACAATAATCTCATTTACCCGGGATCAGGTTTATACTTAATGGACGGTGCTTAGATTTATCCGTCCCATTAGTATCATGATCCCATAATAATGTGATATAATCAGGATAACACATGAGTTATTTTTCGAGTTATCGGAATCAAGTGTTATAACAATTATCGTATGACTTGAAAATTTTCAAGAATATCGAAACCAAACTATATTGGATATTACATGGCCGAAATCGGGGACTCAGAATCCAATGGAAAACAGAAAACAGGAAAGTGAGCTAAGCCTCACCTCGGACATCGTATGGCCGTACGAATGCCGATAACAGGAACTGATCAGTTTTTTAATATATAATTATTGAAAGTGAGCTAAGCCTCACCTCGGACATCGCTTTTCGTGTGATAGGAACACACATTAAATAAGAATAAAGTTATGTAGGAGATTTCGTCTTAGCGGAAATAAAATGTCAACTAGAATTTGTGTGCCTAAGGCAACACTTTCAAGGATTTCAAGGTTATGTTTGTGTTAGAAAATTTGATAAAATTTTAAAACTAGGGTTTAACTATTTCGACTTTCTAAAATAGCTAACTCTGGAATTTCTCAAAAATTTCGACAATCTCCTTTGTATTTTGGTCCCCATGTTAACAGCCGTTGGATCTTTGTTTAAGTCATCTAATCTTAACCGTTGAAAAATCAACGGTTAAGATTAGATTACTTAAACAAGATCCAATGGATGTGAAAGAGGGGATGCATGGAGGATGCAAAAGTAAGGGTATATATATATATATATATATATATATATATATATATATATATATATATATATATAATAAATGTATGTATGCCTTGACACCTATACATATATGGACACTACTCATGAAAATTACAGTAAGATGGACATTTATAAATCTTGGCACAACCTATGGACATGACTGATATACTCTATAGGATCGAAGATTTTACTTATGGGATCATTATGTCTGTGATATATATATATATATATATATATATATATATATATATATATATATATATATATATATATATATATATATATATATATATAATTTTGAATGTGTAGGATCAATAAATTTTTAATTTAACATAAATATCAATTCTGTCCACTTTGTAAAATATACCAAATTGACATATATTGACATGATTAATTAGTTAAATTGAGTATTTACAAGTTCCTATATATCAAAGTAACCCTACATCTATCAAATTTCAATTTTTAAACTTCTTTTGCATACCTAAGAAGCTGAAATATGAGTATATGTAGCAAGTCGGGATTAAGTTAAATTTTTTGATTTAAATTGGTATATAATTAATACCAAGCCAATATTACAAAGGTTATAAAATTATTTTGTATAGCATGACATTTGGAAGTAAGATTTTGATACCATTTGTGCTACCAATAATTATGTTTTGAACTTGAATAATATTTAGCAAACTACAATAACCCAACAAAATTGCTTACTTGCTTAAATTGCTTGCCAAGGTAAGAAAACTTTAAACTGCACTCTATATAATGTTGCGTGAGTTTTCGGTGTTGAGAGTTGCTCCACCGAAGGGGTCGGAGTACCCGATATATATATATATATACACACACACACGGAGGGATCCGTATCTCCTCACTTTTTGCATCCCCCATGCATCCACTCTTTCACATCCATTGGATCTTGTTTAAGTCATCTAATCTTTACCGTTGAAAAATTAACGGTTAAGATTAGATGACTTAAACAAAGATCCAACGGCTGTTAACATGGGGATGCATAGGGGATGCAAAAGTGAGGGAATGTGGATCCCTCCTCTATATTATATAGGAGGGATCCACATCCCCTCACTTTTGCATTCCCATGTTAATAGCCGGTTAAGATTAGAAGACTTAAACAAGATCCAGTGGATGTGAAAGAGGGGATGCATGGGGGATGCAAAAGTGAGGGGATGCGGATCTCTCCTTATATATATATATATATATATATATATAGAGAGAGAGAGAGAGAGAGAGAGAGAGAGAGAGAGAGAGAGAGAAAAAAATATATATATATATATATATAGAGAGAGAGAGAGAGAGAGTGAGAGAGAGAGAGACACACACACACACACACACATATGAGTAGAGTCGAAGTGTCCATAAATTGTGTCCTACTCATTGTGTTCAATTTTGTCAATAAATAAATTTATTTCAAATTTCTAATACTTATATCCATATTATGTTCTTACAAAATTGGATTTATCATAAATTTTCATAAATTCCAGAAACGAGTACTAACCATATAAATTCAAGAAAATTAGAAATCGATTTTTGAACAATCTTTAAGAGGAAGAGGGAAAGTGGACTTGCCTTAGAGATTTGGTGTCCGAAACGAAATCGATGCCTTCGATTCCCTAATATATATATATCCAAACCCACAACCTAATTTTAGAAATTAATTATAAAACATTTAGTATTTGAATCTAACCTAGAACTCAAAATGAAATGGGGAAAGTAGTTATACCTAGAATTAGAAAGGAGAAAAAGTGATATTGGAAGTTGGAAGGAGTAGAAGGAGGTGGCGTTGGAGGGTGGTGGTGCAGGCCGACGTGACGTGGCCGACGGTGGTGGCCGACGGCGGCGACAGCGGCTGCAGCAGCGCAGCAACAGTAGCAGCAGCGACAACAATTACAGCAGCAGCAGCAGTAGTAGTATGGGGAGAGGAACGAAAAAAGGAGGAGAGGAGTGGTGTGGTGGAGAGAGAGAGTGTGTATAATTGAAGGAGAGAAGGGGGATGATGTGGCTTATGAAGAGAGCCCCTCTCCATGCATCTAATCCATGTGGCATTATTAGGTGCCACATGTCCTAGAGGATGCCACCTAACCATGTATGTATGCCACCCACTCTCTCATATTGACACCTAAGCTAAATGAGTTGGTTAAAAAAAAATTTGCAAAATTAAATCATGGACTTTCATGCATATATTCATATATGAAATAAATTCATCTAATTAAATTATTAGATAATTTTTATTATAATAAAATATTAATACTTAATTAGAGGAAAAATATTAAGAAATGTACAAATAGTTAAAGTAAATTGAATAATTGCATACGAGTATGACTTTTTTTGGTCCAACATGACATGACTTATTCTATATTGTGAACCATTAGCTCTCTCTCACACAAACACACATATATTAAAAGCACAACGGTTTCTACTTAACTTGTGAAATAACAAATTTAAGAGGAGGTTGATAGTTCAAATTTTCTTGTATTTGTTTTTTTACACAAAAAATGCCACATTTTTTTGTAATTTTTTGAGTACAACTAGATTTGAACCCTCTACCTTCGACTAGATTTTATTACTTCACAAATAGATCAAAAAATCCAATTTTATATATATATATATATATATATATATATATATATATATATATATATATATATATATATAGCAAATGACCTCTAGCCTAGTGGTTAAGAGAGATGCATGCGGCCCAAGTGGTCGGGAGTTCGAGCCTTATTGGAGGCGAGTTCGCCACAAGTACCCATTGCTTCAAAAAAAAAAAAAAATATATATATATATATATATATATATATATATATATATATATATATATATATATATAAAATGATTAAAAAAAGTATCCATTGGTTGGGGTTTTTTTTTGTAAAAGGGTCCTAATGAGTATTTTTTTTTTCCAAAACATGTTAAACCAATGGACATTATTATTGATTGTTTGGTTTAAATAAACGCTTATTCGTTGAACATTTTGATTTTCTTGTGCCAATTTATGGATACATCAAACTTGGTGATGTATGTACAATTTGACTAAACTTTTTTTAATATTGTATATTAAAATTTTCGTTGAAATAATCATCTCTAGATATTGCTATATTTGACACCCTCATAAACGACAATGCTACAATACTACTTAGTCACGTGCCACGTGTGTAGTTTGGTGTGTGTAGGTCTTTGTCAGCACACAGTTTGACCGGAAATATAGCTTTGAATCTTATATTTGATGATGTCACGTTTGAGCTTACGTGAAAGTGGAGAAGGGTTGTGGTCAATCGTCTATCTTCCGTTCCGAAATCTCAAGTCATGTCACATCTACTTTTTTTGCATTTTGTGGAAATGTACGTTTTGCCCTTCCCTTTGCCCTTCCCTTTGCCCTTCCCTTGCCTTACACATGATATTTGGGGCTGCTTCTTTTTTTTTAGATAATATTTTTCTTGATTTCATTTTTATAATAATTATTATTATTTAGAATATTCTAAACGGATAAAGGGAACGATCGTGCGGTCGAAACCAACGCCACACGTCGTCTTCCATTGGTTGGGCCGTGAGGTCCGGAGAAACCTGCACTTCCGCTAACACAGATAAACGATTTTGACCAATGTGAGACTGAACGTAGTGCCAGTTCACGCGTCGATTTTTTCGCGATCTGTAAGGAAGCACTCGTTTTAGCTTACTGTCATCTATCATAATGGTTTAAATAACACTAGATTCTGAAATAGTTTCCAAAACTTGACATCATTTTCCAAAATATGAGAATCAATATACTAAATATTTTAGTAATTTTCACAATTGTAATGTACCTAATAAAGTTTCCAAGTTGAGAGGCCACTTTAGATGGATTACAATTATGTTTCATTTGGGTACATTCCGGAGTTGGATTCATTCTCGAGTCCAAATGCAATGGAACCGTTGTTTAGTTGTTCATACATTTTCTTACATAGAATATGAATTCTCTAAATCTTATTATTTGATTAAAATTACCTCAAAAGATTAATAACTGAGTTGAGCCTCCTAATTAACTTAGATTACTTAGATTACCAACTCTTCAGTTGTGTAGCTACTCGTACCAAGATACATTACATACAGGGCCGGCTCCAGCATTTTGGAGGCCCTAAACAAGTCTCATAAATGAGGCCCTCTCCTCATCCCTCTATATATAATTTTTTATAAAGCAAATCCAATAAATGTTGCATGAGGACGTAGACAAGTTCCCATACTCTCCTATCTTTTTTTGTGTGCAGATTTGTCAATTAAATCATTGTGATCAAGTTTAGCTACCATTTTTTTTCTCAATAGACAACATGGCCAAATAACATATGAACAAGAATTATAACATTAAGGGAAAACATTTTCTCAATAGACAAGTCCTCATACTCTCTATATATTTTTTTCTCAGTAATCTTTTCTGTCAACTGAAATTCTTATCAAATTACCTAAATTACAGAATTATAACATTAAGGGAAAACAAATTTTACCTATGAGCATGCACCCTCGGGCCTCAACAGCAGTCAGTACAATAGCACACCAAATTCCCAATCCCAAATAATCAGAATGTTCTTGTGCGACTGTGCCGGACACGCCGTCACGCCTAATTGCTTCAAGTCCGGCCAGCGATCGCCGAAATGAAGGAAAAATAAATAAAATAAAATAAAATAAAATAAAATAAACAGAGAAAATAGACTTTAGAGATTTAGATTAGAGAAAAAGAGAATGAGATAATGTAAGAGAGAGATAATATTAGCATTGCAAAAAGTGATATTTATAGAAACTCAAAGGAAAAATAGGCGTTAGAAAATGATTAAATGAGAGAAAAAAAAATACCAGCAAAGGCTGCGGGAGAGGAGAGATTTTCTTCCATTGGAGCCTTGGGCGGGGAGATGTCCATTGGAGAGACTAGAGAGAGATCCATTGGAGAGGGAGAGATTTACGTTGAGACGGTTGAGGAGACGAAGAGATTAGGCAGAGTTGGGGACGCGTCACGCGCGGCTTGAAAATAGGAATAGAATAGTTCTCATTCCTATTTTAGGGCTGCTGCTTTAAAAGCAAAGTTGAAAGTTTCAATGCATATACTTTCCTCTCATCCGGCGATCCAGACTGTTAAGAACGTGGGCTTTGGACCAATGGACCAGGTTTCATGCTATGGAAAAATAGCTAAAAGAATTTTGTTTGGAGGCCCTCCGAGGGGAGGAGGCCCTAGGCAGCTGCCTAGCCTGCCTCCCCTTGGAGCCGACCCTGATTACATATAGTTATAAAATATAAGCTTATTGAATTTCTGCTATTTGCATCTTCGAATGTCTTCGAAATATCATCAATTAGTTCTGTCTTTTTGGATCGTACATACTAGTTCCTTAACTATCTAATTTTTCGTAAGGTTTTAAAATACGGTCTAAAATGACAGATCCTATAATAGCTAATTTCGAGAATATTCGAATATGGTTAATTGTGAATATTATGATCCCTAATCAATTACCTAAAGTTAATTATAATACTCCAATGATAGAAGCAACCATTATAAACGAAAGAGTACGAGTGGAAACATAGAACAAATCATGATTCATATTGCACATATATTCAAATTCTTCTTTATGGCTGCGCATACCTCACAAAAAGCTATATCTACAACTTTATCTTACAATGTAGATTCACTGAACTGAGAGAGTTTACCATACTCCAATGATAGAAGCAATTATTGTACTAGAAAGAGTAAGAGTGGAAACATGTGCAAATCATGATTCATGTTGTAACTTTGTGTACAATGTAGATTCACTGAACTTTGTGTACAATGTAGATAGGAAGAAGAAAAAAAAAAAAAAAAAAAAAGGAGAAGAAAACCAATTTAAGGGAGCAAGGACGCAAACTTTAGTTGCTAGTACATTTGTAGCACAACATAATCACATGAAGGAAAAAAAAAAATCTCCTTCCTTCTCCCTCCTTCAATTATCGATGCAACATAGCGTTTCGAGTTCTTCTTGAATTTGTGATCGTCACGATAGCTCTGTCTACAACTTTTTCTACAATGTATACCTGTTGAAGCTAGCTTACAAGTTAGTCGATATGCGCACAATATATTACCGCATCGGTAAGACTTGGAAGCAATAATGAAGGGAAGAGAGAAAAAAGGGACGAAGAACAAAACTATGTTGGGGGGAGCATTGCGCTCCTAAAATAAGAAGGGAGCCACAACTCTTGCTAGCGAGTACAATATGTGACTTGGTGAATTTAGAACATGAGCACAAGCAACATGAACAACATTAATTTTACTCGTGGCTACGATAGTGACGGATGTTTCAGTTGTTGTTTACTTGAAATACATCGCTAAACCAAGAATTACCGAGGAAAACGAAGAAATACATCTGTGACTTTGCATTTACCGTGTCTCTAAAAAATTGCATCGCTAGCTAGGATGACAGTTTAGCGACTAAGTAATGACAAATTTTTGGCGACAAATTACTTACATAGTAGTGACAAAAACACTTTTTGCTAATCTTACATTTGCTAACAATATTAAAAGAAAAATAATAGAAAATAATGTTTTGTAACGGATAATTTGGTACCACTACCAAAATATTTCATATTTGGCGACGAAATTAGCGACTCAGGATAAATACGTCACTACTTTTGTGTCTTTAGCGACGTATCACAATGCCGTCAGTGAACGTCACTATCAGCGACGTTTAGCGACTGTTAGTGACTAGCATTATGGATTGGAAAGAAGATGTCGCGGTTTAATCGCAGAACGTCGCTAATTTATTTTATTCAGCGACGTTTTGCGACACCTACTCCAGAACGTCACCGGTTTGTTAGTGAACAGCAACCTTTAGCGACGTCGAATTTGTTAGTGAACAGCAACCTTTAGCGACGTCTTCTTTCGACGTCGCTAAAATGTTTCATATAGGGTTTGCTGGCCCGATCGATTTCTTTTTTTTCATCCAAAATTTAATTCTCCCGCTCGAGAGCCCCAAATCATTCTCCCTTTCCCCCTCTTGTCTCCGGCGACCCCCTCTCCCCGGCGACCCCCTCCCCTTCGGTGACCCCTCCCCCCGACGATACCCCTCCCCCTCGTTCCCTGCCCCGATGACCCCTATCGTCCGCTGGTGTCCTCGTCGTCGCTCCTCCACCGCCGATCCCCCTCGTCCTCTGCTCCGACGACCCCGACCCAACCCCGTACAGGTATACCTAACCCTAACCGACAAAACACGATACAGACACACTGACACACATACTGACACGATACCGACACAATGACACGATACATGCACACAGAAACCCCTTGCTGCAGATTTGAGTTTTGAGAGTTCTTATATATATATATATATATATATATATATATATATATATATATATATATATATATATATATATATATATATATATATATATATATATGTTTGATACGATCGTATTTATAGATATATGTGGTTATGTGAGTTTGTATATATATAATATCTGATAAATATATATATAATGTATGTTTATGAGAGTATAGCCATGTGGGGTTGTATATGTGAGGGTTGTCAGGTTCCTGCTATCAGTGAGTTTTTCTGAGATGGAGGTGAAGTTCTGTTCAGATTAGGTAGGTTATATTATAGGTTATAAGTTATTCATGGGTTACCAGTTATGTATATGTTATATATATATATATATATATATATATATATATATATATATATATATATATATATATATATATATATATATATATATATATATATATGCGTGGGATTAATTGAGTTAGATGCAACTCAGTTTTCAGAGTTACACATATGGGTTAAAGGTTGTATAGTTTGGGGGTTCAGTTTTGCTGATATATATATATATATATATATATATATATATATATATATATATATATATATATATATATATATATATGAGTATAGATGTAGGTTGTGCCTGTACCTAGAGTGTATAGAGTATCCTAGTACCCAGAGTGTATAGAGTATCCTAAGACGTGTATAGAGTATCCTAGTACCTAGAGTGTATAGAGTATCCTAGTACCTATAGAGTATCTTCTAGAGTGTACAGAGTATCCTAGTACCTAGAGTGTATAGAGTATCCTAAGATACTGGGAATTACCTACTCTGAGAACCTTGCTAAGAAGTATCATAGTACCTACAGTGTGCAGAGTATCCTAGAAGTGTAGGTATGATTGGTACAGTATTTTGAGCCCTTCTATAGAAATTAAATTTACTTATGCCAAGCCTTTTGGGCCTATCGGAGTTACAGATTTTTTTGAAAATCTAGTATAACGCTGATTGCCTCAAAAGGCTTGCATAAGTAAGAGTGTATAGAGTGAGTATACTATTAGTATATCGTAGTATCCTAAAGTGTATAGAGTGAGCTTTCCTACTTCCTTTTTTTTCATTCGGGTCATTGAGCCGACTATTCCGCATCATAGGATATCTACCTCAACCTCACCCTAAAGAAGTGTGGAAATATTAATATTAACCAAGGTTCACAGTATCAATTTCGGTATCGGTATCGTTATCGGTATCATTTACGGTTGATATCATGAATCTCATAGCTTCCGCTAGCAGAGCACAATGTAGATCCAAACGTAAAGCAGAACTTCATATTCAAAATATTAGAAGTAAAAAGTTTTCGATTGGTTAACATTAATATTGAACCAAAATGATACCGAAACCGATTCCGATATCAACCGTACTCGAAATCGGTTTCGGTATCAACCGTAAATGATACCGAAACTGATTCTGATACCGATACTGTAAAACTTGGTTAACATTAATATTTCTACACTTCTCTAGGCTGAGGTTGAGAAACATATCATATGATGCTGAATAGGATGCTGGGAGAGTCGAATGAGAAGCAGGGAAGTAGAGGGGGTCGGAGAGGGGGGTCAGAGAGGGGGCCTTCTTGTTGAACATGTGACGACACTCATTTGATACTCATGTGTCTATATGCATCAATTTGGAATATACTCGAATAATGTGTATCTATTTTTGCAGAATCATTGTCAAATGGATATGAATTACTATCTGCGGCATCGTTTGTGGATGTATAATCACCGTCCTGATGGCATGTGCGGTGTGCAGGATAAATTTATACATGAGGTAGAGCAATTCCTACAGTTCGCCAAGGCGTTCCCTCAGTACATGGACCGTACCAAAATTAAGTGTCTATGTATGAGATGTAGCAATATGAAATATTATCCAGAAGTGGATGTGACATATCATTTATACTCGAGAGGTTTATGTCAAATTACTATCAGTGGACGTCACACGGAGAACTTGTGCCTTTAGCATCGAAGCTGGAGCCTAATTTCCCATATATGGATGTCCATGACAACGCTGGTTACGAGGAAGGGTGCGTGAACATAGTTTTTGACGCTGCAGGGCCTATTTTCGATTCAGACAATCATGATACGGCAGAGAAGGCACCGAATGCCGATGCTGTAAAGTTTATGGAGTTGTTGGAGAATGCAAGGACTCCTTTGTATCCTGGTTGTGAGGATCATTCATCGTTGGAGGTGGTTACAAGACTGCTGAGCATCAAATTTGATTTTAACATGTCTCAAGAATGCTACAACCGAATCATCGAGTTGATTATATATATCTTGCCGGTAGGTGCAAAGTTACCTAAAGACTTCTACCGGTCTAAGAGGATGGTGAGATCTCTCTGGATGGTATACGAGAAAATTGATGCATATCGCAACGGGTGTATGTTGTACTACCAAGACGACAAGGATGAAGACGAGTACAGATTTTGTGGTGTTGATCGCTACAAGACAACAAGTTCAAGTAGGACTCCCGGTGCAAGGAAGCCTACCGATTCGATGCACAACTTGTCGTCGACGCCGCAGTTGTAGAGGTTATTTATGGTGAAGGAGACTACAAAAAAATGAGCTGGCACAGACGGGAACAGATCGAAGGAGTGTTGGATCACCCATCTGATAGGGAAGCATGGAAGTACTTTGATCGAGAGTATCCAGATTTTGCTTCGGATCCGTGTAATGTCAGATTGGGTCTCTCCTCCGACGGTTTTTCCTCATTCGGACTTTCGGGCTTCCAGTATTCGTGTTGGCCTGCGATCGTCACTCCGTTTAATCTACCGCCTTGGATGTGTATAAAGACTCCGTATATGTTTCTCACCGTTATTATCCTGGGTCCGAACAATCCGAAGAGGAACATCGATGTGTATTTACAGCCATTGATAGATGAGTTAAATCAGCTGTGGGAAGTAGTGCCAACACCTACGATGTTTCTAGAAAGTAGAATTTTCAGATGAAGGCCGTACTGATGTGGACCATCAATGACTTTCTAGCATATAAAATGTTATCTGGATGGAGCACTCATGGTCGTCTCTCATGTCCGTATTGTATGGACCGCACGAAGGCTTTTCGTTTAAAACACGGAGGAAAACCGTGCTTCTTCGATTGTCATCGACAGTTCTTGCCGAAGGACCATCCGTTCCGGAGAAATAGGAATGCATTTCGTGCCGGCGTTGTAGAGAAGGCCAATCCAGTGCCAAGGTGGACCAGAGGCACGATATGGAAGGAGGTCAAGGATTTTTCAAGTGCTATCGAAGAGCCTACAAAGGGATACAAGTGTGATGAATTTGGCCGCACTCATAATTGGACGAAAAGAAGTATATTCTGGGACCTGCCTTATTGGAGCACCAATCTGATCAGACATAACCTTGATGTGATGCATATCAAGAAGAATGTCTTTGAAAACATAATTTATACTGTGATGGATGTAATATAGTGTTCCGACCCGCAAGATGCCTTATGATGGATGGTTGGTTCGATGAAGCCTTGTTGAACTTGGGAATATACAAATGATCGCTTGGAAGGCTATGCGATCATGGCGGAAATCGTTCTATGAATGTGAGTAGTGTTGAACCCTTCAAAGATCCTTTAGATTCACGCTTAAAATAAGGACGAGTATGCTATGTTTCTTGTTGAGTTGCTCAATAACACCTTGCATGGAATTCGAAAAGATAATGAAAGATAAATAATCACTTGAACGTAAACTATGTTGCTAGATGAATTGTGTGCTTGATGAATTGTACACTTGTACGATGTTGCGATGAAATACATGACAGGTGAGGCAAAGTCCCACATAATTGGGCGGTGAGTATATCGAGCTTTGGCTCGATAAATAGATGGTAAAACAGATGTTAAAACCCAAGAATTAGGCAGTGAGTATGCTTGAATTATGTCCGAATGAACGTATGCTAAACAGATGCTAAGTCCCAGGAATTGGGTGGTGAGTACATGAGTTTGGTTGGAAAGATGTATGGTATCAAAGATATGGAAAAAGGCTTAGGTAATCACATTCTATTATCCTGTGCCGATATAGAATGTAGATTTCACTAAGACCCTGGATTGGGCAGATGATAATGTGAGCGTTGGCTCAAGGCAAGATGGCAATACGAATGAGAATGATGGGTTATTACTTAGTTTTTTTTATCATGCATTATATGTTTCTTCATAGATAAGTTGTATATAGTTGCATGGTCATGGACAACTTGTCGACAAGGTGGTTCCTCGAACGGTATTCCTGGGCCTTGGAAACCGGTTCGTCCTGGGGGGAACCAATGCTGAAGTAGTAGCAGTACTGAAGTAGTAGTACGGTATACGGGACCTTCAGTGGGGCTAGCTACCAGCACTGTAAGGGACGCTATATACCTGTAAGACGGTCCAAGATGGCGTGTCGCCAGTGACCTTCATATAGATAGGTCCAGTACTAATGATGTCTTATGCATGTAGAGTAAGTTATTACTCAAATACAGGAAAGGACGTCGGCTGTTGGTAAGAATCACCTGAACGGTGATATTTATATTGAATCATGATATTATTTCTAACAATACCTTGTGCAGGCTGAGTAAGTATTATAAATGTACAGGGATGGCTATACGAGCGTGGGTAAGAATCACCAAATGGTGATAACTTTATGCTTAAAAATTATGTTGGCTATGAGATTTGCATGCTTTACTTCTTGTCGGCTATAAACATAAAATTGACCCTAAGGCAACGAGAAAGACCACTGCTAATAATATTCTGTAACATGATTGCTTAGTGTTGTCTTCTTAGTTGAGTTGGGCCAGCACCGCTCGCCAATACATTGATGATGTACTGACCCATGTTGTGGGCAATATTACAGGTGTTTGCGTATGGAGGAAATCGTTTGATCAGTGCTTGGTATCGATGAGTCAGATGGGTGTGCAGAAGCTCTTCTTTCAAGATGATATCTTCTGCTATACGGGACATAATGTACGGAATAGTGTAACTCAGTTGTACCAGTGAGATTGTAGCCAAATTGGCAAGTTCATCGTAAAGAAGTCGGTATATTCAGTTGTATCCTAAAGGACAAGTGTATATACATTCAGTTGGCTATTCAAGAGTTGTAATTCAGTTGTAAACTCTGTATTCCGTTGCAAGTCTTGTAATACATTATGATTATCAATAAAGAGATACATTTCTTCAATGTCTTGTGTGACTTTAATATATCTGCTTGGTTTTGCTGCGTTATTGATATTTTCTGAGAAATACCAGAAACTATAATGGTTTTGCCTTGTACAAGTGTAATCTAGACTTGTACGGCACTGTAACGCCCATAGTTCATATTACGTATTTGGTATATGTGTACGTATTTTGACTCATATTGTATGTCTTATTGCATAGTTTATTTTGGCATTTCATTGCTTGGTTTGGTTTTGTTTCATATGGACCAACCCCCGTCCACTCTCTTCCTTTATAAGCCACCTAACCACTCTCTCTCTCTTCCATTAATCCTCATAACTCTTCTTCTTCCTCACCATTGCTCTCTCCACCTACCAGAGGCTTAGGCAAGTGCAACTTTCTTCATAGAGGAACTCAGATTTGGTTGTTTCATTTTCTTCTTCACGAGATTATAAGACACTTTAGTACTTAACATTTTTGATTTCCATGGCTCATTTCATGTAGATCTAAGCTTATTTTATTTTTGAATTTCTTGAGTTTTGATCTATTTAACCTTATTATTTTCAAGTTTTGAGTGTTCCAGGTTGTAGAGAATTTTGTCCTACCCTATTTTGACCAATGGAAGTTCGGATTCTGACCTTAGATATAGATTTTGGAGCTTGGGAGCAATAGCATCATGGTTCTTCTTCTCGAAAAAGTGGAGAAGAAGAACAGTACTTAGCCGCATGGTTTTTTCATGCGGCAAGTCCCCTTTGGCTGCATGGCCCTTGCCGTATAGCCTTCACCCGCATGACTCAAGTTGACTCCAGCCGCATGAGCATGTTCACCCACTGCCGCATATGCCCGTTCCTCCATGGTCGCATGACCCTCATTTGGTCCTGCCGTATGCAACCCCCATCTATTGCCGCATGGCCTCTTCTAGCTTAGCCGCATGGCTTCGGTTGGCCCGAGCCGCATGGCTTTGGTCCCCCAAGTCGTATGAGCCCCTGCCGCATAAGCCTGTTGTCCTTAATCGCATGCGCCCTTTTTTCTCCAGCTGCATAAGCTAGTACCCTTCTTGCCACATGGCTTCTTCTAGCCGAGCCGCATGGCTTTGCTCGACTTAGCCGTATGGCTATCTCTAACTATAGCCGTATGAACCCGATTTCCCTGCCGTATGAACCACTGTCGCATGAATCGAGCTGCATGAGCCCGTCACTCTTAAACCGCATATGTCCTTTTTCCTTCGGGCCGCATGAGCCTGCTCTCCCTCCCGAGCCACATGAGCCCGTTCCGCTTAGCCGCATGGCTCTTTCCATAGCCATGCACTCCTTTTAGCATGCTGAGTTGTTACATTTATGCTTTTGTCTCATGACCCTCTGCGTAACTTGGGCCCCTTGATAGAATGCTTGTACCATGTAAATTCTGCACACGTGCCATGAACACGATAGTGACCCATCGTGGTGCACTCTTGACAAGTAACATGACATGATAGTGGCCCGTCGTGGCATACTCTTGGCAAGTAAATCTGACTGATATACCTCAATATGCTGTTGCAACAGCTAGCATGACATGACCAGAAAGAATGGCCTGGATACCGTGGATGATTGTGTTTATACAAATGAACCAGTATTGTCTTGCATCATGTCTAGGACGGGGACCCCTGAATACCACGGTCAGGGGTACCTACTGAAATTGACTAAGGCTAATAACTAGAATAATCCAGTAGTCATGAAGAGATTTTTCAGCTACAGGCAATTCTGTTATCTGGGCGCGCAAGTGGACTTGTAGCCTGCCGACGAGTAGGGCACATTTCCAGCACACTGTCATGTGTTGCACCCTTCATGAACAGATATTCGACCTGGATAACCTGGATGGTCTGCAGGGCTTGTGGCTGTTGGAATAATCTCATTGCATCTTGCATCATGACCTGATTTCTTGTGCTTTACTTTATCGATAAATGTTGAGAAATCAAGTTTCGTTGAGATGAAGGATTACAATCCCGGTCCTTGTTTGGTTTAAGGGTTGTAACTTGGTTATCTGAACAGTCCCATGGTTATCTTATCGTATATCATCATGATTTTCCATAACTTCATCTTTTATTATATAGTTATATTTTGTGCTAATTGCGGGTTTTAGTTCTTAAGTGTAGCCTCCTTTGTGGCACTTGCCCTTTCTGGGATCTGACCCAGCTGGTTTTGCGTGGCCAGATACCGGAGTAGCTCCAGAGGATCTCCCTACCTTCCATCCAAATGGTGACCACCAGGCGTAACCAAGGCAACGAATGGGTTTTCCTTTTGTTCTCCCACTTTAATATAAAAATATTCTTTTGAGACGTTTAGCCGACGAGCACGTGTTAGCTCGATTGCACTTTACTTACTGTCTGCCTACGGGCTGTAACATGATTGACGAATCCTAGAGTTGATCATGTATGACTGAAACTCTTGCTAGTTTTCACATTTTGTACGACTTGCTTCATGATCATCCAAATATATAATGTGTGGGATGCCTTACTATTATATATTTGATGCTCTAACATCTTGTAACTGCTTTTACTTGCTTGAGATTGAGATAATAGGCTTATTCATGACCATAAGAGACTGATGGCTTGTAGTTAATCCCTCATATATCTAGACAGTCGTGACCGTATAGTGAGGTGGATTCTATTTCAATATACGTAGCTGGCTATGTATGCCTCCGCTCTCCACTATTGTGGTTCTGGGGCGTTACATGGTTTAAGTGGTGGCCCATGCAGGTATTATAAATCAAGATATGTGAGGGTTTACCGAATAGATGTCTCAATCAGTACTCGCCTTTGATCACTGCTCGTATCCTCTAAATCCCTAAAAATCTTGACCTGGTCACATGCTTGTATCTTTGATCTGTCCAGGTCCTTCCTTATTGTTCCCTGTGTCGTCTTCTTCAGCGACATTGTTCCTGGTCCTACCGATCGGCAAGATAGAGCACCCCCTGTGGGCCAGCAGCAACCTGGAGATCAAGCCCAGCATTCAGGAGTAGCCTCCAGAGTCATGTCTACTGGGGGTCAAGAGCCACCAGTTCAGCCAGTCCAGCCCGCAGAGCCTGATGACGGCACCTTGGTGGGTCTCATCAGGACATTGTTAGCATCTCAAGATCGTCGAGGCGATGCCCTGTACCAGGCAGTACAAGATGCTTTGAACAGAGGCGGTCATCAAGGGAACCAGGCAGCCAACAGCTTCAAGCGCTTGAACCCTCCCTTCTTTGTCGGCAGCGAAGATGCTATTGCCGCAGATGCTTGGCTGCAGGATACAGAAGTAATTTTAGAAGCGGCAAAGATGCCAGAAAATAAGAAGATGGTGGTAGTACGCCTACAGTTATTGGATCTTGCCCGCAGCTGGTGGGCGGTACAGGCCGATGGATTAGTAGCACCTATTGTATGGACAGTATTCCGAGAGAGATTCCAGACCAAGTACTTTGATGCTGTAGCTCGATACGATCTACAGACGAGGTTCACCAATCTGAAGCAGATGGGCAGGACGGTCGACGGATATGCGGCCGAGTTTTTGAGACTTAGTCAGTTTGCTCCCACTTTGGTAGCGATCGAGTTCGACAGAGCCCAGCGGTTCCAGCAGGGTCTCCATCTAGAGATTTTATTGGCAGTGGAGCAGTTTGAGCATCAGACTTTTGATACGGTATTGAGAGCAGCAAGGAGGCACGAGTATACCTCTCAGAGGATTGAGGACAGGACCGAAGGTCGAAAGCGATCTCATGGCCACATGAATCAGTCTTCAGTACCAGCCCCGGTAGCTAGGGCTTTGACAATTGGAACTCCGAGGCGGGCGGCCTCAGTGACGTCGATTCAGCATTCGACTCCAGCATTTCCCCCGCAGCAGAAGCAGAAGCAGTCTTCCGCAATGGGTTGCACTTATTGTGGAAAGCCAGGGCATGTGGTGGCAGAATGTCGCAGAGCACAGAGATTGTGCTTGGTTTGTGGAGAACCGGACCACAGGGTTGGGAACTGCTCGAAAAGGAAGAGTTCCTCTTCTTCGACCTTTTCTAGTCCTTCGGTGAGAAAACCAGCCCCAGTATCAGTCCAGCAGCAGCAACAGTTTCCAAGGCCCTTGCCGCCTCAGTTCCAAGTATTTTAGCAGCAGAACCCCCAACAGTATGCACAAGCCCAAGCCCTGATTCAGAGCAGGCAGAGAGGTTTTAGCAGAGGGTACCCGCACCCAGAGGACATGGTCAGACGATGGCGATGACCGCAGAAGAAGGATTGGCACCAGGTGAGGTAGTGGCAGGTACTATTCTCGTCAACTCCTTGCCAGCATCAGCGTTATTTGATTCTGGTGCATCGCATTCATTCATGTCTGTATGATTCGCGATACGGATAGGACTGGAGCCCAAGTCATTATCAGTAAGGCTCAATAAACTTACTGGTAACGGTCTTGTGGGAGTAGATAGAGTGTTTTCCTCGTGTCAGATCGTAGTTAGCGGTAGAGAGTTCCCCGCTAAATTGATAGAGTTCCCGATGGCCGATTATGATGTGGTCTTACGGATGGATTGGTTAAGGAACCAGTATGCTAGGATAGACTGTCATGTTGGCAGGGTTGTTTTTAGCATTCCAGGCGAGCCAGAATTTTCCTTTTCCCGAGGCAAAGTTGAACCTTATCCTCCAATATTGCGGATGGCAGTAACAGCAGTACAGTTATCCCGGATAGTCGAGGAGTTTCCAGATGTTTTTCCAGAGGAGCTTCCAGAAATGTCGCCAGAGTGAGAGATCGAGTTTACTATCGACTTGATCCCAGGGATAGTCCCAGTGTCAGAGAGAGTCTACAGGATGGCGCCGTCAGAGTTAGAGATATTGTACAAGATGATTGAAGAACTCAGGACCAAGTGATTCATTCGTACAAGTGGATCGCCTTGGAGAGCCCCGATGCTTCTTGTGAAAAAGAAGGATGGTACGTCCATATTATGTGTAGATTATCGTACCTTGAACTCAGTGACAATCAAGAACAGATACCCTCTCCCAGGGATAGATGACTTGTTTGATCAACTCAAGGGGGCAGCAATATTCTCGAACATTGACTTGCGGTCAAGATACCATCAGATCAGAGTCAGAGAGCAGGACATCCCAAAAACAGCTTTTAGATCTAGATATGGGCATTAGAAATTCTTTGTTATACCATTTGGAGCAACCAATGCGCTGGTTGTATTCATGGACCTCATGAATCATATTTTCATACCATACTTGAATCAGTTCGTGATTGTATTTATAGATGACATCCTGGTCTACAGCAAGAGTGAAGCGGAGCATGAGCAGCATCTCAGAGTTGTCCTCCAGATTTTCAGAGAGCACCAGTTGTAAGCGAAGTTTAGTAAATGCGAGTTCTGGCTCGATCGCATTTCATACTTGGGTCATATCATAACCAGAGGAGAAGTAGAAGTGGATCCCCAGAAGATCATGGCTATTGAGACATGGCCAGTACCTAGCACAGTTGCAGAAGTTCGTAGTTTTCTTGGCTTGGCCGGCTACTACCGGCAATTTGTTTCAGATTTTGCTCGAATTTTAGCACCTATGACCCAGTTGACCTGCAAGGATGCGTAGTTTACTTGGACCGTAGAATGTCAGGAATCTTTTGAGAAGTTGAAGCGAGGTTTGATGACGGCACCCATTCTCACGCTTCCAGATGGGACCGGAGGATTTTCAGTATATTGTGATACTTCAGGCAGAGGTTTAGGATGTGTTTTGATGCAGCATGGGAAGGTAATAGCTTATGCGTCACGTCAACTTTGTGATCATGAGAGGAATTATCTGACCCATGACTTGGAGTTGGCAGCAGTAGTGTTTGCACTTAAGCTTTGGAGACACTACTTGTACGGAGATAGGATATAGATTTTCACCGACCACAAGAGCCTGAAGTATGTGTTCACCCAGAACGATCTCAACATGCGCCAGAGGAGATGGCTATAGCTACTTGTGGATTATGACATCAACCTGCAGTATCATCCTGGGAAGGCCAATATAGTAGCAGATGCGTTGAGCAGGAGAGTCGGAGTTTATTTCCTCATAACGCAGCCAGAGTTATTAGCATAGCTTCGGAAGATGGATATAGAAGTTGTCCTTCCTACCAGTGTGGCATTGATGGCCAGCATGCAAGTTCAGTCCAGTATAGTTGATAGGATCAGGTTAGCTCAGTCAACAGATTTCAAGCTTCAGCGACTCAGAACAGAGTGTGAGGCATGACGAAGACCAGAGTTATATGTCCATGAGGATGGTACACTTTGACATAAGAGACATCTTTGTGTACCCAGTGGAGATATCAAACAGGAGATCATGGCAGAAGCTCACAGTTTTCAGTATTCTATTCATTCCGGTGGCACAAAGATGTATCGTAATATCCGAAAACATTTTTGGTGGAATGGCATGAAGAGGAAGATAGTCCAGTTTTTCTCTCGGTGTTTGGTTTTGCCAACAAGGCTGAACATCAGAGACCGGCTGGACTTCTTCAGCCCTTACCGATTCCAGAATGGAAATGGGAGCACATTACCATAGATTTTGTGACTGGATTACCTAGGTCCCCGGCCGGTAGAGATGCTATTTAGGTTATTATAGACAGGCTCACGAATGTGGCTCACTTTCTCCCATTCAGAGTTGGTCAGTCGACGGCTCAGCTAGCAGAGATATACCTCATACAAATTGTCAGATTTTACGGTATTCCAGTCAGTATCACCTCGGACAGAGATTCAAGATTTACGTCACACTTTTGGCGCAGTCTGCAAGAGAGGTTGGGAACTCACCTCCAGTTCAGCTCAGCTGATCATTCGTAGACAGATGGTCAGTCAGAGCGTACCATACGAATCTTGGAAGTATGTTGAGATCTTGTACACTCGACTTTGATGGTTCGTGGGAAGATCACCTGCACCTGGTGGAGTTCTCGTACAACAACAGTTTCCAAGCCAGTATCCAGATAGCACCGTTAGAGGTACTGTATGGTAGGAAGTACAGATCCCTGCTAGCATGGGACGATGTTGGAGAGAGACAAATGCTTGGTACCGAGATGATTACTCAGATAGTTGAGGTGGTCAGACAAGTCAGAGATCATCTTCGAGTCGCACAAGATCGCCAGCGCCATCGATTCTCATCGGTGCCCCCTTGAATTTTCTGTCGACGACCATGTATTCCTTAGGATCTCGCCTAACCGTGGCATCATTCATTTTGGCGTACGGAGAAAGCTCAGTCCTAGGTATATACGGCCGTTTGATATTCTGGAGCGAGTAGGAATGATGTGAATAATGTCTTCAATGTATCCCAACTACGACGGTATATCCCGGACCCGAGCCATATCCTGGATCATTCAGAATTGGTTGTTGGCACCAACCTTTCGTATGAGGAGAAGCCCGTGTCTATATTGGACCGAAGAGAGAAGATACTCAAGAACAAGACTATCAAGTTAGTCCGTGTTGCTTGGGGTCATCACACTTTGGGTGAGTCAACGTGGGAGCGTGAGGATGATATCCGATTGCGATATCCCGACCTGTTTGACTCGTAAGGTATAATGTCTTTCATATGCCTTACACCCTCAGCTTCCTTGCTTGCAAGAATGATTGCTTGGTTGATTGCCTAGTTATAACTTGCTTGTGATTGTTAAATCTTGTCCTTGTCTCTCTAGCCTCTTGATTAAATTCCGAGGACGGAATTCTTTTAAGGTGGGTAGAGTTGTAACGCCCGTAGTTCGTATTACGTATTTGGTATACGTGTACGTATTTTTGACTCCTATTGCATGTCTCATTGCATAGTTTATTTTGGCATTTCATTGCTTGGTTCGGCTTGGTTCGATTTTGTTTTATGTGGACCAACCCCCACCCACTCTCTTCCTTTATAAGCCACCTAACCACTCTCTCTCTTCCATTAATCCTCATAACTCTTTTTCTTCCTCACCATTACTCTCTCCACCTACCAGAGAGGCTTAGGCAAGTGCAACTTGCTTCATGTTGGAACTCAGATTTTGTTGTTCCATTTTCTTTCTCACGAGATTCTAAGACACTTTAGTACTTAGCATTTTTGATTTCCATGGTTCATTTCATGTAGATCTAAGCTTGTTGTATTTTTGGATTTCTTGGGTTTTGATCTATTTAACCTTGTTATTTTCAAGTTTTGAGTGTTCCAGGTTGTAGAGAATTTCGTTCTACCCTATTTTGACCTATGGAAGTTCGGATTCTGACCTTAGATGTAGATTTTTGGAGCTTGGGAGCAATGGTATCATGGTTCTTCTTCTCGGAAAAGTGGAGAAGAAGAACAGTACTTAGCCGCATGGCTTTTTCATGCGGCAAGTCCCCTTTGGCCGCATGGCGCATGGCCTTAGCCGCATGGCCTTCACCCGCATGACTCAAGTTGACTACAGCCGCATGAGCCTGTTCCCCCATTGCCGCATATGCCCGTTCCTCCATGGCCGCATGACCCTCATTCGGCCCTGCCGCATGCGACCCCCATCTATTGTCGTATGGCCTCTTCTAGCTTAGCCGCATGGCTTCGGTTGGCCCGAACCGCATGGCTTTGGTCCCCCAAGCCGCATGAGCCCCTACCGTATAAGCCTGTTGTCCTTAACCGCATGCGCCCTTTTTCCTCCAGCCGTATGAGCTAGTCCCCTTCTTGCCGCATGGCTTCTTCTAGTCGAGCCGCATGGCTTTGCTCGACTTAGCCGCATGGCTATCTCTAACTATAGCCGCATGAACCCGATTCCCCTGCCGTATGAACCTCTGCCGCATAAACCGAGCTGCATGAGCCCGTCACTCTTAAACCGTATGCGCCCTTTTTTCTCTCGTGCCGCATGAGCCTGTTTCCCCTCCGAGCCGCATGAGCCCGTCCCGCTTAGCCACATGGCTCTTTCCATAGCCGTGCACTCCTTTTAGCATGATGAGTTGTTACATTTATGGTTTTAACTTGGGCCCCTTGATAGAATGCTTGTACCATGTAAATTCTGCACACGTGCCATGAACACAATAGTGACCCGTTGTGGTGCAATCTTGACAAGTAACATGACATGATAGTTGTTTGCCATTAAAATCTTTTTATTGCAATTTCAATTACAAACAGAACAGTGTTACAATGTAGGACTTAGATGTAGTCCTAGGAGAACACTTTTGTTTATCTGGGTCCCTATGTCGATGGAACGAGTGGTAATGCGTTGACTCCGTTGACGATCTGACGACGGTTCTCGGTTCTCTGAAGGTCTGAGTTGCTCTGGGTGCTAGAGTTTGCAGATGGAAGAAGACGTTGAGTGTCTCTTCCGATCTTTGTGGATGATAACTCTGATGTCTTTTTTTCTGTCTGTATACGTATGTATCTTACGTGGTCCGTAAGAAGGAGATGATCCCTCTATTTATAGTTTGCAGGTTGGCTGCTTATGCGCGCATATGTAGGATACGCCTATACGTGGGGACGCCACATGGTTGAAGCAGCGGTAGGCGCATGGATGATGCACCATCATTTGTTGGTTGAATCCTTCATGCTGCATTTGTGGGCTGACACGTAGCAGGGGAGAGGATCTTTCAGTTGCTGAGATCATGGGTGATTAGCACCCCTTCATAGGCTGAATTGAGTCAAAGAACACGTGTCGTTGGTCCATGGCTCAAAGATCTCGGATTTGGTAGAGAGTGATCTGGTAGGATGCGCCTGGGATTGGGCGCATGAGAAGACTTTGGCTCACAACCTTCAGGAATCACGAACCGGCCGGGGCGTACGGCTTTTGAGACGCATGCGAGTCTTCAGGCGCATGGCTGCTGAGGCGCATGCGAGTGGTTGGTCGGCCACGTGGGTCATAACCGTCGAAGGAAAGTAATGATGATGCTGATCACAACGACGCTTCGTCTTCTGAAAAAGCTGCTAACTGTCCAATCCTCGGGGGACGTGCTGCCAACTCTGTTACTTGAGCATTAATTGGTTGATGGGTGACGAGCCGAAATGGGCGCATGGGTCCATGTTTGATTTAGGATGCATGGATCTGTGCTTTGTTGGGCGCATCCATACGGGGTGCTTGGAACTGACGGGCGCGTCTGTACGATGCGCGGTGTCTGACCGGCGCATCCGTTTACATGACGCGTCTTTATTGGTCCGACTTTTGTGTTCTTTAAGTGCTTTAAATAGCCATTTTGACTTGGCCGAATTCGAAGCGTCAGGTTCATCACCATAAATGCAAATTTATTATACGGAATTCGGAGAGCCCGCCACTTAGCGCATGGGTTTAATTTGCCCGGCCGATAAATAGTGGCAAGGAGACAGTTTGCTTCTCGTTCTCTCACGTCTTCCCGAATGAACTTATTTGCTCGAGCACATTCTGTTGACAAGATGCTCCCGAAGGTGAAGATGCGACGACTTGTCTTCGTTCATGCACTTGAAGGTGACCGGTACATCCAAAAGTCGGAGTCAAGGGCTTCTGAGGCAGACGGAAGGTGCCTGTTGCATCCAAAGATCGGGATGCTCGAGCCTTGTCTCCGTTATGCTGGAAGAGCCGCAGATCAGAATTGTGGTGCTCCCGACTTTGGAGAGCTCTTTCTCCTGCCAGAGTGGTGTGTTGCCCATTCTGGTTGTGTTTGAAAGCTGCTCCTTTAGCCGCGGATCGATTACGGTACTCTCCTCTTTCTTGGACTTTTGAGAGCTCTTTCTCCAGCTAGGGTAGGGTTGATCGCCCACCCTTGTTCTGCTCAATAAATGCTTCATTAGTCGAAGCACTTGATCGGGTCGAAGTAAGGCGCATATGCTGAGACTTCATGATGCGCATAACTGAGACGCTGAAGAGGTGCGCCTGACTGTAGTCTTAGTATCTTTTTTTTATAGAAATTCTCCTATGTAAAGTCTTTTAGACATGTAATAAACTTTTATATGAAATAAAAATCTTCTCTTGCTGTCTATACTTTTGCTATCTTGCTGTGCCACTGGCGAATGTTCTAAGTAGTATTTGAGCGCATAGGAATTCTGGCACAAAGATGCGCCCTAAAATTCCATGCTTCTATAAGACCCCCTTCAAAGTTTTCAAAACTTTTTGTCAAGTTTTGGAATACTTTGAATAAGAAACATGGTGGTGTCTTCAACGGGACGCATGACTGTTCGGGCGCATGATTACTCTGCGCATCAATGATAAGGCGCATGTTCCTCTCAGTTAATGCAAATGATAACGCTTTGAAGTAATCAAAAAAGATTAATGATGATCTTTTTGGATTATATGCAGTTATCATTTCGCAGAACCCCAAGCGGTGGCTGACGTCACTCCTCATCGGTTTTCGCGTATACCCAAGCCTATAAATAGGCGTTTGATGGAGAGAGTTCTTCTTCTCTTTGCTTTCTTCTTCTTTAGAGTTCTTCTTTCAAAAACCCTAACTTCTTTTCCCGAGATGTCTCCCAAAACTCCTCTCGGTGGTGCTGGCCGAGGACGAGGCAAAGGGAAAGAGCCTGTGGAGGCTACTGTGGATGATGTCCCCAGGACGCCCGTCGACGTTCGGCCGGCGGTGATTGGTGGGTTTCGTAGCCCTTTACCGTACCTTTCTATACTCGAGTAGGTCGTTTTTAAAACACATACGCCGACGCGCATGGACCTCGGGTCCTGATGATGTGCTGAAGCTTTACTGCTGACGCACATGGATTTAGACCCTGATGATGCGCCGAAGCTTCCCTGCTGACGCGCATGGGTTTAGACCCTGATGATGCGCCGAAGCTTCACTGCTGCCGCGCATGAGTTTAGACCCTGATGATGCACCGAAGCTTTACTGCTGACGCGCATGGGTTTAGACCCTAATGATGCGCCGAAGCTTCACTGCTGACGCACATGGGTTTAGACCCTGATGATGCGCTGAAACTTATTTCCAGATGCGCCTGAGCCTTGGTTCAGTGTATGCGCTTCTGATGAGAGCATAACTCAGAATTTTTGTTGTTCTAACATATCTGAGTTTTTGACTTTTTTTGCTGACCGCCAGTGTCGATGACCGTCCCGCTCTTGAACGAAGTGCTTCTGGATGCTGCTCTCTGTCAGATGGGAGTAAATTATAACGAGGAGGTGATAAATCCTGCCCAAGCTGCCATTATGCTGGATCAGTCTTCCGAAAGAATGACCCAAATTTGGGAACAACGGCATGGGTTCCTCCAACGGATAATGGAGCGTGGTGTTTTGAAATCTGCCATTTCTGATAATATGACTTTCTTGAAGCCTGAGTTCCTGTTTGCGGACCGCTTTACTTCTACTGAAGCAAAGGTGTTAAAGATCAAGGAAGATTGGTTCTTTACAGCAAGAGGGGTGCACATGACCGTTAAGCAACTTGAGCGTTAATGGCCTTTGACGACTTTCTGTTGTCTTGCCTCCAAGAGGAGGATGTCTTGGGAGCTAACCCCGTCTCAGGGAAGAGCGGTGGCAGGCACCATCAAACTCGACGCTACCTCCAATCAGAGGGATACTTTGGCCGCCACGCGCGCTGGGCCTTCCTTCACCTGGCAGACTCTGCGTCCTGGGAGCATTTACAGTGACGTCCCCACCAACACATTTGCTTTTGGCGCTTCGACTTTTGCAAATCGTATGCTGTCGTTGAAGCGGTCGTACCCAAAAAGTAAATTTTGGGTAGAGGGTTGGTGTCATTATATTTCCAAGTGGGACAGGCTGACGCTCTGGGTTCTCACGAAGTTCCAAACCGAACTCAGGGAAATTGGGCTGACTGCCGCAATCTGTGCTACCCAGGCAGGCGTCGACATCAACAGGCATATGTTCCTCGCGCTCCTGGAGATGTTTAATACCCAGACCGGGACTTTCTTCACTCCGGTGGGGGAGCTGGGATTCGCACTTCATGAAATGTACGAGGTGTCAAGGCTCCCTTGGGGATCAGAACCTTACGAGGAATACTTCCCGACCAACGAGGAGATCCTTGTTCTGGAAAAGAAGAACCCGGAGATGATGGCTGTTTTCAAAGAGGTGGCGAGCCATCATTATCTGATGCAACGGAAGGACAAAGGCAAGTCACAGCCTCATGAGACTACTTGGAGGATTACGTCTTCAAACAGGACCTGGCAGACCCTTCGAATATTCGGTTTACGACTCCGCAGGGGCTGAAACCCGCGGAAGTAACCTCCAAAATGAGCTGACTAGGTGAGAAGGCCCCCCGTTCAAATGAGAGTGGAGAAGATGTATACAGCTGTTTCTGGCATTGCGTGCACCGGATGTCATCCAAGGCAGTGTTGACTGCTTACTTGATGATATGGCTTCGGGAATGTGTGTTCTCGGGCGGATCTGGCTCTGTGGAGAGGGTGACCCGGAACCTCATTTTGCCAGTGGTGAAATTGGTTTTTGGTCACCCTTTGGCTCTTCTCCCCGCGATAGTGTGTAACCTGCTGCGGGGTTTGAGGGATTTTGCTGACGACGTGGTCCATGAGAGGGGCAGGAAAGACAACTTTCCCCGAGCTGAGCTACCATTCCATTATCTGATGGGATGGTTGATTCTACATCACCCGAACGTGATGAGTCCGGGTCCTGAAGACGATCACGTTGAAGGTGACGTCTTTATCCGCCGCTTCTATAAGAGGAAGTGGCTGCACACCGGCGTCCCCGTCTGTAGGAGAGTCTTGTCTTATCTTCAGGGGTGGGAGATCGTCAAGGTCAGTCCCATCTTCAAAGATTTCGAGGCTGACCAAGATTTGGAAGACTCCGGTGAGGATACGATCACTCTGCCGAAATGGGAGTTTCGTTGGTTGCAGAGTATTCGGCCTTCGCACTTGGTCTACCGTAACCAGAATAACTCTTATCTGGAGCTGTATTTGCCGAGTCGGTTTGCTCGCCAGTTTGGTTACACCCAGCTAATGTTACGGAACCCAGGAACAGTCTAGAGTTTGCTGGAAGTTTACTGGATGGAGCCCGGAGTTGGCAATATTACAATACCGGGTGCACTGGGGTTCATTTCAATACACCAGTTCACAACCCTCGGCCACAGATCCTGTATTCGGCTGTTAAGCTATATTGCGCCATGAATATAACAGGGAGACTAGTTTCATCGTTGGAACTCAGCTAGAGGCTACGAAGAACATGTTGGCGGCGACCCGGTCATATCGTCCACCAGAGTTGGCGGGATATCGGGCTGCTGCTGCAGCGTCAACGGAAGACACTCGGAAAGATCCCCCAGCTGGGAAGAGGCGGGCTGAGGCAGAAGCCAGTTCGTCTGCACCAAAAAGGCCGATAAAAGCGACGACTCCAAAGGTGGGAGCTACGGGAGTGCCGCATGTAACGCCAATAGAATCAGTTCCTGCTGAGGTAAAGACGTCCCCCATAGTCTGGCTCATTCTGTCATTTTTGTGACATATGCTTTCTTTTTGTAGGAACTATTGAAGAAGAAAACCCGGGTTTCGAAACCGGGCGTCAGCAAACCGAAGGAGGTGGCGAGCTCTTCTGACGAGCGTATTCCTCCAATTGTAACGTCTCCTGTGGAAGAGAATCCTGACAATATCGTTTCTGTGGAGATTTTAGTATCTCCATATTATGTTGGAAGGAAAGCTGAGGATGCAGCAATTTTCGGGAGGGTGCAAGCCGCCGTGGGGGCCTCTGGCATTGAGGACCCAGCAGATACGGAGCTTCCAGATGAGGAAGTGGAGTGGAGTTCGTCCTCTTCAGATGACGTTTCTCCAGAGATGAGTGAGCCTGTTGCAGGAGCAACAGACATGGTTGAAATAGAGGAGAGGGCTGATTCCCCTCCTTGTCATGATGAGGGGAGGTCGGCTGCAGCATTTCCGCGACCTACCCCAGACTCAGCAGCGGAGGCTGAGGTGGCTACCGACCGGGAGGTAGCGACAGATTCTATCCCCACGGAGGGATTTGGTGAGGAAGATGAGACTCGTCCGCCGAGCCTGACTCCAGGAGAGCTGAGTCAGGAAACAAGTGCTGATCTCGCTGCTTTGCCAGAGGGGGAAGGTCCCGTGCGGCCTGTTGATAGTATGTCGGATACGGAGGAGATAGCCCCTGACGTCGGTGGTCCCTCCGAGCTTGAGAAGGGCAAGGGTCTGCTGGAACCCCCTATTGCTCCTTCTACTTGGGGTACGATATCGACGCCCCTCTCGGCTCCTCCCGCTCTCTTGGCTCCTCGGGCCAGTGGCGAAGTTCAAGCCCCTGTTGAGGGAGAGTCCGTTGATGTCAAGGTTTCAGCCTCGCAGATTGAAGTTGGTGGGTCTTCTTCAGGACTGCCGTCTATCACAGTACCTCCTGCAACTCCTGCCATGACGCCTCAAGTGCTGGCTGATGCAGATGAGTACGTTCAGTTTGTTGTTGAAGCAGTGTACAAGATGCTGCAGAAGGGCGTATCAACGGTGCTGAATGCAAATGGGAGTTTTGCGACGACGAAACCCATGGCGCTCTCTTCTATTGGTTTGATACGCTTGCACCGTGGCCACGATCACATGGCTGTAATTCTGGAGGAGTCGGTGGTTGAGCTCGACCAGCGTCTTTCTGAACTGCAGAGTATCCAGCGGAATGACTTTTCGCTCTGATAGAAACAGAACAGAAGAAGGTGATAGCTGAGGTTGAGTCGTCTTATCAGGCCACGGTGGCCATCTGGGACGGCGAGGTGGCCGCTGCTGAGGCTGTAGTAGAGAGACTGTCCTAATCCACACAGGAGCAGGTGGAGCTGCGGGCCTCATTGGAGGCTAGTATAGCGGAGGTTACTGCCATCATTCGCCTCCTAGAAGACCAGAGGGCCCAACTTATGTTAGATCTTGAGCGGGCCCAGGCTGAGCACATCTCGTCCAAGGAGGAAGAGGCAGTTGTTACTCGCCATATTCTTTCTCTGACTCACCAACGGCAGGAGTTGGACACCAAGCATGAGAATGATACTGCTCCCGAGGCTGTGGAGATGATGCAGCAGGAAGCTGAACGCCGTGTCCTGGCGACTGCAGAGACCCGTGCTGCAGGCTTGAGGCGTCGGATCGAAGAGTTGTCCGCCAATCCCAATGATGCCTAGAGATTTGTAGTCTTCTCTCCGTTTTTTGTTATATGCTGGGGATGTAATCCTTTACTTTTTGAATGAAAAATAAAAAATTTTAGGGTGTGTTCATCTTTTGTTGTCATGAACTTGTGATTTTGTGGACCTATTATCTTTTGTGCACCTTGGTTGTTAGGTACAGATAATAAGTTTGAGAGAATCGACATGTTTGCTCAAAGGTAATGTGGACGTGGCAAATATGGGGTTCAAATGTCGGAATTTTCCTACTCAGAGGTGTTATGGACTCGGTAGGAATGACTCTGGGGAGATACGCGGGACTACTCAGAGGTAATATGGACATGGAAGTTCTGCGATCAATGTACGGCAACGCAGGGGTTGTCTGTACGGGATGTTTACTCAGAGGTAATATAGACGTGGTAAACATGATAGGTAGCGTAGTCTTACAGAGCGTAAGATTCCACTTTGTAGGGTGTAGAGGAGCAACTCAGAGGTAATGTGGACGTGGTTGTCCTTCTACTGGAGATAGAATGCAATGGAACAACTAGGTTCCGAAAGCATAGGATTTTTGTAAAAGGGAGGTGTATGTGAGCTCTGATGATCAGGTCCACTGACTCCCTTGCTAGGTAGAGGTGGAAGTATATATCTGAAAGATGTCAAGAGTAGTACTTCTTTAGGAACTTGCCGTTGATGGGCATCATGAACAAGTTCCTGTTTGATCGGGCGAGACGGTAAGCACCGTTTGAGTATACCGTCTCTATGATGAAAGGTCCCTCCCATTTGGGCTCGAACTTTCCTGGTGTCTTGTAAGTCAACACCATCGGCCTCCTGACTGCCAGAACCAGGTCGCCTACTTGGAAAGTCCTCTGCTTGACCTTCTTGTTGAAAGCCTGTGATATACGGGCTTGATAGAGTTCGATGAGCTGTTGAACTATGAGACGTTTTTCGTCAAGTGCTTCCAATTTTCGCAGACGACGATGCTGATTGTCTTCTTCTGTTAGTTGATTTATGATCGCTACACGGAGTGAGGATATCTGGATCTCGAGAGGCAGTACCGCTTCGCTCTCGTAGACTAAGAAGAATGGTGTATTGCCGGTCGGAGTCCGTACCGTTGTACGGTAGGCCCAAAGGCATTCGCCGAGCTTTTCGTCCCAGTCACGTTTGTTGGATGAGATGACCTTTTTGAGTAGCCTGACGATAGTCTTGTTAAAAGTCTCGGCCAATCCGTTTGCTGCCGGATTGTAGGCGGTTGATGCCACGTTCTGAATGCGATTCTTATCACAGAATCTGCTAAAAACTTGGCTGATAAACTGTTGACCGTTATCGTGGATAATCCTTCGAGGTACCCCGAAACGGTAGATGACATGGTGCTTGATGAAGCGGATCACCCTAGAGCTCTTCACTTCCGTCAGCGGAACTGTTTCTGCCCATTTGGATAAGTAGTCGGTGATGGCTAGGATGAAGCGGTGTCCCCTCAATGATGGAAGGGTGATTGGTCCTACAATGTCCATGTCCCAAGCTTCGAAGGGCCAGGAGGCGACCGTAGGATGTAGTGGTTCCGACGGTATATGGATGAAGTCGACATGAAGCTGGCAAGCATGGCACTTTTTAGCATAGTCGACGGCGTCAGCTGCCATGGTTGGCCAGTAATAACCCATGCGTCACAGTTGATCATGCAACTTAGGCCCAGGTTGATGAGCCCCGCAAGTTCCGTCATGAGCTTCTCGAAGGGCTTCGGCTGCTTCTTCGTTGGACAGACATCGAAGGAGAAGTCCATCGTAGGAGCGTCGGTACAACATTTTAGTAGCTGTATCGTAATAGAATCGAAGGAAATGTCTCCTGACTGAGACGAATTCTTTCGGGTCTTCTGGGAGAATTTCGTAGACAGTGAAGTCGATGAACGGGAACCTCCAGTCTCGGACATTAACGCCAGTACTTGTTGTCATGGCATGGGTCATTTGTGAGCATAGGTTGTTTTTAGGACAGACCAAGTCTCGACCAACTACCGTGACGTAGTGTTGAGTCCCGAGGGGTGCTGCTAGTGAAGCTACGAGGCCAGCCAGAGCCTCAGCCTCCAGGTTTTGTAACCGAGGTACGTGTTCTATAAAGAACTTGGTAAAGGTTGAAATAATCTTCAATGCAACTTCATGGTAAGGAACCAGATCTTCATGGCGAACTTTGTATCGCCCTCGGATCTGGTTAACGACGAGTTTTGAGTCGCCGTAAGCTTCCAGATGATCCACCCCTAGCTGTTGTGCCAGCTGGAGTCCCATGATGAGAGCGTTGTACTCGGCAACATTGTTGGAGCACGACTTTGAAAGGGAGTAAGCACGCTGGATGACCAGCTGATCGGGGGAGACTAAGACTACCCCCACTCCGGCGATGATTTGGCCATTGGGATTTGTTCTCGAAGCGCCATCAAAAAACACCTGCCAGACGGAGCTTTCTTCGGTGACGTTTAATTCTTGGACCTCATCCGTGATGTCTTCATAGAGTCTGGAGGACTCTGGGATGGAGTGCACGGCTAAAAAGTCGTCTAAAGCTTGACCCTTGACGGCTTTTTGTGGAACGAACTCCATGTTATACGACGTCAACAGGATCGCCCATATAGCTAGCCGAGAGTTCAATGATCCTGGCTTCGTCATGAAAACCCTGAGTGGATTGACTCGGGAGATGACATTAATTGTCTGGCCCGATACGTAATGGCGAGTCTTCTGGGTGGCGAACACCAAAGCCAAACACTCCTTTTCAACGGGGTTGTATCGGTGTTCGGCCCCGATCAGTGTCCTACTAAGATAGTAGATAGCTTGCTCATAGCCTGCATCGTTGTTTTGAGCCAACAAAGTGCCGAGGGAATGATCCATAGCACGGACGTAGAGGAGAAATGGTTTGCCTGCGACGGGTGTCACCAGGACTGGCGGGCTCGTCAAGTAAGCTTTGATATCATTGAAAGCTTTCTGGCATTCTTTTGTCCAGACGTAGGAGACTCCCTTCTTCATGAGCTGGGTGAAGGGTTGATATTTCCCGAAAAGGTTTGCTATAAACCTTCGGATATATACAAGACGCCCTTGCAGGCCTCGAAGTTCTCGGAGGTTCTTCGGAGGGTCCATGTCAAGGATGGCCTTGGTCTTCTCGGGGTCGACATGAATACCTTTCGTCGTGATAATAAAGCCCAAGAACTTTCTGCTAAAAATCCCAAGGAAGGATTTAGCGGGGTTCATCTTTAGTTGGTGCATTCGCATGAGATCGAAGACTGTCTTTAGGTCTTGTAGGTGATCACCTCTAAGACGGCTCTTGACAGCGATATCATCAACATAGCATTCGACTGTTTTGCGTAGATATTGATGGAAGATGGTACTCATAGCTCATTGGTATATAGCACCAGCGTTCTTCAAGCAAAAGGGCATTACCGTGTAGCAAAAAACCCCTTTCGGTGTCCTGAATGACGTGTGCTTTGCGTCATCGGGGACCATTTTGATTTGGTTGTAGCCCGAATACCCGTCCATGAAAGACATGTGTTCAAAGACACATGTATTATCGATCATTACGTCGGTGATCGGAAGTAGGAATTCGTCTTTCGGGCAAGCAGCATTGAGATCTCTGAAGTCGATGCAGACCCGTATCTTTCCATTCTTTTTGGTGACAGGGACGACATTGGCCACCCAACCCGGGTGTTGTTCTTCACGGATAAATCCGTTGGTCAGAAGTTTTTCTATCTCTTGATCGATAGCGTTCATGATGTCATGACGAAAATGTCGTTGTTGTTGCTTTATAGGCTTGGCATTAGGTAAGATGTTAAGCCTATGCATCGCGATCTGAGGATCAAGTCTCGGCATATCTTTGTAGCTCCAAGCGAAGACATCGATATATTCTTTAGCCAGTTGGATTAAAGATTCCCGGTCTAGTCCCTTTAGACTCTTGTAGATGAAGATGGGTTTGGAAGAAGATCCATCCCCAAGGTCGATCTGTTCGACTTCGTCTTCGGTAGGGGGTTCACATAACTCAAAACGAGACTCCCACTGCGCTCCTAGGCGTTGAGCCCAAGATTCTTCCTCGAAGAATTCTGACGTTTGGTCTTCGCCTTCATCTTCTTGAGATTGTGCAGATGCCATATTGACTGATAGCACCTTCTTGAAGACTGAGCCGATACTGGTATCGGAATCCCCAGTTGATGCTTTGGATGAATGAGAATGTTCTACTTCTTCTGCCTCCGAAATCTCTGGAGTTGCCAGCGGCGTGACATAGCCCACCCCCCGTCGAGTACGATGATAGTAGTCCTGCGGCTTTCCTTTAGGTGTTGGGAGCCGGAGAGGAAGATGTTGACCCTTGCCGTAGTTCAGGCCTTTGTTGCTTTTTAGATCGTAACCCATCTTTTGGATGAGGTACTTTGCCTTGTCCGTGTACCGATAGACTTGTATTCTGTCGGTATCTGGTTCTTGATCGAGTGGTAGAAGATCTTGATGATGCTCGACTTTACCGAAGATGATGGATTCTTCGTCTCGATTCTGCGATGGGACTACGAAACAGACCCCTTGGGACGGGCCTACTCGATTTACATGATTGACGGTCGTTATTTGTGTTTGCAACGACCGTAGAGCGTTATTTAATGTATACATGGCATTCCAATATGGAAGACTAGAATAATTAAAAGACACTCTATTATTGATGAAACATGAGATTTTGTCCCACGGGATTACGTTGTCCAGAGATGGTGCATCTACATCAGCAGATATGTACTCCCCTAGCTCTTTATATGTGAGTACTGGGGTTGGTTCAGGAAAGTCCACCGCAGCTTTGAACTTGGGGTCCAAGAGGGCTACGTGAGCTTTCTCTAGCAGCTTGGATGAGACGGATGATTGCGGAGGCTTGCCCTTAAGACGCACCTTCAGAGGTGCCTCAACTGCGCCTTCAGTGATTGGTGTCTTCCCCTGTAGTTTTGCCACAAGGGGAGCCGATGTTTGAGGCGGCTTTTCCTTGAGCCGTATCTTCAAGGGGGCTTCAGTAGGTGTTCTACCTAGAGAAGTTGGTGCTTTTCCAGGTAGCTTGATGGTCATGGGAGGCAGCATCTGAGGCGGTTTCCCTTTGAGTCAAATTTTCAAAGGAGCGTCGGAAATCATCTCTGGCTCCATGTCCGGCTCTGCTGTCGTTTCTGCTTCATCATCAGCATCATTGGCTTCCCTTTCGTCGGGCGACTTGTACAGGGTAGAATCAGTGAAGTAGGCTCGACCCCCCTTGAAAGGGTCAATGTCCGCGAACTCTGTCCGGATAATGTCATTGGTGGACACGTACTTCATACATTAGTGGAGTGTAGATGGCACCACCATGTACTTATACAGCCATAGACGACCCAGTAGGAGGTTATAGTTGACGTCAGCGTCCACGACATAGCAAGTCACCTCGGTTCGGAGGTTACCGATATGACATTTCAGCCGTATTTTGCCCAGCGGTTCACTTTTACTAGCATTGAAACCGCTGATTCTAGTGTTGGAAGGCGCCAGACGGTACATTGGGATCCCAATGTTGAGAGTAGCATCTTCGGGATGATGCTGAGGGAAGACCCTGGATCGATCTGAATCCTCTTCACCTTAACGGAACCGACATACCCTGTATAATACAGTGGCCTGTTGTGTCGGTTGTGCTTGAGCAGCATGTCTTATTAGGTGAAGGTTATGTTGGGGATAACTTCATCTGCACAATGGCAGTACGCACATGTGGTCGGGGTATCCTCAGGCTGCTTGACCTGACTGATGAAGGATTCAGCATCCTTCAGGGCGTCACAGAGAGCTTCGCGAGTGTCCTTGGAAAGACGAAGAAGCTCAAACAGAGATAGGCGGGCAGGAGTATCGGCAAGTTGTACCAGTATATTGAAGTTGTGGGGGTTGGCTAGGCCCGAAGCATTCTCCTTTCGCAAAGGCTTGTCGAAACGGGCATCTGCATGCTTATGTTTATTGGCTGCTAGAGGTCTGGATGGGCCCTCTTCCTGGGCAGCAGGGACGGTGCAAGGAGGCACCACCTCGACGGCAACTTCGTCAGGTTCGGCATTCTGATGTAAAAGTGTATGTACAGGAAGTGCATCTTCCGCAGAGGAAGAGACTATGCGACAAGACTTGATCTTCCTGTCCTTGGTTTTGGAGGCAGAGCGTACCTCCGATTGAGTAACTTCGGAGACGAGGTCAGGGTAAACCCATAAGACCTCTCCCCGGGATGTGGTGAGTGGGATGAGCCTACTCACGTTGTCGCGAGTAGGTGGTAGGTTAACCACCTCCATTTTCACCTTTGGGATAGGGACGACGCCATCTTGTGTTATGGTTGGCGGCAAGGTGCCAAATTGGAGTGACACCAGGTTGGCCGAGACCGTTTTCTCCTCGTAGTCGACGGAGATGACATCCGCATTGATCATGTGCTGGATGTAGTTCTTGAGGACGTAGCAGTCCTTAGTTGGATGTCCGACAAACCTATGGTAGTGACAGTACCTCGGATTGTCCACTCTCCCAACCTCGTCGGGATGCTTCAGGTCCGGCAACTTGATCTTGTCACCCTGCTTCAATATCTCGAAGAGTTGCAGGGTGTCTTCATCGTTGAAAGAATAAACCTCTTTTGGCCTCGGTGCAAGTGGAGGCTTTTGAGTAGGTACTGGTGCACCTTTGGAGGCATTGACAGTCAACGCCTGCTTTCCCTTCGTCTCTCGTCCAGGGTTGTTAGCTGTAGGCCGTTTTCCCTTGTCCTCAAAGGCAGGGAAACTGACTCCGAGAAGACGAGCATTGGACACCTTCTTTTCTGCTGCTTCGGCCTCGATGATCAATGAACTCCAGTCGGGAGGAGGAGTGGAGTTGAGCCAGAGTTTGATCGCAAGAAGCATGTTCATGCTACAGGAGGAGAGGAGTGCATGTTCTGGCATGCCCGGGGGCAGTCTAAAGCAGGCTTGTCGGAACCGTTCGATGAATGCTCGAACTGTTTCCTTCTCCTTCTGACGTATCTCTATGAGGGACGCCATTGTCATGTCCTTCCCTCCGTCGTAGAAATGATTGAGGAAGAGACGCGTCAAGTCGTCGAAGAAAGATATGGAGTTGTCAGGAAGACTGCAGTACCAGTCGTAAGCCACTCCTTTCAGTGACCCGACAAATATGCTGGTGAGTAGTGCGTCTTCCTTCGGGAGATGTCCCGTTTGAGACTGGAAGTACGTCATATAGCGGCGTAGAGAATCCTTCCCGTCGTATGGCGTCAATGTTTGTGGTTTATACTTGGGAGGATAAACCACTTTGTTCCATTCGAGGGGGTATGGTTATGGAATCTCCATTTTCTGGCGCTCCTCCTGTCTGTTCTTGGACTCAAAGCGCTCGCGCAAGTCCCTGATCATCTCAACCACGTCTTCCGTGGAGCTGGAAGTCGGGGAAGGTGGTACAGCCTGGAGTTGAGCATTTGATGGCTCCGACGTCCGTAGTGCTTCGCGGCGATCTGTATCCAAGGATACCCGTTGAAGGGGTACACTTGATTCTCCATTGGCCCCTGGGTCAGGACCGGTAGAAGGTGCCCTGGCCAAAGCTGGCCGTTTCTCAAACACTGGACGAGGTCTACTGGCGGCGCATCTGACTCTATATCCCCCCCAGTCAAGTATACGGTCATGACGTGGCTGGAAGTGGATGGATCGGTTGAGGCTTCGCTTTCGGCCTCACTCTCCTGTAGAGGAGTCGCTTCTCCTGGAGCCTCGTCTTGGCTATCCCCAGCTATGTCCTGGGGGATATCTTTGCCTTTGGGATCGGCAAGGACTTGGCTACCCCCTGCTGTGCTCTGGAGGACATCTTCGTCTTCAGGAGGACGATCAGCAAGGATTTGGCTACCCCCAGCTATGCTCTGGAGGACGTCTTCGTCTTAAGAAGGAGGATCAACAAGGGCTTGACTACCCCCAGCTTCCTCCAAGATCTTCTTTCTCCCCCGAGTGCCTTCAAACACTCCAGAGGACGGGACAGTTGTCTTGGTTTTCCTCGGCTGGCTCTTGGATGAGGACGAGACCGAGTAGTTGCCAGTCACCTTTCGAATTGACGAGGAGTTAGAGATTATGTTGCAAGAAGTAACCTTTAGTTCTGGTTCCTCTTCAATCGACTTCTTCTTGCCGAGGCTGTCACTACCATTTTTCTAGCTTGAGAGTATTTTGGTCATTTTCAAAATTTTGGAATAAATTTGGAATTATTATTATTATTTAGATTTATTAGAATTAATGTGATTTTTAGTGATTTTTTTAGTATAATTGATTTTGGTGTTTTAGTTAACTTTGACTATGTTGACTTTGGAGACTAACCTAGAGGCTAACCTAGGTCATGACTATGTGACTAGGATATGGAACCCTAGCTTGACCTAAGTTTGTAATAATTAACCCATTAGAATTAATTTGGAGAAACAAGGATTTGAATTGATTTAGAAATGGCTTGTGATTTCACAAGTCATGACTTGTGACTTAAGGCTTAACAGCCCATAGGCCCACACATAAACCAAATCTAACCCTAATCAGCCCATGGCAGCCACTATTGATCCCTTTCCCTCTATTTAAATGCTCCTAGAAATTAGGGCTAGCCTCCTTAGGAATTATTTGCTATTTTGGAAGAGGTGAGTCTCCATCTTCCCTAATCCATAGAAAATCCAATTTAATTCGTTTTCCCCCAAACCAATTGCAATAGGACCTAATTATAGTCTACTTGCTGTTGGTATTGAGTATTTTCAGGAAGGAATCAATTTGGGGAAGTTTTGATGGCTTGAGGAACCATTTCCATTTGAAGATTTTGAGGCTTTGCTCATCAATAGGTATATTTCAATCCCCTCCATGAAATTCTGTTTTTATTGCATTACTACGATGCCCTAGCCCTAACCTAGCTGTAGCAATAGCTAACCCTAAGTTTTGTGTCCAATTCGTGTCCTATTTGGACAAGTATCAGTGACATGGTGCATGTGTTCGACGAAATGCCCCAAAGGACATTTCGGTTGAGTTTTAGAAATGTATTTGAATAGAAATTAAGGTTTTAGTCTTGTTAATAGGTTTCTAGTGTCTTGTTGTGGTTTTCGTGTCGTGTCGGGCCACGGAGGACACGGGAACACGCGGGTGAGTGTGCGCGCGTGCGGCACTGTGGCTCCCCTGCTACTCTGGGCTTGCTGTGCAGTGCACACGCCACTTCAACACTTGATAATTGACACAGACCTTGGGGCGACCACTGACACCACGTGTGTCAAGTGGCACGAACCCTCGTGTCGTGTCGGACACGATATTGCGCGTGCACGGGGCATGCGCTGTGTGTATCAGTGCTGAGTTGGGTTCACTATTTTATTGGATTTTGAATGCTTTTAATAGTGTTTTTAATTGCTATTTTGATCATAAATATAATATATTATATATGTTAGGTTTAGTTACATGTTAATTTAGGTTTATAATGTGAATTTTGGTTCGAAATGTGGTTGAACTGCCTGTTCTCTGATATTCCTGATACACTATTTTTCAGAAATTCTCCAACATTTTAATCCCAGATTTCTTATGCTTTTCACTGATTAAATTCTCCTATATGTTGATAGCTCATATTGGCTTAGCTTTACTTTCGAATTTGACTTTTGGGTTTGTAAATGGGATTTTGGATTTGGTATTGGTTTTCAAATGACAGTGGATACATTGGTTTTGCCTAAGAATAGTTCTTTAAATCATCTTGAATTGATTTCCTTTCCTTTTCGAATTGGCTATTGAACCTGAGATTTCCAGATTTTTCCCATTTGTTAACTTAGCATTGTTAACTGTTTTGAATATGGGATATTTACATTTTGATTTGGTTTCAAATAGCTGATACATGTGTTCCAAATTCCCTGAACACTTGAATTCCAGTTAGTGTAGTTCTTCACTGTGAAAGGGTTTTCCCCCTATTGCTAGTTCATGATTAGTTCATGTTTCAATATAAATTAGGCCTTGGGTTGGTTTCGAAATGCTGAAACTGACAATACCTGTGATTAGTTCTTTTTTTCATATCATTGTATAATAGTGGTTCAATGCTATATAAACTGAGTTGCTTCCCTTAATTCCTGAGGATGGATACTTGAACCTGAGAATGAGTTTTGGGCATAGGGTTGTTTGTATTTAACTGCTAGCTAGCACTGTTTTCCCTTCCTTTCAAAATCTGTGAGCTGTTACTTATCTCCTTAAATGTATGATTGATTCGACTTTAAACTAAATAGGCTTTTCTATTTGTGAATGGGATTGATATTGTATAGGTTTGTTTACTGTAAACCAAACTGGGACTGAACTGAGAATGGCTCTGAAACCTGGAATTGGTTTCCTGTCCTTTCTTGAAATGTATACATTGTTCCCCATTCCTATTGAACTGCTACATTTATCTGAATACACACACACACACAAGTTGCCATTCACAGATTTCACATTGCTAATATGCCACTGTTATCTTAAATTTCTAACTCACACACACACACACACACATGAGCACTAGTGTCATATATACATGTATAGGGATTGAGATGAATAGGTACATATATATCCTATATATATTATATTTGTGTTGTACTTTTATGGATATTATATATATATATATATATATATATATATATATATATATATATATATATATATATATATATATATATATATATATATATATATGTGATATATTATAGGTAGCCTACATGATAGGTATAATCCTATATTAGATTGTATGATATATTAATGTGTGTATTATAGTTAGACTTATGATTTGACTTGTGTAGATGAGTTATGGGTTGGCCTATGGCATGGTATGCCTAGTATGGAGTCTAGAATAAACTGTTATCCTTGATAGGTCCTAGAATAGCTTGTTCGACCTAGTGAGACTTGGTTAGACCTAGTTGACCATAGTTTGACTTAGGTTTGACTTTAGGGTTGACTAGAGTTGACCAAGAGTTGACTTTGGTCTAGATTGACCTAGATTCATGTAGAATGCATTAATTTGCATCTTATTATCATTGTAGACTCATAGTGACTTGTACTGTTCTATAGGAGACAGACACCACTCCTCGGACAGTATATATTCTCCAGATTCACCGGATACAGGCGAGTACATTCTCTGATCATTTCATATCCTACATTAGGAGTATTTTCTTGCTTTAGATTACTTTACATGATGCTGACACATTGGAAACACGGATTAGTACTATATGGATCTTGTTGTGCGATGTTATCCCCTTAGCGGATACATCGGGTATTCGTTTTCGTGTACTTTATCGTGAACATCGTGTACTCCTTGTACTTGTGACATTCGTGTACGAAACATGTGAAATCGTGTATAATTATGTATTCACATGACCTTCGTGTACAATAACATAACTTAACTAGATCCTTGTGTATTGATTGGGGCGGGGGAGTAGAAGTGGTTATGTATTCAATCCAGTAGATTACTCGTGTACAACCTCTGTAGATTACTCGTGTACAACATCGTGCCGTCTACATAACCATCTTGTGCTCTGAATCACTAGCACTGTTAGTTCTCTATATACTGTAGCTATTTATTTATAGTCTCTCTCTTTTTATCATGTATTTCTTTCAATTTCTTGTATCTTACTCTATAGCATGATTATATATCCTGACCTGCTATGATTTGATGAGATGTACTGTGCTCGCTCCTGTCCTGACTGGACCTGTTGAAAATTTTACAGAGGACGAGGCTGAGGCGTTCTGCCCTACCTACTACGGTGCTACTTTAGATGAGTGCCTGGACTTTGACCGACAGCAGGATCCACTAGCAGTAGATAACACTCCCTTAGATTAGGATTGTCTTTACTTTACTTGGATTACTGTATTTAGATTCTGGGATATTTCTGTGATATGTATTTATTCTAGACACTTAGAATTCTGGATTTGTATCTCTATGATGTTTCTCTCCTGGATATTATCTATCTTTTATATCATTCTATCTTATCATGTTCTACCTTAGTTGTGATTGAGATATATTCTGTTATGTCACCCCCATTCGAGGAGTATAACTGTTATTACCTTCAACTGTTAGATGTTGTGACCTAGGACAACGTTCTACCGCCAACACTGCGGCGTAGGCTGGACGTACCCACGTCTTGTGCCCTTACTCTTGGGTGCAGGTCGTGACACGTTTTTAGTGGTGGCCTATGCAGGTCGGTTGGAAATGTAGTAGTATTCGTACTAGAATATCCCTGCAGCCTGCAGTAGGAATTAGTATGTTTTTGAAGGTACTCAATCACACTAGAAAAATTTCTTATCAGATTCCGTATATCTACATTTCTGCTTATTGTCTTCCTTAGAATTTTAAACTGTCCTCCTTTGATATTTTGATTCATTCTCAGTAATTATTTCTTGTTTGATCTGTGTCTCCAGGATGGTTGAGACGCGATCGCATCGCCCTGGACTGGGAGACGCTGGAGAGGGGTCTAGCACCTCTCGACCTCAGCAGCAGCCAGCTCCCGGTGCCACAGGGCCAGTGCAGCCCTCACGAGTCGGTGTTTCTGCCACTTTTGGAGGAGCACCTCCACCAGTCAGGAGGCCGGTTGTGATTCCTGAGATCCTTCCACCGCATCAGCCTCCGCCTGCGGGGATGGTAGACGCTGCACATCTCTTCTCCTTCGTGGAGAGGATTCTTGAATCCCACCAGCAGCAGCAGATGAGGCAGACTACAGATTTTCGTCAGTGGATCGATGAGGCACACCAGTTGGTTCGTACTACAGTCGAGATGATCACAGCTCAGGGGACCCAGCTGCAGCCCCGTCGGAGGAAGAAGGACATTCAGGACTTCCAGAAGATGTACCCTCGGGAGTTCTTCAGCACATAGGGCATCCACTATGCAGACGACTGGATAGAGCATATTGAGGAGATCTTCAGGCTGGCGGAGATACCAACTCGACTCCAGATCGAAGCGGTGGGCAGTCAGATGCAGGACTTGGCCCGTGTATGGTATCAGACAGATCCCAGGATGGGAGTTGAGGGCCAGACTTGGGCCCAGTTCAAGGAACTGTTTAAGGAGCAGTTCTTTCCTGATGTTGCCTTGGGAGGTATCGAGGCACAGTTCGAGGCTCTGGTTCAGGGGAACCAGACGGTAGATGAGTATGCTGCGGAGTTTTGTAGACTGGCCCATTTCATAGATGACTTGACAGAGAAGACGAAGGCGAGGAAGTTTCGTCGAGGTCTGATTAGAGAGGTTCGGTCGCTGACTAAGAGCGACCGGAATGCTACATTTGCTGAGATATTTTCTGGGGTTATCGCGGCGGAAGACGACCTAGGGCTGAAGCAGAAGAGGGGTCATGACTTCCAGGGTGGTAGCAGCAGTCAGAGGCAGGCCAAGAGGCCTCACTTCCAGCATCAGCAGCCACAGAGGCCAGTTCAGCAGTATCAGCAGCAGCAGCAGCATCAGGGCCGTGCACCTTTTCAGCAGGTGCAGCACCAGCAGCAGAGGGGGCAGCAGGCACCCAGGCTGTTAGTTGTACATTCTGCAAGAAGCCTGGGCACAAGTAGGACGAGTGCAGGAAGAGACTCGGTAGATGCTTGATGTGTGGATCAGCAGACCATCAGATGCGAGAGTGTCCATATGCGTCGATGTGTCCGATACTAGGAGGAGCTGGGACAGCCAAGGCTCCAACAGGCCAGCAGAGGGGACCAGCCCTGCAGACCCAGCAGTAGAGGTTCCAGCAGCACCAGCAGCAGGCATGAGGTGGACAGCAGGGGCGAGCTTTCGTCATGGCAGCTGAGTATGCCGAGGCCATCGGAGAGCTGATAGCAGGTTCGGTTCTCCTAGATTCCCTTTCAGCATTTGCACTCTTTGATTCCGGAGCTTCCCACAGCTTTGTGTCAGTATCGTATGCTATTAGACACAGTTTGGTTTCTGAACCATTGCCTAGGACCTGCAAGATCACGACCGGGGGTGGGATCATCCTCGTGAGTGATGTTTGCAGAGGGTGGAGCATCTTATTGGGAGGCCGAGAGTTGGGAGTGAGTTTACTCGTCATGCCATTACCGAACTACGACATTGTATTAGGTATGGACTGGCTGAGTAGACACCACGCCGTATTGATTGCCGTGGGGGTAGATTTTTGTTTGGGGCCCCAGGAGAGCCAGAGTTTGAGTACACCCGGCGGCAGGCAGAGCAGGACGACGGAGTCTTCTGTGGAGCTTCAGTTGAGGAGCAGGTGGCTCCGCATCCCTTGATCGCAGAGTTTATGGACGTATTTCCAGAGGAGTTGCCCAGGCTTCCACCGGACAGAGATGTAGAGTTCTCGATAGACTTGGTTCCCGGCGTGGAACCGATTTCTCAGCATGTCTATCGAGTGAACAACAGTGAACTGGTGGAGCTGAAGAAGCAGGTGGATGAGCTGCAGGATAAGGGCTTCATCAGTTCGAGTTCTTCACCTTGGGGTGTACCGGTACTCTTTGTACCCAAGAAGGATGGGTCGGTACGGATGTGTATCGACTACAGGGCACTTAACAACCTGACGATCAAGAACAGATACCCACTACCGCGGATCGATGATCTCTTTGATCAGTTGAGCGGAGCTCGGGTGTTCTCGAAGATTGATTTGAGGTCAGGTTATCACCAGGTGAAGGTGAAGAGGAAGGATATTCCCAAGACCGCTTTCAGGATGCGGTACGAGCAGTTTGAGTTTTTGGTTATGCCGTTTGGGCTAACCAATGCACCATCAGTGTTTATGAATCTAATGAACAAGGTGTTCCACCAGTACTTGGACAAGTTCGTGGTGGTGTTCATTGATGATATCCTGGTGTATTCCAAGACAGAGGAGGAGCACGAGGAGCATCTGCGGATAGTGCTAGAGACTCTCAGGAGGGAGCAGCTTTATAGGAAACTCTCCAAGTGTGAGTTTTTCTTGGACCGGGTGGACTTCTTGGGGCATATGGTGACTGGAGATGATATCTCAGTTGACCCTAAGAAGATTGTAGCAGTTGAGGCATGGGCAGCACCGACTTCAGTGGCAGAGATCAGGAGTTTCCTGGGGCTGGCAGGATATTATAGGAGATTTGTGCAGGATTTCTCCCGGGTTGTAGAGCCGTTGACACGGTTGACCCGGAAGGATACTGAGTTTGTTTGGTCAGAGGAGTGTCAGGCAGCTTTTGATGAGTTGAAGAAACGGCTTACGACAGCTCTGATTCTGACATTGCCTTCAGGATCAGATGGTTTCACTATTTATAGTGATGCTTTAGGGAAGGGCTGGGTTGCGTCTTGCAGCAGCATGGGAAGGTGATTGCCTATGCTTCCAAGCAATTACGTCCCCATGAGAAGAACTACCCTACCCATGACCTGGAGCTGGCAGCGGTAATTTTTGCTTTGAAGTTGTGGAAGCACTAGCTGTATGGCGAGAGGGTGGAGATTTTCACAGATCACAAGAGCTTGAAGTATGTGTTTACACAGAAAGAGCTCAACATAAGGCAGCGCAGATGGCTAGAGTTGATGAAGGACTTTGACATCTCACTTCAGTATCACCCGGGGAAGGCCAATGTGGTTGCCGATGCCTTGAGTAGGTATCCGACAGCCATGTGTTTGACTATGGATCGACACTTGCTTGCAGACTTGGAGAGCCTTGGGATTGAGGTGATTGTGCCCGGAGTGCAGATGCAGTTATGGGGCCTTCAAATACAGTCGAACTTGATGGACAGGATCAAGGCGACGCAGTTCGAGGATGTGGCTCTGCGGTGTATCCGAGAGCAGATCAGTACAGGATTGGAGGATGGCGAGTTTTTACTTGCAAAGGATGGTGCCTTGAGGCACGGTTCCTGGTTATGTGTGCCCAACGGGGAGCTCATAGAGCATGTCATGCAAGAGGCTCACAGATCGCAGTACTCTATACATCCTGGTGCCAACAAGATGTACATGGATCTGCGAGAGCATGTCTGGTGGTACGGGATAAAGCGGGAGGTGTCCCACTTCGTAGCTAGATGCTTGATCTGTCAGCCGGTCAAGGCAGAGAGGCAGAGGCCCGGAGGATTATTGTGGCCGTTCTCGTTCCAGAGTGGAAGTGGGAACATATCATCATAGATTTCGTATCAGGGTTACCGCGTACACCAGGAGGGAAAGACGCGATTTGGGTCATCGTTGACAGGTTGACCAAATCGGCCTACTTCTTGCCATTCAAGGTGGGTACGTCTACAGAGAGGCTTGCGGAGTTGTATATGAGGCAGATAGTCAGGATTCACGGAGTTCCCATCAGCATTATCTCAGATCGGGATAGTCGCTTTACTTTCCATTTCTGGAGGAGTCTACAGACTAGTTTGGGCACTCAGCTCAAGTTTAGTACTGCATACCACCCCCAGACGGACGGACAGTCAGAGAGGACTATTCAGACACTTGAGGATATGCTACGGACGTGCGTCCTAGATTTTGGAGGTTCCTGGGAGGATCATCTACATTTGGTAAAGTTTACTTACAACAACAGTTATCAGGCCAGCATTGAGATGTCACCGTTTGAGGCTCTGTACGGGCGTAGGTATCGTACACCCTTATCTTGGGATGATGTTGGGGAGCGAGCTTTACTGGGACCAGAGATGGTTGTTGACGCAGCCGAGAAGGTAAAGCTCATCAGGGACAGACTTCGCATGGCGCAGGACAGACATCGGCACTGGGCCGATAGCCACCAGAGGCCGTTGGAGTTTGAGGTACAGATTTAGATATAGGATTAGAAGTAGGTTGTATTTTTGTTTTGTTGATTGATCATGTTTGATTTTTAGTAACTTGAGACCTTGCTTGTGATTAGGTTGGAGACGTAGTTTTTCTGCGGATATCTTCGACTCGTGGTACGATACGTTTTGGTGGAGGTGGGAAGCTTAGCCCGCGCTTCATCGGCCCTTTCGTTATCAGCGGGAGAGTCGGTGACGTGGCATACAGGCTAGACTTGCCACCTGCACTAGTAGGAGTTCATAACGTATTCCACGTATCACAATTAAGACGGTACGTGGCTGACCCTAGCCATGTGCTCGATCATTCGGAGATTGAGGTTGGACCTACTCTCAGTTATCCAAAGCAGCCTGTGGAGATTCTGGATCGCCGAGAGAAGGTATTGAAGAACCAGGTGATACCCTTGGTACGCGTCGCATGGAGGCATCATTCTCCAAGAGAGTCTACCTGGGAGCGGGAGGATGAGATGCGCGAGCGGTACCCCTATCTTTTTGGACCTTGAGGTATACTTTCTATCCTTCTCAGCAGTTTAGTTTCGCCTTTAATTTCGAGGACGAAATTATTTTAAGGAGGGTAGATTTGTCACTACCACTTTTCTAGCTTGAGGGTATTTTGGTCATTTTCAAAATTTTGGAATAAATTTGGAATTATTATTATTATTTAGATTTATTAGAATTAATGTGATTTTTAGTGATTTTTTAGTATAATTGATTTTGGTGTTTTAGTTGACTTTGACTATGTTGACTTTGGAGACTAACCTAGAGGCTAACCTAGGTCATAACTATGTGATTAGGATATGGAACCCTAGCTTGACTTAAGTTAGTGATAATTAACCCATTAGAATTAATTTGGAGAAACAAAGATTTGAATTGATTTAGAAATGGCTTGTGATTTCACAAGTCATGACATGTGACTTAAGGCTTAATAGCCCATAGGCCGACACGTGAACCAAACCTAACCCTAATCAGCCCATGGCAGCCACTATTGATCCCTTCCCCTCTATTTAAATGCTCCTAGAAATTAGGGCTAGCCTCCTTAGGAGTTATTTGCTATTTTGGAAGAGGTGAGTCTCCATCTTCCCTAATCCATAGAAAATCCATTTTAATTCATTTTTTCCCTAAAACAATTGCAATAGGACCTAATTATAGTCTACTTGTTGTTGGTATTTAGTATTTTCAGGAAAGAATCAATTTGGGGAAGTTTTGGTGGCTTGAGGAACCATTTCCATTTGGAGATTTTGAGCCTTTGCTCATCAATAGGTATATTTCAATCCCCTCCATAAAATTCTATTTTTATTACATTACTAGGATGCCCTAGCCCTAACCTAGCTGTAGGAATAGCTAACCCTAAGTTTTGTGCCCAATTCATGTCCTATTTGGACACGTATCAGTGACATGGTGCATGTGTTCGACGAAATGTCCCAAAGGACATTTCGGTTGAGTTTTAGAAATGTATTTGAATAGAAATTAGGGTTTTGGTCTTGCTTATAGGTTTCTAGTGTCTTGTTGTGGTTTTCGTGTCGTGTCGGGCCACGGGGGACACGGGAACACGCGGGTGTGTGTGTGCGCGTGCGACACTGTGGCTCCCCTGCTACTCGGGGCTTGCTGTGCAGTGCACACGCCACTTCAACACTTGATAATTGACACAGACCTTGGGGCGACAGACCTTGGGGCGACCACTGACACCACGTGTGTCAAGTGGCACGAACCCTCGTGTCGTGTTGGACACGATATTGCGCGTGCACGGGGCACGCGCTGTGTGTATCAGTGCTGAGTTGGGTTCACTGTTTTATTCGATTTTGAATACTTTTAATAGTGTTTTTAATTGCTATTTTGATCCTAAATATAATGTATTATATATGTTAGGTTTAGTTACATGTTAATTTAGGTTTGTAATGTGAATTTTGGTTCGAAATGTGGTTGAACTGCCTGTTCTCTGATATTCCTGATACACTGTTATTTCAGAAATTCCCAAACATTTTAATCCCAGATTTCTTATGCTTTTCACTGATTAAATTCTCCTACATGTTGATAGCTCATATTGGCTTAGCTTTAATTTCGAATTTGACTTTTGGGTTTGTAAATGGGATTTTGGATTTAGTGTTGGTTTTCAAATGACAGTGGATACATTGGTTTTGCCTAAGAATAGTTCTTTAAATCATCTTGAATTGATTTCCTTTCCTTTTCGAATTGGCTATTGAACCTGAGATTTCCAAATTTTTCTATTTGTTGACTTAGCATTGTTAACTATTTTGAATATGGGATATTGACATTTTGATTTGGTTTCAAATAGCTGATACATGTGTTCCAAATTCCCTGAACACTTGAATTCCAGTTAGTGTAGTTCTTCACTGTTAAAGGGTTTTCCCCCTATTGCTAGTTCATGATTAGTTCATGTTTCAATGTAAATTAGGCCTTGGGTTGGTTTCGAAATGATGAAACTATCAATACCTGTGATTAGTTCTTTTTTTCATATCACTGTATAATAGTGGTTCAATGCTATATAAACTGAGTTGCTTCCCTTAATTCCTGAGGATGGATACTTGAACCTGAGAATGAGTTTTGGGCATAGGGTTGTTTGTATTTAACTGCTAGCTAGCACTGTTTTCCCTTCCTTTCAAAATCTGAGAGTTGTTACTTATCTCCTTAAATGTATGATTGATTCGACTTTAAACTAAATAGGCTTTTCTATTTGTGAATGGGATTGATATTGTATAGGTTTGTTTACTGTAAACCAAACTGGGACTGAACTGAGAATGGCTCTGAAACCTGGAATTGGTTTCCTGTCCTTTCTTGAAATGTATACATTGTTCCCTATTCCTATTAAACTGCTACATTTATCTGAATACACACACACGCACACAAGTTGCCATTCACAGATTTCACATTGCTAATATGCCATTGTTATCTTAAATTTCTAACTCACACACATACACACATGAGCACTAGTGTCATATATACATGTATAGGTATTGAGATGAATAGGTACATATATATCCTATATATATATTATATATGTGTTGTACTTTTATGGATATTAGATATATATATGTGTATGTGATATATTATAGGTAGCCTACATGATAGGTATAATCCTATATTAGATTGTATGATATATTAATGTGTGTATTATAGTTAGACTTATGATTTGACTTGTGTAGATGAGTTATGGGTTGGCCTATGGCATGGTATGCCTAGTATGGAGTCTAGAATAGACTGTTAGCCTTGATAGGACCTAGAATAGCTTGTTCGACCTAGTGAGACTTGGTTAGACCTAGTTGACCATAGTTTGACTTTAGGGTTGACCAGAGTTGACCAAGAGTTGACTTTGGTCTAGATTGACCTAGATTCATGTAGAATGCATTGATTTGTATCTTATTATCATTGTAGACTCATAGTGACTTGTGCTGTCCTATAGGAGACAGACACCACTCCTCGGACAGTATATATTCTCCAGATTCACCGGATACAGACGAGTACATTCTCTGATCATTTCATATCCTGCATTAGGAGTATTTTCCTGCTTTAGATTACTTTACATGATGCTGACATGTTGGAAACACGGATTAGCACTATATGGATCTTGTTGTGCGATGTTATCCCCTTAGCGGATACATCGGGTATTCGTGTTCGTGTACTTTATCATGAACATCGTGTACTTTTTGTATTTATGACATTCGTGTACGAAACGTGTGAAATCGTGGATAATCATATATTCACATGACCTTCGTGTACAATAACATAACTTAACTAGATCCTTGTGTATTGATTGGGGCAGGGGAGTAGAAGTGGTTATATATTCAATCCAGTAGATTACTTGTGTACAACCTCTGTAATTTACTCGTGTACAATATCGTGCCGTCTACATAACCATCTTGTGCTCTGAATCACTAGCACTGTTAGTTCTCTATATACAGTAGCTATTTATTTACAGTCTCTCTCTTTTTATCATGTATTTCTTTCACTTTCTTGTATCTTACTCTATAGCATGATTATATATCCTGACCTGCTATGATTTGATGAGATGTACTGTGCTCGCTCCTGTCCTGACTGGACCTATTGAAAATTTTACAGAGGACGAGGCTGAGACGTTCTGCCCTACCTACTACGGTGCTACTTTAGATGAATGCCTGGACTTGGACCAGTAGCAGAATCCACTAGCAGTAGATGACACTCCCTTAGATTAGGATTGTCTTTACTTTACTTGGATTACTGTATTTAGATTCTGGGACATTTCTGTGATATGTATTTATTCTAGACACTTAGAATTCTGGATTTGTATCTCTATGATGTTTCTCTCCTGGATATTATCTATCTTTTATATCATTCTAACTTATCATGTTCTACCTTAGTTGTGATTGAGATATATTCTGTTATGTCACCCCCATTCGGGGAGTATAACTGTTATTACCTTCAACTGTTAGATGTTGTGACCTAGGACAACGTTCTACCGCCGATACTACGGCGTAGGCTGGACGTACCCACGTCTCATGCCCTTACTCTAGGGTGCGGGTCGTGACAGAGGCGACGTTGGAGGGGTGTTGATGATTGCAGCCGCTGGAACACAGACTGCCTTGGTGGTAGGACTACTATTTTGCAACAACAGTTGATGGTGACTACAGCACAGGTATGCCCTGTGAGGTACGCACTGTGCTTGTCAGTCGAATCTCCTGATCGGCGCTTGTGATTAATCACATTACGTAAATTATTGGAGGAGAGTGCCACCTTCGCACCCCCATCAGGTGCATGGCAAGGCCAAGCGCCGGGGTGGTCAAGTGAGAGTGCCACCTTCACACCCCCATCAGGCACATGGCAAGGCCAAGCACCGGGGTGGTCAGGTGAATGCTGCGCCCCCTGAACCAACGCAGAAGATGCGCTCAGATCAGTAGTGGGGGTACAATATTTATAGTGACTTGAACCAGCCACAGACGCACATCCTATGTAGGCGCTGGAGTTCAATACCACAGAGTTTATCTTGCTCGACTTGGTTGCGAACGTAACAGATGCTCCCAAGTGAGGCAAGGACTTTGAAGGTTGGCTCGTTTCTGGCGCAGAAGCACCCGAGTCGACCTTATACAGCTTACCATCAACAGCGCGCATGATTGTGAGCGTATGCTTCTGGTTTGTTGCTGGCACAGCACGTTTGAGGTGCATGGCCTGTGCTGCATTGGACTTTTTCGTACCAGCCCGCTGGGGTGCATAGTACTCAGAGTCCAAATTCTCCTCGCCACAATAGCAAGTGAGTCTGTCAAAGACAGAAGCCTTCTGTGGCGTATTAGAGTTACTGCGCAGGGCGTTAGATGCACCCCTACTCCGTCGGTGCATCTTTCTTGTCTGAGAAGGAGATGGCTGGGGAATGTGGTCAGCACCATATTTTACCGAGAGATACGCTGCACCGGTGGACGCATCCTGGCCGCTGAGGACGTCAGCGAGAAGGGTGGACTGGATCGACGCATCTCCTTCAGTGGTGGTGCCAGGGGCCTCGTCCTTGCGCACCCAGACTTGGCGAGTCTTCTTCGGCTTTGGCAGCCGCTTTGAAGGACTTGCGCTACCTTCAGAGATGAACTCCTCATACGCCTGTTGATTGAGGCGTACGACCAGCGTCTTGTGGGAGGAGCCCACCTTCACGTCATCGAATTATGACACAGCTTTCTCGGTGGAGGTGAAAGAGGTCCCCAGCAGAGTCGCCAGCTTGTTTGCCATTAAAATCTTTTTATTGCAATTTTAATTATAAACAGAACAGTGTTATAATGTAGGACTTATATATAGTCCTAGAAGAATACTTTTGTTTATCTGGATCCCTGTGTCGATGGAGCGAGTGGTAATGCGTTGACTCCGTTGACGATCTGACGACGGTTCTCGATTCTCTGAAGGTCTGAGTTGCTCTGGGTGCTGGAGTTTGCAGATGGAAAGAAGACGTTGAGTGTCTCTTTCGATCTTTGTGGATGATAACTCTGATGCCTTTTTTCTGTCTATGTACGTATGTATCTTACGTATTCCGTAAGAAGGAGATGATCCCTCTATTTATAGTTTGCAGGCTGGCTGCTTATGTGTGCATATCTAGGATGCGCCTATACATGGAGATGCCACGTGGTTGAAGCTGCGGAAGGCGCATGGATGATGCACCATCATTTGTGGGTTGAATCCTTCATGCTGCATTTGTGGGCTGACACGTAACAGGAGAGAGGATCTTTCAGTTGCTGAGATCTTGGGTGATTAGCACCCCTTCATAGGCTGAATTGAGTCAAAGGATACGTGTCGTAGGTCCATGGCTCAAAGACCTCGGATTTGGTGGAGAGTGATCTGGTAGGATGCGCCTGGAATTGGGCACATGAGAAGACTTTGGCTCACAACCTTCAGAAATCACGAACCGGTCGGGGCGCACGGCTTTTGAGGCACATGCGAGTCTTCTGGCGCATGGCTGCTGAGGCGCATGCGAGTGGTTGGTCGGCCACGTGGGTCATAACTGTCGGAGGAAAGTAATGATGATGTTGATGTCAGCGACGCTTCGTCTTCTGTAAAAGCTGCTAACTGTCCAGTCCTCGGGGGATGTGCTGCCAACTATGTCACTTGAGCATTAATTACTTGATGGATGACGAGCCAAAATGGGCATATGGGTCCATGTATGAATTAGGACGCATGGATCTGTGCTTTGTTGGGCGCATCCATACGGGGTGCTTGGAACTGACGGACGCGTCTGTACGATGTGCGGTGTCTGACCGGCACATTCGTTTGTATGACGCGTCTTTATTGGTCCGACTTTTGTGTTCTTTAAGTGCTTTAAATAGCCATTTTTACTTGGCCGAATTCGAAGCATCAGGTTCATCACCATAAATGCAAATTTATTGCACGGGATTCGGAGAGCCCGCCACTTGGCGCATGGGTTTGATTTGCCCGGCCTATAAATAGTGGCAAGGAGATAGTTTGCTTTTCGTTCTCTCACGTCTTTCCGAATGAACTTATTTGCTCGAGCACATTCTATTGATAAGATGCTCCCGAGGGTGAAGATGCGACGACTTGTCTTCGTTCATGCACTTGAAGGTGACTGTTACATCCAAAAGTCGGAGTCGAGGGCTTCTGAGGCAGGCGGAAGGTGCCTGTTGCATCCAAAGATCGGGATGCTCGAGCCCTGTCTCTGTTATGCTGGAAGAGCTGCAGATCAGAATTGTGGTGCTCCCGGCTTTGGAGAGCTCTTTCTCCTGCCAAAGTGAGGTGTTGCCCATTCTGGTTGTGTTTGAAAGCTGCTCCTTTAGCCGCGGATCGATTGCGGTGCTCTCCTATTCCTTGGGCTTTGGAGAGCTCTTCCTCCAGCTAGGGTGGGGTTGATCGCGCACCCTTGTTCTGCTCAATAAATGCTTCATTAGTCGAAGCACTTGATCGGGTCGAAGTAAGGCGCATATGCTGAGATTTCATGATGCGCATAACTGAGATGCTAAAGAGGTGCGCCTGACTGATACGCTGAAGTGATGCGCCTAACTGAGACGCTGAAGAGACATGCCTGACTGAGACGCTGAAGTGATGCGCTTGACTGATGATGCGCTTGGTGGGAGGCGCATGGCAGTTTGCTGCGCCTGGCTGTAGTCTTAGGATCTTTTTTTTCTAGAAATTCTCCTATGTAAAGCCTTTTAGACATGTAATAGACTTTTATATGAAATAAAAATCTTCTCTTGTTGTCTGTACTTTTGTTATCTTGCTGTGCCACTGGCGCATGTTCTGAGTAGTATTTAAGCGCATCGAAATTCTGGCACATAGATGCGCCCTGAAATTCTATGCTTCTACAATAGTGGCCCGTCGTGGCGCACTCTTGACAAGTAAATCTGACATAATATACCTCGATATGCTGTTACGACAGCTAGCATGACATGACAAGAAATAATGGTCTGGACACCGTGGGCGATTATGTTTGTACAAATAAACCAGTATTGTTTTGCATAATGTCTAGGACGGGGACCCCTGAATACGACAGTCAGGGGTAACTACTAAAATTGACTAAGGCTAATAACTAGAATAATCCAGTAGCCATGAAGAGATTTCCCAGCTACATGCAATCCCGTTATCTGGGCGCGCAAGTGGACTTGTAGCCTGCCGACGAGTAGGGCATATTTCCAGCACGCTGTCATGTGTTGTACCCTACATGAACGGATATTCGACCTGGATAACCTGGATGGTCTGTAGGGCTTGTGGCTGTTGGAATAATCTTATTGCATCTTGCTAGTAACTAGACCTGTGATAACCCTAGTTAGTTAAAGTATCAAGCTGTATTAATTGCTTGGCCATGATTGATTGGATGGAGTCTAACTCAGTCTAGTCTTATCCTGATCATGTACAAGATTGTATTATGATCTGATTGCTTGTGCTTTACTTTATCGATAAATGGTGAGAAACCAAGTTCCGTTCAGATGAAGGGTTACAACCCCGGTCCTTGTTTGGTTTAAGGGTTGTAACTTGGTTATCTGAACAGTCCCATGGTTAACTTATCGTATATCATCATGATTTTCTATATCTCCAGTCTTTTATTATATTGTTATGTTTTGTGCTAATTGCGGGTTTTAGTTCTTAAGTGAAGCCTCCTTTGTGGCACTTGCTCTTTTTGGGATCTGACCCAGCTGGTTTTGCGTGGCCATATACCGGAGTAGCTCCAGAGGATCTTCCTACCTTCCAGCCAAATGGTGACCACCAGGCGTAACCAAGGCAACGAGTGGGTTTCCTTTTTGTTCTCCCACTTTATTGTAAAAATATTCTTTTGAGATGTTTAGCCGACGAGCATTTGTTAGCTCGATTGCACTTTACTTACTGTCTGCCTACGGGCTGTAACATGATTGATGAATCCTAGGGTTGATCATGTATGACTGAAACTCTTGCTAGTCTTCACATTTTGTACGACTAGCTTCATGATCATCCAAATATGTAATGTCTGGGACGCCTTACTATTGTATATTTGATGCTCTAACATCTTGTAACTGCTTTTACTTGCTTGAGATTGAGACAATAGGTTTGTTCATGACCATAAGAGACTGATGGCTTGTAGTTAAACCCCCATGTATCTAGACTGCCGTGACCGTATAGCGAGGTGGATTCAATTTCAATATAAATAGCTGGCTATGTATGCCCCCGCTCTGCAGTATTCTGGTTCTGGGGCGTTACAGCATCACGTCTAGTGGCTAGTTTTCGATCCTCCGGGATCGAAACGTGACATAATGGTATCAGAGCACGGCATTACGTTCTTGGATTCTTATTCGATTTGTTTCAAATCAATGTTGCTACTAAGATGATTCAAAACTGCTTCCGCGATGATTCAAAGATTGCTTCCGTGATTATTCAAAGTTGCTTCCGTGGTGAATCAAAGTTGCTTCCGCGAATACTCAAAGTTGCTTCCGCGATGAAATTAAAGTTGCCTCTATGATGAATCATAGTGCTTCTGCGATTATTCTGTGTTGCTTCTAAACTATTCTAAGTTGTTCCTTTGACTGAAAGTCCGTTGATCCTTCTAGCCGCTCACTGGGTGTTCCATATAATAAGTCTAAATATGTGGGCTGTGATTTGTGTGCTTTGTTGAATTTCTAAAAGATACCAAAACGAATAATAATGATGCGATGTGATAATAAGTTTGTGATGTATGCTGGATGTCTTATGTGTGGGATTCATTGAAATCGATTGTTATGCAACAATCGACTGTGGGTGATGGCATGGTATGTTGGAACAGAATGTGCATAGATTTTAGTGCATGGGAATCGACAGAATCTTGAGTCGGTATTTGTGGTCAACATAACCACTGTAGGATGGATAGTCCATATTGGACGTTGGTTTGATACGAGGGAATATTGTGTCGGGAATGGCTTGAGCTCTGAGTGGTATATTACATATACCCTCGTCGTGATAAGATGACACTTGACCCTTGATGTGTTTATAATTTAGTGATTGCTTTACCTATAAGGTATTGGATGGTATCGAGTCGTAGCTGAGATTACGATTGATACATGATGGCTAGGCGTGTTCCTTGATGATTATGTTCGGATAAATTGATGTGAGCTTTTGATGTGTTCGGATGAACCATCGCTAGACTTTGGCGGTTAGCATTATGTTGGGTAAAAGGATTGTAGGCTTGGTAACGATGGTGTGGTGTTGCTATCGAAGATTTTGCGAGAACAACTATGGACCGAATATTGAACGACGTTGGAATTGAGTAGATGAAATTATATGTTGGATATCGACCGAATTGATGGTGATGTTAGACGCTTATCGGGATGTTGCGAATGATTTAGAAGATGCATAGAGTTTCATCAATGATCGAAAGATAAAAAATGGGCTTGAGGAATAGATGAGCTTAGCACATTGTGCAGTTATGCTTGAGAGAATTTGATGTGTCCCGAATTAACAAGTTATAACCCTTGACTATTTTGAGGCATAGAGAATAAGTGCTTGTCCCTTGATGCATGAAAGGGTAGATGTTCCTTATGAGAGTCGAATGGCCGGGATACAAATAAGTATCGAGGTACAGCGATATGTAATAGACCATGTCGGTAGATGATATTGTCGCATGAATAACAAGTTTGGTGGAAATATAGAATTGTTGGATTATGATTTTGCTAATGAGTTATGTTATATCCACTAAGATTTACGAATGTTGTGTTGACACAAAGTCTCAACCAAATATTGATAACACTGACTAAATAATACTTGTGATGATTCAATACGACACACGACGACTACTTTCTGCTCAAGCCCGAAGACTGCTCAGTGTTGGAATTGTAAGTTGTTTTTCGCGTCTGTACTTTTATATTTATTGAGTCTAGAATGATTGTAAGCTGAGTTATGCTGGGCTCTTGAGACTCAACCCACAACCCATCCAAAATCCATAAAGCTCCACATCCAAATTTAGCCCATTGGACCCTTGGACCAGTTCTGTGCTCTGGAGACAGAGTTCGGGCCGAACTCTGCCTCCACACAGAGTTCGGGCCGAACTCTGTCCCCTAAAAATCAGTACCCTAATTTTTAGGGCTGGCTGGTTGCTAGTTGTCCAACGGCCAAATTTTTAAAATTCCTACCAGAATTCTGGCCGAATTTTGCCTGATAAAAACCCATAAATAGGCCTAGAATTCTCTCATTTCAAATCATGCAATCTTCTCTTCTCTTCTCTCTTAAGCTCAATATAAGCCATACCCTTCTCATCTACTAGCCACAAGTTTCCTAAGTCTCGAGTGCTCAGCATCTCTCAGTTAGGCGTCTTGTGCAAGAGTTCAAGAAGTCGCTTGGAAAAGTCCAAGCATCGCCACTGCGATCCTTTGTAAGAAGTTGACGTGCTCTTCTGAAGTAAAGGCACAGGTTGTAACTACTATTTCACAAATAGTGGATTTAATCCTGAGCTAGAGTTCTCAGGCCTGGACTAGTCCTCCACGAGGGAAACCAGGTTAAAATCGGCTGTGTTTGCGTATGCTCTCTTGCTTCTCATTTTAAATTCCGTATTTACTCTGATTAGTTTTGTTTGTGATAGAGTTGATTTTTATTGGATATTTTCTCTATAAACTCTATTCACCCCCCTCTAGAGTTGCCAACTGTTCTTCAATTGGTATCAGAGCTCTGTTCTCTTTACAAGGACTTACATCCTAGAGCTGATCCATGGCAACTACACAATCCTTGATTTCCAATCACGGTGAAGGACAGTCCACTCATAGGCCTCCCCTATTTGATGGAACTAACTACACGTATTGGAAAACAAGGATGAGCTTTTATCTCAAGTCGCTAGACTTTGACCTGTGGACTATCGTCACTGACGGTTACAAAAAGCCCGCCAGAATAGTTGTCAACGGTGATCTTGTTGAGAAATCACATGACAAGTATTCTGACGAGGAGAAGAAACAGGCAAGTCTAGACGCGAGAGCTATTAATGCTTTATTATGTGCTATAGACAGGAATGAGTTCAACAGGGTATCTACATGCACCACATCTCACGAAGTATGGAAACTCCTAGAAGTGACGCATGAAGGAACCACCCAAGTCAAGGAATCTAAGATAAGCCGTCTCACTCAAGAATACGAGGCTTTCAAGATGAAGCCAAACAAGACGATCACGCAAATGTTCACAAGATTCCTCGACATCATCAACCCCCTGTCTTCACTCGGCAAGCAATATTCAAATCACGAGAAGATTCGCAAGCTACTTAGGGGGCTACCAAAAATTTGGAACCCTAAGGTGACAGCCATCATAGAAGGAAATGATCTCACAACCATGTCCATGGAGACCTTGATGGGAAATCTAATGACTCATGAGCTTGACCTCAAGGACTTCGAAGAGCCTTCTCCTAAGGCTAAGGAGATCGCACTCAAAGCTCACCGACGGAGGGCTGAACCCGAAGAGACGGATGACGATAACTCAGAAGACGATGATCAAGCCCTTATGGTCCGCAACTTCAAGAAATTCCTCCGCTTCAATCGAAGAAAGAAGGAACCACAAGAAGATGGCGAAGAAGAGCCAACCTGCTACGGTTGCAAGAAGACTGGACACGTCCGAAAAAACTATCCATTCTTGAAGAAAGGCAACCGCTATGAGAAGCCATACAAGAAGACCTCCTCAAAAAAATATGCCAACACAAGCATTTGGCATGAAAGCGAAGCTAGTGACTCCGAGGAAGAGAAGGACTCTCCTCAAGATACGGCTAATGTGTGCCTAATGGCGACGTCCGACAAGGTATCAAACGAAACTCTTGGCGACTTCTCTTTTGATGAACTTGGCGATGCTTTCACCGATTTACTCGATGATCACAAAAAGATCATTGGTAAATACAAACATGCCAAGGACAAAATCAAAAGTCATGAAGTCGAAATTCAAAGACTTTCTTTATTGCTTGATAACATTAGAGACACTTCACCCACGGAAGTCACAGATGAGGTATCTAAGCTTAAACTAAGCCTTCATGATGCCGAAGCACGTATTGAGCAACAAACACAAGAAATTACAACACTCAACACGATGCTTGCTGAAGAAAAGAGTAGACACAAGATTTCTATGACTAAGATATATGGTTTAAATGCTAAGTTTACTGAACTGCAGGCTGTCTCTAAGAGATTAGAGACTAAATTGGGAAAACAGGTTGTTCAACCTCAAACCCAATCACATGAGACACACACAAAGCATAACATTTCTCATACTAGTCTTCCACGTCATCCACCTACAACACGTAACCATGCTTTTATGTACACACACTTTCATAAAGCACACAAACCACATACACGTAGAAATAACTCTCATATGTTACACAATCATCATGCTACACATAGATACAATCATCACAATGTTGCACAAAGACACAATCAACATCATTCTACGTATAGACATCATCACCATGCTGCTCCATATAGACATTATCACCATGCTACTCCATATTTCTCTAATGTTCCATATAGACAATATCACCATGCCACTCCACATCACTCTATGTATAGTCATCATCACCATACTAATCATCATACTTATCCTCATTATAGACATCATCAGCATGCTCCTAATATAAATAAGAATGCTATATGTACTTATTGTGGTGTACATGGACACATATCACCACAATGTAGAATTATAAGATTAGTAGATAGAAAGATATATGCATGGTTTCCAAAAACTAACTTTTCAGGACCCTCAAGAACTTGGGTACCAAAGGTCACATCTACTCTTGATGTAGGTGGACCTTCCCTCCTCAACTAAGAGTAAGTAGATTCTCGATAGTGGATGCTCGCGGCATATGACGGGAGACGCAAATCTTTTCGCATCACTATCGATGAAGAAAGAAGGATACGTATCCTTCGGCAACAACCTTAAAGGTTATATTATAGGTAATGTAATATTGGTTATCCTCCCTCTCCCGTAATAAAGAATGTTTGCCTAGTGACCGAGTTAAAGCATAACCTGCTCAGCATTAGTCATCTTGCTGACCATGGATATGACATTAACTTTGGACAAAACAAATGCCTTATTTATGATAGGTCAACGGGAGACATTGCTTTTGAAGGGATAAGAGAGGATAATATTTATATTTTCTATTTGTCTGCAAATACTAACAATGCAGGAAGATACCTATTTGCTCATAAAGATGAACGGTTACTATGGCACCAGCGTCTTGGTCATGCCAACATGGATACTATATCCAGGCTATCGACCAAGAAGCTAGTTAGAGGCTTGCCCGACATCACATTCAAAAAGGACACCGTATGTGCCGAATGTGAGTTGAATAAGGCAACCAAGTCATCTTTTCATTCCATAAACTCTGTAAGCACTACTAGACCCTTGCAACTACTCCATATGGATTTATTTGGCCCTAGTAGAGTAGCCAGTCTTGGTGGAAAACTTTATGCCTTTGTTATTGTTGATGATTTTTCAAGATTTACTTGGGTTTTCTTTCTTGCAAATAAAAGTGATGCTATTTCGGTTTTCAAGATTTTTGTTAAGAAAGTTCAAAACGAAAAAGGCTACATGATTACTCGTATCCGAAGTTATCATGGAGGCGAATTCAAAAATTCTGATTTTGAAAAATTTTGTGATTCTAATGGTTTTGATCATGAATTTTCTTGTCCAAGAACTCCTCAACAAAATGGTGTTGTGGAGCGGAAGAATAGAACTCTTGGTGATATGGCCAGAGTTATGTTGAATAAGTTTTCACTTCCGAAATACTTTTGGGCTGAAGCTGTCAGTACAGCATGCCACATTTTAAATAGAGTGCTTATTCGTCCTATTACGAAGAAAACACCCTATGAGCTTTGGTTTGGGAGAACCCCAAATGTTTCTTATTTTAGAGTTTTTGGATGTAGATATTTTATCCTTAACACCAAAGACAACTTAGGCAAATTTGATGCCAAAGCTGACGATGGTATTTTCCTTGGCTATGCTGCCAAGAGTAAGGGATATAGAGTTTTTAACAAACGCTCTTTAATTGTGGAAGAGTCTACAAATGTGACTTTTGATAAAGATAACAGTGCAGCAGCTACTCTTGATGATGATGTTGAGCCATCAACATCTACTCCAATGAACACCACAACTGAAACCAATTCTCTGGAGGGCTTGCCAAAGAAATTCTCTTTCAAGCCATCACATCCAGAAAATTTGGTAATCGGTGAGGTTTCACGTGAAGTAACTACTAGATCATCATTAAGAGACTCTATTGCTAGTACTGCCTTTATTTCACAAATTGAGCCGAAAAACATTTTAGAAGCTTTCAATGATGAATTTTGGATTTCTGTTATGCAAGAGGAACTCAACCAATTCGAGAGGAGCCAAGTATGAGAACTCGTTCCTAGACCGGCTAATCACTCAATTATTGGTACCAAATGGGTTTTTAGAAACAAAGTAAATAAAGATGGTTCAGTCACACGCAACAATACTCGTCTAGTAGCCCAAGGATACAACCAAGAGGAAGGTATCGACTACGATGAGACGTATGCTCCTGTTGCTAGATTAGAATCCATTCGGATGCTTTGTGCATTTGCAAATTTTTAAAATTTCAAATTATTTCAAATGGATGTTAAAAGTGCTTTCTTGAATGGTTTTATTAAGGAGGAAGTTTATGTAAAACAACCCCCTGGTTTCGAAAATCATAAATTTCCCGACCACGTGTTCAAGCTAAAGAAAGCGCTATATGGCCTCAAACAAGCTCCTAGAGCTTGGTATGAACGGCTAAGTAACTTCTTGCTTGAGAAAGGTTTTTCAAAAGAAAAAATTGACACTACACTTTTCATAAAGTCTTTCAATGACACTATTCTTTTAGTACAAATATACGTAGATGATATTATTTTTGGTTCTACTGATGAAACCCTTTGTCAAGATTTTGCCAAGTGTATGCAGTCCGAGTTTGAGATGAGCATGATGGGGGAGCTCAACTACTTTCTTGGGCTGCAAGTCAAACAAATGTCAAATGGAACCTTCATCTGTCAATCGAAGTATACAAAGGACATGCTGAAGAAATTCGACCTTGATAACGTCAAACCAATCAGCACTCCTATGGCTACTTCAACCAAACTTGAACCAGATGATAGCGGCAAACCCGTAGATCAACGTAAGTATCGAGGTATGATAGGCAGTCTACTCTATCTTACTGCTAGTTGCTCTGATATAATGTTTAGCGTTTGCCTGTGTGCTAGATATCAAGCAAATCCTAAGGAATCACACATGACCGCAGTTAAGCGTATCTTTCGATACCTTAAGGGTACGGTTACAGTGGGCCTATGGTATCCCAAGTCAACATCATTTGACCTCATTGGTTACTCTGATGCTGATTTTGTTGGATGCAAGGTCGACCGTAAAAGTACGAGCGGTACGTGTCATTTATTAGGAAAGGCTTTAGTCTCTTGGTTTAGCAAGAAGCAGAATTCTGTCGCACTATCCACAACAGAAGCTGAATACATAGCAGCTGAGCGTTGTTGTGCACAAATTCTGTGGATGAAGCAAACCCTTGAAGACTATAATTTATCTTTCATACATATTCCAATCTTTTGTGACAACACTAGTGCAATAAATCTTACTAAGAACCCCATTTGTCACTCACGCACGAAGCACATTGAGATACGACACCACTTTTTGCGTGATCATCAGCAAAATGGCACGATTAACTTAGAATTTATTGACACTGATCATCAGTTAGCAGACTTCTTCACCAAACCATTATCCGAAGAGCGCTTCAATTTTCTTTGTCGTAAACTTGGAATTTTAGATGAAGCTGTTATAAATTGAAATAAACCTGCGTAAATATCAAATACATTGTGATTCTCTTATGATGAACTTGCTATGGGTACAAGCCGAAAGGGTCCTTCTGACAACAAGGCGTAAAAGCCTAAGCGACACGGTGCACTAGTCCTCAGGACTACCGCTAGCTGGGATCCGACCCCTGCAGCTAACCTATGGCAACTTCAAATTATTGAATCATGATATATTTCCTTGTTTATTATACGGCTTATTTTTATTTATCACTTGCTGAACACTAATTTTTCAAACTTCATATTACTTCTTTGAAATCACTATCTGCTACTCATCTATTTACTTATTGGATCCTTTTTGTACTTAAACTGTTGTAGTATATTGGTTTTTATCTTCACTTAACCAATTTTTGACTCAACTCAGCCTGATTCCTGTTCTGTCCCCAGGAACCAGAATTCGGGCCAAACTCTGCCCCTACCAGAGTTCGGGCCGAATTCGGCCTGCCTGTTCCAGAACCGGGAACAGGCACAGCCGTTGATTTTTTTGTTGATCCAATGGTCATAAATTGACCCGACCAAGAGAAACCCTCCCCTTAATTTCGGTTTCTCTTCCCTCTCCTTCCTTCTTACCACCTTTTCTACTTCTCCAACTCCAAACTCTCAAAACCCTAACCCTAGTTTCTCCTTTCTAGAGCTCCATTCATCCCCAAACTCAAGGAGGAAGCTTGGTTTTCAATTCTCTTTCATAATCCTTCAATATTTTGAGGTATAATTCCTTTCTTTTCTATATCTCAAATTTCTTTATTATCTATCTATTGTGTTATGGCTCCACGATTGCTTAACCGTGGGAAGAGACTTCGGACCGAGGGTGCTTCCTCGTCGAATGCTCCTCCTCCCGTTGAGCCGTCCGTTGTACCACCCGTTGCACCGGCAATTGAACAACAACCCCATCCGTTGTTCAATCCTCCACGTCCACGTGATCCAAACACTTTCGACGACCGAATTTTTATATCACTAGACGCATCCAATGAATGGTTTAGTAATTTTCGGACACGTCCGGTGTTTGCGGGATACCCCATAAACTTCACAATTTTCTCTCAATATGATGCACTCTTTAATGACCTTTGCCTTGACGAACTTGTTACCTCGAATTCGGTCATTTATCGTAGTGCCATACAAATATTTTATTGCAATTTGACTCATGATGATACTCGCATCTATTCACGTATTGCGGGTATTAATATCTCATTTGATGATTTTGAATTAGCTGAATATCTTGAACTTCAAGAGCCAAATTCTTGGGAAAAGCTTGTTGAAGCTAGATCCTTTATCTTTCCCGAAAGGATTTCACTAGAGAGCTTCAAGGACGACTTGTGTAGCCCTAACACACGTCCTCGTAAGCTCTTGGTAAAATTCCTCAATCCTTACTTCTATGAGCTTCATCGGATCATTTTCAACACAATTCTACCCAAAGCGGGCTCTACCGATGAAGTTACTTATTTTGAAATATCAGCCTTATACCATCTCCACTTCCATGTTCCCTTCAATCTTCCACGCATAATGATGGATTGGATGATCAACTGTAGGAAGAAGCCAAGATCCTTGGTTTATGCTTTATATCTTCCTATGATCTTTCGTGTGTTCCATGTACCGCTTGATGAGTGTCCATTCTTACCTGCCCTTGTCTTTCTCTCCAAGGCAAGGAGGCTTCACGCGGCCGTTGGCTCGCCGGTCGTGTCTGAGCATTCTGAGGATGAGCCAGATGCCCCTCCTCTCGGACAGGATCCCCCTCCTCCTCCTGCCACTCTTGAGTCTCTTCAGACCATGCTCCGAGATCGTTTCACTTTGGAGGACGATCGTTGGACACAGCTGGATTATCGGACCACCTTGCAGATGAGTGCTATCAGCAACTCACTGCATGATCTTCGGTATTCCCTGTCTTGCCATTCTACCATGCCCATTCCTATGGAGCGAGACCCCGGTCGTGAGGGATTCCGTATCGATGACCCTTGGGTTCGTCGCTACATGGATCCGAATGCGGCTTTTGTGGACCCACGTCGCTCCTTTACTAATCCTTCGGACGACGCCGGGCCCTCTCGTGCTCGATGATGGTTTTGGATTGCTACTTGAGGCTGCTACTGGAGATCTTAGATTATGTTTTCTGCATTTTTCTTTAGTTGCTTTTATGTACTTGCGTTGTAGTAAACTCATTATGGTTTATGTTTTTGAGACTTGGTAGTTCTTTTATCAGTTTCTGTGTTACTATGACTCTTGGGTATTATCTTAGTTTATATGCAATTTCTTCTCTTTTAGTGTGTTTGCCCGTTATTATTTATACATCTCATATTGCTAAATGCCAAAAGGGGGAGATATGTGTGTATATTCTGTTTGGTTTATATGTGCTTTTGGAAGAATTTTATTAACAGGTCAACAAGATTCACAGCATTGTTTATGGGGGAGCTATTCTTAAGCTCGGCACTTATTATGGGGGAGCTGTGTCGTTATGTCACGACCCGCACCCACTGTGAGGGTACGAGAGCGTAACAATGCCCAGCCTACGTCGCAGTGTCGGCGGTAGAACGCTTCTAGGTCATGAACTATAACTAACATAATATGAATGCTCTCCATAAGGAGGCCAACACAGAGGTACAACTCAATCACAATCTAGAGATAGAATATGGCACGATAAAATAGATAAGAGAATCCTCAACCGAGGTACAACAGAAATGAAATACAAGTCTCAACATCTCTACAATATACAAACTCTGAATCAAGAACAACAACTAAACTTAAAAGGAAAACAGTCTAAACTATCTATACTAAGCAAGGTATCGTCCTCAGCAGCTGCCTGAACCTCCCCTGGGGTCCAGGTCGCGAGTGTCAACTAGGCAAACTCCAAGTAAGGGTGCAGGGTGCCTCATCATCCTCTGTAAAATTTTCAACAGGTCCAGTCAGGACGGGAGCGAGCACAAAATATCTCACGCAGTTTATATCATGTTAGGAAATATAAAGCATGCAATAGAGTAAGGTACATAAAATGCTGAAAGTAAGAAGTATACGAAAAACAGTAGAGATTTGATAACAGAAAATATCTAAATATGATAAATAAGAACTGTAAGCCTACTGTGATTTAGAGTACAATATGGTTATGTAAACGGTGTAGGAAAATACAATGGTAACTCCATTGTACGTGGGTGTAAAATAGACATATACAATAGTTATACAATATTGTACAATAGGATTTGATTACATAACCAATTCTACTCCTCCTCCCCAAATCAATACACAAGGATCTACTCCGGTTACGTTATCTTGCACAATAGTGTACAATGTTATACAATAGATGTACAATATTATACAATAGATGTACAATATTATACAATGGATGTACAATGTTATACAATGGATGTACAATATTATACAATAGATGTACAATGTTATACAATAGTTGTACAATGGTCTATCCCTGGGACTCATGTGATACTGAGAGTACAATATGCACAAGGAGTATACAAGGATATGGGATTCAATAAATACACTATGTAAGTGAAACGCACATCACAATATGTATTTAGTGAATACAAGGAGATAACATCTCAGAAGAAGATCCGTATAGTACCAATCCGTGATAATGATCGTGTCAGCATCAAGTACAGTAATCTAGAGCAAGAATATAAATCCAGACAAGTATGAAACGGTTAGAGAATATACTCGCCTCGTATCTGAATGTCTGAAGTAAATATACTGTCCGAGATGAGGTACCTGACTCCTAGTTAGAGCAACACAAGTCAAGATGTACACAGGGAATGATAAATATAATCTACAATGCATCTGCATGCTGTCTAGGTCAAACTAGACTAAAGTCAACACTTGGTCAACTCCAGTCAACTAGACTAGTCAAACTAGGTCAACTAGGTCAAATCCTAGCCCAACAAGTCTAATAAGTCTCACTTGGCCTAACCAAGCCTAGGCTAGCAATCACACACCAATCACAAGGCTATACAAGCCAAACACAAGCCATCACATTCAATATTATACATAAGAGAAAGGAAGCTAACATGTAAAGCTATGTGTGTGTGAACATGGAGGTGTACATGAAAAGAGAATTCAACACTAGGCCCTATGTCACATATATGTATATATAACTATAAAAAAACTCTATTTACCACATTAACACATTTAGCCATGTATAGTATATATATATATATATATATATATATATATATATATATATATATATATATATAGAGAGAGAGAGAGAGAGAGAGAAGAGCATGTGTATGTATTCATGGGTGTGTGTGTGTGTCATAAAAGTGCACAAGAACATGTGTGTGTTATCATGGAATGAGTGTTAGGCAATATGTGAGTGAGAGTGTCAATGAGTGAGGGTGTGAGGGTTATATAGTATAGTGTGCATTGTGTGTGGAGTGATAGTGAGGCAGGACAGTTGTGTAGCAAAGTGTCAATAGGAAGTTAACATTCACATATATGAGTTCTCATGTATCTCTTATTTAGTGAAACAAAACTGAATTCCAGTTTTATTCCTAACAAGGCTACATATATTACATCTATTATTACATTACATTCATGCTTGCATTCATTCATCATTCATTTATTCTCTTGTACCACTATATGCACCATACATTACCTACTATGGAACCTACATATTCATTACAAGCCATACTTATACATGCTTACATTAGATAGGATACTTACATCTCATACATCATTTATTTAAACATTTACTCATTCTTGTATTCTCTATTTAATTACATAATGTATATACATTAACATGGGTTAAAATCAAATAGAACATTATATTACACACAAGGGTGCACAAAATGCACATGCCGAATAGTAACTCCTACTAATAATCAATACTGTACCATCTCAGCATGAATTAAAATCTAGGATTAAAGTATGTTATAGATCTATGTGTTAGCTTTTCGAAACTTCAAACGGATCGCATTTTCGTTTCCGAAAACTCCCGGAATCGCGAAAACACCGAGAACGCATTTGTCTTTCGTACAGCTGACACTCAAATAATTCTCCAGAAAGTTACAAAAATAATTAGGACTATTAATACATATTTTTGGAAAGCTAACTTCAATACGCTTCTTTTAAAAAAAACGGGAGATTAAACCGAGCTTTGAGCTAGAAGTTATGACATTTCTAAGTTAGGGCTGAAATTAAAAACGTGGATAAAAATCATGACGGATTTGGGTAGTTTGAGACAAAAGAACACAAGTATATAACATAACATATCAAGAACTCACTCTCTACACTAATATATATATATGAGACACTATAGAACACATCTCCAATACAAAAATATGAGATTAAACATGTAATAATTCATTCATACATAACAACACATAGTGTGTCCAAATTTGGGATTTTCCCACATGGACACAACCACAACACAAAGGACACTCCTATGACCTCCAAATAGACACGAAATGGACACAAATGGAGATACAACCATGGGGGTCATTCCTATGGGTTCAAAATAGACCTATATGCATGAGGAAATGAAAAGGAGAAGGGATTTATACCTCCCGGTAGATCGAATCGAAGAAAAGCCTTCCCGGAGCGACACCGACACGTAGAGATTCCAAAAGGACACGAACGAGCTCCGAATCCTCCCAAACTTGGGTAGCTTTCTCCTTGGCTAGAATGGAGAAGGAAAGAAGAAGATTTGGTGGCAAAATAGAAGGATTTGGTGGAGAAATTGCTAGGGATTGCTCTCTAAAAATTTGGGAAAGAACAAGAGAGAGTGTGGATGAGAATAATGAAATGAACTTGAGCCTATCCTCTCCCAAAGTGGCTGGCTATATGGGGCTATTTGTCCTATTATGGTAAGGTCCAAAATGCCCCCACTAACCTATTCTATGAGTATTAGGAAAGGGCTAATTGGTTGGGGCTAAATTAGTCATTCTAAAGTCTCTAATCACACTAACCTTATCCATAATAATTAGTCTAACCTCTAACTAAAATATTTCTATCATGTGGACTAAATTTAATATCATGTGGGCCATGCCTAACTAGTGTGTGGGTCCCACTAGAGTCAAACTACCCCCAGGTCCCCGTTTCAAGTCGGATTGAATTAAAATTCGAACCCGACTCAAATAACCCCAAAACAATATCATAAATAATAAAATGATATCAAAATAATTCAAAGAGGTCAAATGCAAAATTATCCTTAGGCCAAAAATGACATTAAAATATCATAATCATATGGTTAGGCTCTAGGTCAAACAGTCTCTAGGGTTTCACTAGCAAAACGTCAAAACCACAAGTCATGAATTTAAATAGTTTAAAATAATTTAAAAGTCACTAAAAATTATAATATGAAATAAATATCATTAAACAATAATTATAATTATAAAATTTCAAAATTATCCTCATCTGGAAAACTGGGTGTTACACGTTACATGTGTCCAGGTATGGATATTGAATATACAATTATTATTTTGTCAATTATCAATATGGGGGAGATTGTTGACACAAAGTCACAGTCAACCAAATATTGATAACACTGACTAAATAATACTTGTGATGATTCAATACGACACACGACGACTACTTTCTGCTCAAGCCCGAAGACTGCTCAGTGTTGGAATTGTAAGTTGTTTTTCGTGTCTGTACTTTTATATTTATTGAGTCTAGAATGATTGTAAGCTGAGTTATATTGGGCTCTTGAGACTCAACCCACAACCCATTCAAAATCCATAAAGCTCCACATCCAAATTTAGCCCATTGGACCCTTGGACCAGTTCTGTGCTCTGGAGTCAGAGTTCGGGCCGAACTCTGCCTCCACACAGAGTTCGGGCCGAACTTTGTCCCCTAAAAATCAGCACCCTAATTTTTAGGGCTGGCTGGTTGCTAGTTGTCCAACGGCCAAATTTTTGAAATTCCTACCAGAATTCTGGCCGAATTCTGCCTGATAAAAACCTATAAATAGGTCTAGAATTCTCTCATTTCAAATCATCCAATCTTTTCTTCTCTTCTCTCTTAAGCTCAATATAAGCCATACCCTTCTCATCTACTAGCCACAAGTTTACTAAGTCTCGAGTGCTCAGCATCTCTCAGTTAGGAGTCTTGTGCAAGAGTTCAAGAAGTTGCTTGGAAAAGTCCAAGCATCGCCACAGCGATCCTTTGTAAGAAGTTGACGTGCTCTTCTGAAGTAAAGGCACGGGTTGTAACTACTATTTCACAAATAGTGGATTTAATTCTGAGCTAGAGTTCTCAGGCCTGGACTAGTCCTCCACGAGGGAAACCAGGTTAAAATCGGCTGTGTTTGTGTATGCTCTCTTGCTTCTCACTTTAAATTCCGTATTTACTCTGATTAGTTTTGTTTGTGATAGAGTTAATTTTTTATTGGATATTTTCTCTATAAACTCTATTCACCCCCCTCTAGAGTTGCCATCTGTTCTTCATGTTGGATGATTGCTGCCATAGAGATTGAATCGGTTCATGAATAATAAATCTTCTTATGGAATCACAAGGAGATGATGCAAAACGAATATTGATGGTTAACGTGGATTGCTAAGAGATGACCGTGTTGGGTGCTAGCGAAAACTTATAAAGGACGCTTTCGGAAGAAATATGATTATGTAGTTGCCTTATTTTGTTGGTTAAGAGAGTACAGACAGTATCGATGATCTAAAAGGTGGGAAATGAATATGTCACGAAGAGACCGTAGGAGAGAGATCGTAAGTGATAAACTATTGCGGTAATAATGTTGGATTATGACTCATAATAGTTGGCCCGATTGAATAGACAATTTGAGTACGATATGAAGATGCAAGTCGGATTGAACAAGTGATGCTATGTCTATGCAAGTGAAAATTGAAAGTTTAGATATTCGATTCAAGAGTTTATATGATAGCCTCGAGATTGAGCTATAAGAATTGTGGGATAGAATTGTTGGATAGAATTGTCGGATAGATTTTGTCGGTTGTGGGTAAGTCTAGAATGAGACTTCGTTGGGTATGGCCCGAGTATGAGTACGAGTAGAAAGACTTGACCCTAGAATGTCGGTTGGTTACCTAGAATGTCGGTTGGTTGCATAAAATATCGATTGGTTTCCTAGATTGTCGGTTGGTTGTCTAAGTTTTAGATTGGTTGGCTATATCATTTCAATTGTCCAAGTTGGGAATAAGTTCATAAGATTGGGGTGGTGTCCCATGTCCCTAAGTTGGTCAGATCATAGATTGTCCCTGAGATAAGATAAAGTTGTTCCTATGATAAGAATTGGTTGCCTCTAAGATAAGAGATAAGTATGTCCATGATAGCTATCCATCTCATATGAGTTAGTTGAATGTCTAGTTTAGCTTAGATTAGCTGACCGTAGAGACTTGACTGTATGCTAAGTTGACTGTTGAAAAACTATAGGATGTCCCTATTGATGTTGCATGGATATAGTCGGAATGAGTAAGATGTGTCGGAAGGTAAACTTTGGAATGGATTGGAGATTGGGAAATTCAATGTTATAATGTTGGATAGGATGACGGATCATGTTGGTTTCGAAATTTGGTTGCCTTTGTTGGAATATTGGAAATTTGCTAAAGCTGGTTGGATTTGGTTGATTAATATTTATTTGCGTAAATTGATGGTAGTGCCTTGTGACAGTTGGAATAATTTCATTAATCGGATCATAATTGACAATAAGTATACGACGGAATGGGATAGTGCATGTAGCCGAGATCGGCGAGAGCGAATGTGAATAGGAATGACCTCGGGATTAATGTTGCTAGAATATGAGAGTTGCTTATGCGAGAGAATAATATGTTGGCTTGATCAATACAAGAAAGTGTTGAGTACAGCGAGAAATGTTACTAGAGTGGTATGATGGTACAATTTGGTGGATGAATCACGATCGAGAAAGTTATGAGTTGCAAACAAGTGTATGGATGTGAACGATGATGAGTACAAGATTTGATCGATGAGAATCGGGGTATCAAAATGAAATGTGGCTATAGGATTTATCAACTTTGGTGGCATGAATGATAATGGACTTGGAAGGAATACTTAATACATCTAAGTCGGAATACTTTAGAAAATTTTGGATCGATTGTAGAAATTTCTGGAGTTGGAATTCACTACCAGAATAAGTCATTTTAGCGACGCCTAAGGACGTCGCTAAAACGCTTAAAGACGTCGCTAAACCAGTTTAGCGACGTATTTAGCGACGTCATGCTCTTGTCGCGAAAACCTTAGTCGCTGTTTGGAAAGACGTCATTGATCGTCGCCAACACCGACGTTTACCGACGCAACGTTACGTCGGTAATATACCGACGTTTACCGTCGTTTTGTCGATGAAATAGCGACGTTTATGATGTCGCTATACGTCATTGTTTCCTGGGAAAATTATCGACGTTTACGATTTCGTACTGCGTCGGTATATCCTGGAGAATATTAACGACGTTTTGTGATGTCGCTATACGTCGGTATATCCTGGGAAAATGAGATAAAATCCTGGGAAAGTTACCGACGTCTACCGATGGTTACCGACGCATACCGACGAAACTAACGTCGCTATACGTCGGTATCCTGGCAATATATGCCAGTTTAGCGACGTCTACCGACGCAGTGTGCCGTCGGAAAGTGTCGGTAAATGTCGGTAGACGTCGCTAAATTTGAAAAAAAATTGTATTATGCAGTTTTCTCCACAAAATCATTTTCTTCCTGCAGTTTAATCTGAAACACAATACACAATCACATTTTATCCCTGGGTCCGCCGACCCCTTCGGTGGAACACTCAACACCTGTAAATTAACATCCAAATGAAACGAATAACAACATAAAATAACCAAAGTCCACAAAATATATATAAACCAATTTCCAAATTGTCATGGGTCTACACATCCAATAACCAATATATCTATGCAACCAATAAACAAGTGTCACAAACAAATAAGTGTCACAAACAAATACAAAGAAAAATAAGTACTCAAATACTCAATACAAATAGTCCTAACTAGGCCTACTGGGGATCTGGAGCAGGAGGGGGCACGCCGCGACGAAGGGCTAAGAAAAGCTCATAGTCCTCCTGTGAAATCGACACTGATGAAGGAGATAGTGACGTCGATACAGTCGGTGTCGATGAAGAAGGCAGTGGCGCCAGCGGAGTCGACGACGATGAAGGCACACCCGGAGGACGATAACGCTCCAACGCTGCAAGTCGCTGGTGGTATGAATCCATGGTAGATAACATTCTATCACTGCTATCAGCCACCGAATCCAGCACCAATCTCAGCCTCTCGTCCATGGTCATCTGTGATGCCTGCAGATCCAATACGCTGTGCTCTGTCGACGCTCTAAGATCGATGACGCTCCGCTCTGTCTGCTCAGTCATATTTCGGAGCTACATAATGCTGCAGTCGCGCGCATCCAATCGTGCTATAAGCGCTGGCTCATCCGACTGGTGCTGAAACTGGTCCTGAATCCGTCATAGCAGCTCGTCCCGAAGAAACTCCATCATCTGGTGGACTCGGGCAGACTCCTAGGACGGCTGTGGACCATACACACTAGCAGGAGATGCCCTAGAGGACTGGCTCGCAACTAGGGTGCCATAGGATCCCGTACCGTAGTATGTACCCCTACGGAGGCCACCAGCGGCGGTCATCCACAGCTCGTCCGTCGACGGAGCTTGAGTGGGCAGCGAGAAAGTACCGACCTCTCCCGCAGTAGGTGCACTAGCAGTCGCCCGGTCCTGAAGCCTCTGATACTCGGCCTAGAAAGTATGGATAGTACTCTATGATTTCTAATCTCTAATTAATGTACTTATTATCACTAACTACATAAATATTTATTTGCATACATATTTACTAAGTTGTATTAAAATTAACACGAAGTATTATAATTAACAAATAGTATTGTAATACTTACATAGGCAAGCTCGGCCCTCTCGTCAATAAGGCCTTCGCCCTTCCGATGGGTGGCCAGAAAGACGGTCACCATGTCGGCGTTACCGACCTTCCTTACCTATAATTAAATATATTATCTTAGTAATAATTTATCGGATTTGTATTAAAATAATATTTCTGAAAGAAAAATACATACCAGACGACTGAAATGTTCCGTCATCGGAGTCGACCCACCGTACCACTTCGAGGCATGCTGCCTAGCCTCCTTGGCCTTCTCAGACTTTTCCTTGTACCTTGGCTGGTTGAATCGAGCCTTCATCGCATCCCACTGATCAGGGGTGATCCAACCTTGGATCGGCTTTCCGGCACGATCACGAGCCTTCTGATCATTAATAGCGTCGCGGATCAGCTTAGCAGCGACAGCAGGAAACATTCCCTCGATCAGCTCGGCCCGGTGCGGTGGATAAAAAAATATATCCTAGAAGAGTACACAAACCAAATATTTTTCAGTAATATATAATATTCAAAAATTAAATGATTCATGTTAAAAACAAATCTATTTTAACCTTGAAGCGCAAACCAGTAGGCCTTCCTTTCGTCCGTAGCATTCGAGTAGTTTATCCAAGGACCACCATAATTTTGCCTCAGGAGCTGGCCTACGCGTCTCTGTACCGACGGGGGACGATATCTATACAGACATATTATATTAATGAGAAAAGTTAATTTATGATAAACACAGAAAAAATGGTAAACCAAAATACTTACTTTATACCATCGGCCCAGATCTCCGTCCTCGTCTCCTCCGGAGGTGCGCAGGCATCATCTACCTGATACTGGTCGGCCGTCGGCGCAGCCTCCTCCATCTGCTCATCTGCCTCCATCGTCGTATCAGCAGGAGGAACGCTACTCTCGGGAGCAGTCTCAGGCCTGGAACTACTCGTCCCAGGAGATATGCCACGTAGCATTGTGGCGGACGGAGCTACTGTCCGATACACAGGAGTACTGGGCAACGAAGATGCAGAACCGGTACCAGTAGGAGGTACCGAAGAAGAATCTCGTCCTCTAGCAGTACCACCAGTAGGTACCGAAAGAGTACCCTGTCCTCTGCCAGTATCAGTACCCCGTGCCCCATGTCGGGAAATACGGAACGATCCGCGACGACCTGTCATACCTGATAACAACATATGATGAGATACAACAAAGACAACAAATAATAGAGACTAGAAATATGAAAGTACAATAAAGACAAGATAATAACCAAGACAACATATGATGATACATTTTACAAGAAACATCTAAGTCCAGATAGTATATTTTACAAGAAACATCTAAGTTCAGATAGTACATTCTATAAAAAAAAAATCTAAGTCCAGATAGTACATTCAGATAATAACCAAGACTAGATAATAACCAACTCTACATAATAAGAAAATGAAAGTACATCTCTCTCAATCATCTTCAGAATAATCACCTTGTTCATCTTCCTCGACCTCATCTTCCTCTTTATCTTCACTTTTATCTTCGACTTCGTCGGCTTCGTCTTCCTCTTCGATTAATTCTACATCTTCTACATTATGTGTCATGTAATGCGTAACTTCCGTGGCGTCCACATCAACAATATTGGTTACAAGAGGTAGCTCGTCCTCCTGATAAGCTTTTTCGTCAACATCAAAAGTATCTCTAGTTTTAGTCTTGCATACTGCCCACCAGTCAGACTTCGTTGCTCCCCATTTCGGATAAGCTGTGAAGTACACGAGCTGAGCTTGAGTTGCTAGGATAAGTGGTTCGTAGCCTTGATATCTATGCTTGTAGTTTATATCTACATGACCATGCTTGTCAATTTTCCAACCTTGACTTTCAGTCGGATCGAACCATCCACACTTGAACAACACGATCTTTGTAGGTTCTCTGCCATAATTATACGTCAACTCCACAACATCTCGCAAGATGCCAAAGAAATCATATCCTGGATCGACGTCTTTGTAGTTCGAAGATTTGACACACAAACAACTGTTTTTCGTGGAATCAAGATCCAGAAAGCTGTCTCTGATCGGAGCATTTGTCGACTTGAACCGAAAGCCATTGACACAGTAACTTGGCTATATTTTAACAAAAAAAATTGGTCCCTTAGCAAGAGTTCTAATTAATTTAATCTCGGGTGAAATTAGACGATCGACCTGAATACCAAAGAAGAGATAGTAAGTTATTTATTGCGCAGTTGCATTAAAAGAGGCCAGTAATTACCGAGCTGCTTACATATTCGCTCAACCAAGAAGGAAAATGACATCTCATTTCTTGTTCTAATGCTTCGTCTGTTAGGTAGGGTCTAACCGACCTCAACTCAGCATTATATGTGCTGAAAAATAACGAAACAACCGCCGATTAGTACAATAATATTAGCTTATACTATTACATTGAGATGACGAAAACTCATCATTAATTACTTACCCCTCTAGCTTCTCCACTTCATCCTCGTCACAATTGAGTAATACATACAACTGAGCAGCCCTTAGCTCTTCGTCATTCAAATATCTCTTCTTTATTTCCCCCAAAGGCTTTCCGGACGTATTGAATACTTTCAGTATTCCATCATTAGATTCTTGATAACCGTCGTCGTTTCTCGGAGCCCCCATTCTATTCGTTGCAACATGAGGTTTGAAATATGTCGAGCAGAAGTTTGTAATCTCCTCGAGAATATAGGCTTCATAAATAGAACCCTCGACCCGAGCCTTGTTTTTCACCTTTCTCTTTAGGTGGTTCAAATGGCGCTCAAACGGGTACATCCACCGATAATCGACGGGCCCACCAACACGTGCCTCGTAGAAAAGATGAATTGGCAAATGCTCCATGGAGTCGAAGAATCCAGGAGGATATACCTTCTCGAGCTTGCACAGTGTTACCGCAATATCGTTCTCCTGCTTTTCTAGACAATCGACGAGCAACTTACTAGAACAAAGATCTCTGAAGAATATGCTAAGCTCGGTCAATGGATCCCAAACAACCGGGGGTAAGAATTCCTGCAATGCAATCGAAATTAACCTCTCCATGAATACGTGACAATCATGGCTCTTCATACCTGTCAGTTTGTTCTCCTTGAGGTCGACGCATCTTCTCAAGTTCGAAACATACCCGTCTGGAAATTTCAGACCTTGAATCCACCTATAAAATCTTACTTTATTCTCCTTCTCCAGTGAGAAAATTGCCTTAGGCTACTTCAACTTCCCATTCCTGTCCTCTATCAAATGCAATGCAGGACGTCTATATATTTCTTCCAAGTCCAATCTAGCCTTTGGATTGTCTTTCGTCTTCCCCTTTACGTCCATTACAGTATTAATTATGTTGTCAAACACATTCTTTTCGATATGCATGACATCTAGGTTATGTCTAATCAGATTGGTGCTCCAATATGGCAGATCCCAGAATATACTCCTCTTCGTCCAGTTATGAGTACGACCAAATCCGTCACACTTGTAGCCCGTAGCAGGCTCTTCAATAGCTCTTGGTAAATCTTTTACCTCTTCCTATATCGTGTATTCGTGCCACCTTGGCGGGGGATTAGCCTTCTCTACAACGCCAGCACGAAAAGCATTCATGTTCCTCCGGTATGGATGATCCTTCGGCAAGAATTGTCGATGACAATCGAAGAAGCACGGTTTGCCTCCGTGTTTCAAACGGAAAGCCTTAGTGCGGTCCATGCAATACGGACATGCAAGACGACCATGCATGCTCCATCCAGATAACATAACATAGGCCGAAAAGTCATTGATGGTCCACATAAGTGCTGCCTGCATCTGAAATTTTTTTTTCTAGATACATCGTACGTGTTTGAACCTACTTCCCACAGCTGATTCAACTCATCAATCAATGGCTGTAAATACGCATCGATATTCCTTTTTAGATTGTTCAGACCTGGGATAATAACGGTGAGGAACATATACGGAGTCTTCATGCACATCTAAGGCGGTAGATTGTACGGAGTGACGATCACAGGCCAACACGAATACTGGGATCCCGAAAGTTCGAATAGGGTAAAACCGTCGGAGTAGAGACCCAATCTGACATTACGCAGATCAGAAGCAAAATTTGGATACTCTCGATCAAAGTGCTTCCATGCTTCTCCATCAGATGGGTGATCCAACACTCCTTCGGTCTGTTCCCGCTTATGCCAACTCATGTTTTCTGCAGTTTTCTTCACCATAAACAACCGCTGCAACTGCGACGTCAACGGCAAGTAGTGTATCGAATCGGTAGGCTTTCTGGCATCGACAGACTTTCCTCTACCACTGCCCTTGTAGCGATCGGCACCATAAAATCTGTATGTGTCTTCATCTTTGTCGTCTTTGCAGTACAACATACACCCATTGCGACATGCATCGATTTACTCGTATCCCATCCAGAGCGATCTCACCATCCTCTTAGATCGGTAGAAGTCTTTAGGCAACTTAGCACCCTCAGGCAATATTTCTATAAGCAACTCCATAAGACGGTTGTAGCAATCTTGCGACATGTTAAAATGGGACTTGATGTTCAATAATCTTGTAACCACCTCCAACGGTGAATGATCCTCACAACCAGGATATAATGGAGTCCTTGCATTCTCCAGCAACTCCATGAACTGTGCAGCATCGGCGTTCGGTGCCTCCTCAGGTGTATCATGATCGTCCGGATCGAAACTAGGCCTCGTCGCGTCAAAAATTATGTTCACCAACCCATCGTCGTAAGGAGCATTATTGTGGACATCCACATAAGGCTCATAATCCGATGCTAAAGACACAAGTTCTCCATGTGCGCTCCATTGATAGTAATTCGGCGTGAAACCCTTCGAGTATAAATGATACGTGACTTCCACTTCTGGATGATATTTCAAGTTGCGACATCTCACACACGGACACTTAATTTTGGTACCGTCCATGTACTGAGGGAACGCCTTGGCAAACTGCAGGAACTGCTGTACACCCTCTATGAATTCATCACGTACACCGCACATGTCATCAGGATAACGGTTGTACATCCACAAACGATTCTGTAAGTAGTAATTCATATCCATTTGAAGATAATTCTGCAAAGATAGATACACTTATTCGATTATATTGTCCAAATGGATGCATAGACACATAAGTATTCGATTATACCTACACTTCTAGGATACTCTATACACTCTTATAGTAACTAGGAGTCCTATGATATTACCGAGTCCTATGATATTACCTATCTCATGTACACTCTTCACACACACACACACACACACACACACACACACACACACACACACACACACACACACATTACCTATGACATGTAGGGCTCAAGTCAAGAGTATAGTACAATGGTATGCTATCATTCATGCCTATAATAAGGCATACCATATACGCTATACTAACATGAGTAAGGTATGTAGTAACAGTATGCTATCAGTCATGCTTATAATAAGACATACAATGTACAACATACTAGCAATCAAGTAAACAAATGTGTCGTATAGGACGCCAATATAGTATAAGGTATATCGTGCCTATACTCAACACGCTAAGGTATTTCGTGCCTATACTCAACAAATGCAAGCAAGTGGAAGTAAGTACAAACAAGTCAAGTGCAATATGAATGCATGCATGTGATGATCGAGTATGAGTACTTGCCTCTCTCATGGGGTTAACAATGTCTCTAGATCACCAATAAATAAAGAAATAATGTTTTTAGAAGCTTTCTAATTTAAACCTCCAGTCAATTTCTAGAAATTTTTCTTGGTAAGGCCTAGACCAATCCTAGTTAGCTATATCTCGTGCTTCCACTTTCTATCCGATGTAGAACTAAACTACCAACTTGATTGCCTCTGTGTTGCAGTTAACTATATCTCGTGCCCCTACTTTCTATCCAATGTAGAACTAAACTGCCAACTTTATTGTCACTATGTTGAGCACTCAATCGAATATGAGATACAACCCAACAATTTCTACCTTAGCTCGTGCAAGAAGGCTGAGCAATCAGGCACCAGGAGATCCAACATATCGACCCACTTTACTTTTGAAGTTAATATGTATTACGTCCAAGATTAGGTCTGATGCACTCCTAACTCCATATCGAGAAGAGAGTTCATATAATTCGATTATACGTACCCCTCTTAACATTGGGGTATGATACCACATGTAGAGAATAAGGTGTAACCCAAACTGAAGTTGATTCTTTGAGGTATATAATATTGGACTGCAATCATAATCCTTAAATCAGAATTACTTGTTAAAGCCTGGTCCAATTCCAATTATATATACCTCATGCCTCACTTTCTATCCGATGTTGAACTAAACTACCAACTGCATTATCATCATTTTGAGCGCTCAAACGAATGCTAGATAGATATGATCAAACACTTTGCAACTAAAGACCGTGAATTTTTCTCCTTTTTTGGAGTTGTTATATCCTGGACTATTATAATAAGTGACTAAACATCCTGAACTTTGTTTCAATTTGTAACTTGCTATATATATATGTTAACAAAGATGCCCTTCATGTTTCATACTTTGTGATACCCTACCTTGCCCACATAGGGTAGAATGCATGTAAGATCAGGAAGAGTTCACAATATTTACTTGCTAGTTTTTTTCTTTTGTTCTTTTTTTTTATCGACAATAAAAGGAGATTTATTAATAGAACAACCAGACTTTCCAAGATGGAAAATATTAGAAACAACCCCAACCAAATTTAACATAAGTCCACACATGCATGCAACGCAACCAAGTTAGTACCTAGACATCATAAATCCTCCATTAGCTACACACAGACAGTTGTTGGGCTATCTAAGTAAGCGACTAGCAGAACACATGTTTGTATATTTGAAGCAACATCAATGGGAGAGGAAGATCTGTCATTGAACACGTGTCCGAAATAGGTTTAAGGTTTACCTAGTCGGGGCCGGAGGGGAGCTGGAGATGGAGATGAGCGGTCATCGAGGGTGAGCGGGGTCGACGAGGGAGAGCTGGGTCGCCGAGGGGGTCACCGGTGGGAGCAGGGTCGCCGAGGGGGAGCAGGGTCGCCGGAGGGGGGAGGGTCGGGGGCCGAGGGGGGAGGGTCGCCGGGGGGGGGAGGGGGTCGCCGGAGGCCGAGGGGGGAGGGTCGCCGAGGGGGGCGTGCGGGTTGGGAAAAAATTGGATCGAAATAATGGAGGAAATGAAAACTCGAATGCCCTATATTTTCATTTTAGCGACGTCATAACTCTACGTCGGTAAACGTCGCTAATATTAGTGATATTAGCAACGTTACACTAGTTACGTCGGTAAACGTCGCTAATATTAGTGATATTAGCGATGTTCACCGACTTATCGGTGACGTATGTTTCTTCATACAAAACCAAGTCGCAAAACGTCGCCTATCGTCGGTAATAGTGACGTATTGCGACGTTTCTAGGTTACGTCACTAATTCCTTAAAAGGTAGCGACGTTTTTCTAAAACGTCGCTAATTGCGTCGCTAATATGACTTATTCTAGTAATGATTGGTAACATTTATTGTGTTGTTAGTTGGTTGGAATATTGAATAAACAAGTAGGATTATACGAGATGCTCGAAAAGAATTACTGATGTTCGGAAAAGAAAGGTACACCGTAGCTCGTTCGTTTTCTCTATCACTGAACTTGGCTGAAGTGCATGTATTTCAGAAATGCCTAAAATATGTGTATGATTCCAACTAAGTGATATGCTGAATTCAAACGAAGCTACGAGAAGGATTATCATGTGCTAAGGATTTGCACGAGAGTTGGAGGAAAGATCAAAAGATGGTAAACTATTTGAATCAATTGGGATACTGTAACGAGACGGTACATTACTTGAAATCAATCGAGAGATTGCGGAAAAATATTAAATAGTGCAAGTTGATCGTTGAGAAGTTTTATAAAAAGTCGGTTGAAGTTTTTGGGATGAGTTTTGTTTTAAGTTTCGAGGACGAAACTTTTTCTGAGTGGTATATATTGTAGTGCCCCGACCCGCAAGATGCCTTATGATGGATGGTTGGTTCGATGAAGCCTTGTTGAACTTGGGAATATGTGAAGGATCACTTGGAAGGCTATGCGATCATGGCAGGAATCGTCCTATGAATGTGAGTAGTGTTGAACCCTTCAAAGATCCTTTAGCTTCACGCTTAAAATAAGGACGAGTATGCTATGTTTCTTGTTGAGTTGCTCAATAACACCTTGCATAGAATTCGGAAAGATAATGAAAGATAAATAATCGCCTGAACGTAAACTATATTGCTAGATGAATTGTGTGCTTGATGAATTGTACACTTGTACGATGTTGCGATAAAATACATGACAGGTGAGGCAAAGTCCCACATACTTGGGCGGTGAGTATATCGAGCTTTGGCTTGATAAATAGATGGTAAAACAGATGTTAAGACCCAAGAATTGGGCAGTGAGTATGCTTGAATTACGTCCGAATGAACGTATGCTAAACAGATGCTGTGTCCCAGGAATTGGGCGGTGAGTACATTGAGTTTGGTTGGAAAGATGTATGGTATCAAAGATGTGAAAAAAGGCTTAGGTAATCAAATTCTATTATCCTGTACCGATGTAGAATGTAGATTTTACTAAGACCCTGGTTTGGACAGATGATAATGTGAGCGTTGGTTCAAGGCAAGATGGCAATACGAATAAGAATGATGGGTTATTACTTAGTTTTTCTTATCATGCATTATATGTTTCTTCATAGATAAGTTGCATATAGTTGCATGGTCATGGAAAACTTGTCGACAAGGTGGTTCCTCGAACGGTATTCCTGGGCCTTGGAAATCGATTCGTCCTGGGGGGAACCAATGCTGAAGTAGTAGCAGTGCTGAAGTAGTAGCAGTGCTGAAGTAGTAGCACGGTATACGGGACCTTCAGTGGGGCTAGCTACCAGCACTATAAGGGGCACCATATACCTGTAAGATAGTCCAAGATGGCGTGTCGCCAATGACCTTCATATAGATAGATCCAGTGCTAATGATGTCTTATGCAGGCAGAGTAAGTTATTACTCCAATACAGGAAAGGATGTCGGTTGTTGGTAAGAATCACCTGAACGGTAATATTTATATTGAATCATGATATTGTTTCAAACAATGTCTTGTGCAGGCTGAGTAAGTATTATAAATGTACAGGATTGGCTATACGAGCGTGGGTAAGAATCACCAAAGGGTGATAACTGTATGCTTAAAAATTATGTTGGCTATGAGATTTGCATGCTTTACTTCTTGTCGGTTATAAACATGAAATTGACCCTAAGGCAATGAGAAAGACCACTGTTAATAATGTTCTGTAACATGATTACTTAGTGTTGTCTTCTTAGGTGAGTTGGGCCAGCACCGCTCGCCAGTACATTGATGATGTACTGACCCACGTTGTGGGCAATATTACAGGTGTTTGCGTATGGGGAAATCGTTTGATCAGTGCTTGGCATCGAAGAGTCGGATGGGTGTTTAGAAGCTCTTCTTTCAAGACGATGTCTTCTGCTATACGGGACATAATGTGTGGAATAGTGTAACTCGGTTGTGTAATGTCCCGCTCCGCACGGTGCATTACGCTGAGACGTTGACTCAGCAAGTCGCGTTGACCGAATAAAATGTATCGATGCTAATCGATACGAGAGTTACGTTGTCCCGAGCAACACATCGAACTGAGTTGATGCGAAGAGTTGCCTTGTCCCGAAAGAATGCATCAAGTGAATCGATACGAAGCGCCATGTTGTCCCGAAGGATGAGTGCGTTGAATCGGCTCGAAGATTCTAAGAAATCGAATCGACCAAGGCGCAAGTCCGAATCGATGCAAGTATTGATTTTAGTTGTTTTAGTGTGCAGGTTATACGTTGACGCAAAAATATTAGAGGTCGGTCTTTTGCCATATTTAGTAAGGGGCCCGCGAAACCAAATCGTCGCCTTGCGACGGGCTGAGACTTGGGCACGCTAAGGCAAATCGGACGTATGATTCAATGCACGAAGTGCTCGAATGGCTAAGTCAGGAGAGTGGCCGTACAACAAAGTTATGAAATCGAGCCGCATCGGCTCGGTAAAACGACAAGGGCATATCGACTCAAGGTGGGAGGATTGGCTCTTCTCTTTACTCCTTCATGCGATAAGTCAAATTATATCATTGTATGCTAAGTTAACCTATCGACGCCACGGGCGGGGTCCGATCGGAGAGAAATCGTAATGTGTGTCGAACACTAGTTAGAACAATTAAAATAAAATGTGCATCATATGCACGAGTCGCTATGGAACATTGGATATCGTAAAGGCGAGCACCTCGGTACGCAAGCCGCAAGAATATGGGATAACTGTATTTGGAGAGTGCCTTAGTGCACGAACCATACCGTGCCTTCGCGCACGAGTTAGAAGGCTAGAACATTGAAAGACAATAGGCGAGCGCCCTAGCGCGCAAGTCCCGAACATTGAACACTAAGTTATAGAGCATGGAAATACGGATGAAATGTGCCTACGTGCACGAGATAATTAAAGATGGCTTCGTTGCGAAGGAATACAGTTGTGGCATAAATGTGGCAGAACTGTCGGATATGACATGATGCCTCGAAAGGTGTTCGGGACCTTCGGGTCGTTCGCTTGAGGAACATTGAGTTGAGACATAATTCCATTGAACATTGAAACAAAGTAGGAAACGTAAGAACATAGAAAGTTAACGGAAGAAATGCGAGATGATAAAGTCTGAGTCTCGGACTCAAGACTATGCTTGGTTGTTTGAATAATAAGGGTGTTGCATGGTTGAATGGGATGGACTTGAGATTAATGTGATAATAACTCGTGCACGAGTGTTTTTCCCAAATTGTTAAATATCGGAGCGCCCCGAAACCGCTTGGCCTAGGAGGGAAATGAATAATCTTTATAGGCGCACATCCTTAGGACGAGTAGCACTCGCTTATAGATAGGAAAAAGTCGTAAATGATGGTATACAGCGGGAATGTTTCGGTTGTTGGGACCGTAACCCACCCATTAAACGCCGGGCAACCCGACCAAATTTAAGAAAAGAAGGAGATAAAAGAAAGTAAGGAACTCCTTTAGTCCATTCCGGCACGGATACGCCAATGGCCTTCATATAGCTAAGGAACGATGGATTGAAAGTGTAGGCACGTACGTGTCCCGCACACATAGATTCTGCTTAGAGATGCACTTATAACATGACAGGGAAGGAATGGGGCGCATTCACCTTGCGTTGGTGCAAGGACGAGTGCGTCGACTTGGTAAGAAGTCACACCACGAAACAAATACGAGATTGCTTACTTGCTTGCCTATTTCAATTCGAATAACATGCTTGCCATGCTAATATGCTTTACGCTTTCGAATATGCCATGAAATTGACCCTAAGGAGAACATAGCAAGATCATAAGCTAAGTTGCATGATTCAACATAAATACTATAATGTCGGTTTGGAAAGAAGATCTTTGCATCAGTACATGCGAGGACGAACGTACTGATCCCCCACCAGCTTCATGCAGGGTACAGGGAATGGATGGCTCGCAGCAAAGCGTTGCTTGAATGCGTTGAGGCTTGGAATGCCGAAGCGTATTGAAGCGTGCGATCGCATTGACGTTCGGACTATGCAACAGGATTGATGCATGATGTATGGAACGGTGAAATCCTTTGTGGGCAAGAGAGAACCTGAGTGTTGTAGCCAATCTGGCATATATTGTTAGTCTATCGAAAGCCTTTGTAATCTCAGTTTCGAATATCAATATCGAGAATTGTTTCGTATACTCTGTTTTTCTTTCGTTGTTAATATCGAATCAAAAGATAACCATTTGAGAACTTGTCATCTTGCCTTGCACGAGCGCAACTCCAGGCTCGTGCTGTATTACGCCTCCTGCGAGGACGATGATTCGGGTGATTCCGGGTCGGTGCGTGACAAATTGGTATCAGAGCTCTAGGCTCAATTTTCTCTGGACGCTCGCTTCATTACAATTCTAAAAAGTCGCCCACTACTACTTGAAATCACTCTTGACTCTACTCGATGCCGCACTGGATGTTCCATACAATAAGTCTAATACAAATCGTGTAATTTTGCTGCATGTGTTTAAAAATTTCATGATGTTTGCTAAAAAAGTCACGAATGGTATATTGCATTGAATGCAACGAGCCGTAAAAATGTTAGTTGCGGCAAGTACAAAAAATTATGAAATACAATTTGAGATATTATTGCAATATAACATGTTGAATGAGAAATAAAATGATGCATGAAGTGCAACGAGTTAATTGTGAATATGCGTTAAAATGAAAGTGATAAGCCAATACCGAATGTGTTGAACGGATTTGGGCATTGACTTTGAAAGTCGGGAATAAATCGTTGCACGATGTGCAACGCGTGTCGAAAGTAAAATTATTGCACGTGGTGTAACGCATATCAAATTAATCATTGCACGGAGTACAAAGGAGAATGGAAATAAATCGTCGCACGAGATGCAACGGAAAGAATTGAAATCATAAATCGATGGAACGAATCGTTCGATTGCACACCAAACTTATGTTGGCAAACGAGAACATTGACCGAGTTGTGTCAGATTTAATTTAATCAAAGTTATGGTTGTGATCAAGCACGATCACTACGGAAATCGTGAGTCGGAAGAGATCGTTGGTTCATAGTGAGTAGAATACGAAGGAAATAAATTAATTTTCGAGTGGTATACGTCATACCACGTATATGATAAATGACTCAATTTTGAGTGGTATATGGTATACCACTTGTGTGATGAATTGCATCGACGTATTGTGATAATTGCGGAAAGTTTGTCCGCAACGGACGGGAGAGTACCGAGACTCGATTGGAAATTTGTATGACGGTATGTTGATGTAAGTGTTCTTCAAACAAAATCGGTTGGGGCGATAAGGCGAGACTCGTATCAATGAACGGTACGTCGGATGAGAATTATAAGTCGGTCGGACGACCGAGACTAGCAGAACGATTATGCCTTGAAGTAATAATCGGACCGACGGGAAAGGAAAACTCGAGCTTACAAATGAGTCGCATGACTTACGATCTCGATAGAAATGTTGGGCGAGGCGAATCGAATCGCACGACTTGCGATCTCGATAGAAATGTTCGGCTAGGCGAATTGAATCGCATGACTTGCGATCTCGACAGAAATGTTGGGCAAGGCAAATCAAATTGCATGACTTGCGATTTCGATAGAAATGTTGGACGATACAAATTGTAATCGAATCGCATGATGTGCGACTTCGATGAAGAGTTGGTTGATGCGAGTAATCGTGCCTAAGAAATAGTTGGTTACGTTACGGCGAAACTCATTTGAGTACGACTAAAAAACACGCAAAACTTAGAGGGAGAGATCGTATGACTTGAGGGTTCGGTGTTGGATAATCGGTAACTCAGTTACGCGATCAAATTATAGTAGGATGCGGTGAATCGGAAAACGAGTTGATGCGTAGAGAAAAGTTTGTTGCAAACTTGGACATATGCAATGCAAGTAGTCGATGTTGAAACGGACTCAAAGTTGACCCATGCGCTATCGAAATTGATACGACGTATCGAGATCGATACGTAAGGAAACGTAAGCAAGATGTGGGAATACAGAATGGAGTGCGCCTTGCGCTATCAAAGTTTTGTAAATAACAATACGAGAATGAAACGAACTGGTTGATCATGAACCTTATGATTAATCAAGCCGAGACTATAAGTCATCGATAATTGTTCGATGCGTATAGCATCTCGTGTGTCGACCCACAAATAAGATAGACCCGAACTTAGTGCGAATAGATGCGTCGTGGATAGCAGAATCATCGACGGTAGTGTATGAATTTACTCGGAGGATAGTTGCGCATCAGTTGCGCTGATAGAAACGATTTTATCCGAAATTGGGTAGTCGCATAGAATCTTCGGAACGTGATTTGGCTCTGAAATAAGATATAGCATGGTTCGTAGTAAACTATCCTTCGTTAATGATCCACAATTATCGAGCGTAGCTTCGGGACAGCTGACCCTAGAAGACTTGACCGCCAAATCAAATTAAATACTGCAGACCGTAAGATGACCCATGCGATATCGCATATGAGATTGCACCGATAACAAATATAATACGGTGCTTGTTGACGATAAGTCTAGGCGATCGAGAATTATTGGAACAACTTTTGATTGAGAATATATAGTTAGATCTTTGAGTATTCGTCGGATGAATGCTTGAATGGTTATGTTGGTCGACGATCAGACTAGAAATTCACCAACGAACTTGGTGATTTGGATAGGCAATTGCGAGAATCATGCTATGCACGAGAGAGAATGATAAGAAAATGACTTATGAGTCATGTCGTTAGATTCGGATTCATCTTGCAATTGAGCTTGCATGAATCGAACTTATATTCGATGTCGCGAGACGGGTAAGTTGGAAATTTGGCTAGTGAACTCCTACTCGTTAGGAATCGAACGTAAGGCATACCATAAAGACCTTCATGTCAAGGTGATCGTTGTCTTGAGCACCATCACCTTGATGTAAACTTTTGTGTCGGATAGATTGTGGCCTTTGAGCATTGTCAATTTAAAGTTGCGGACGAAGTCCTGAATGTTGATGCTTTTGCAAGTCAACAAAAGAGAATCATGTCGAGATAAAATACGAAGTGAAACATCAAAAATCGTTGGATAGTGACGCCGAACGCAAGGCGTTGCGGAGACTCGTTGTGATCGGATGCGCGACGGCTTGACGCGACGCGTAGAATTGATAGTCCCGATGAAACTTACAAAATGAGAAATACGATTTTTTAAATCGCTTAGTGTGCCTTGACTTTTGTTGGAGGATCGCGTATGTATCAATATGCATATGCAATAGAATTGAGAGAACTTATGCTAGAGCCCAAGTCCGATCGAGAGTACGAGATGACAAGCATAGGATTGAAATTTACCTGTCAGCTTTGTTCCAATTTACTACCACTGGAATTGGTCAAAATACATATATCTTCGAAATGCCTTGAATATATGTACGGATCCAAATCGAGTTGTATACAAATTCAAATAGAGTTACAGGAAAGACATTGAAATGTTAGTGAAAAGCTTGCGAGATAGTGTGAAACTGAAAAACATTGGTGGGACAAGATCGTGAAACGATCTATAAAACACTTAGTCGGAGTGTTGGTTTTGGTTCGAGGATGAACCTTGTTTTGAGTGGTATATTCTGTAATGCCCCGCTCCGCACGGTGCATTACACTGAGACGTTGACTCAGCGAGTCACGTTGACCGAATGAAATGTATCGATGTGAATCGATACGAGAGTTACGTTGTCCCGAGCAACGCATCGAACTGAGTCGATGCGAAGAGTTGCCTTGTCCCGAAAGAATGCATCGAGTGAATCGATGCGAAGCGTCGCATTGCCCCGAAGGATGAGTGCGTTGAATCGGCTCGAAGATTCTAAGAAATCGAATGATAGTTCATTATCCTTGTCCAAATTGTTGATGGTATAAAGTGAGGGACTACGACAACAACAACAACATAGCCTTTATCTTTAATTTATGGGGAAACTAAGAGATTACACTATCTCCATGTTGTGTTTGATTATTGAAGTTCTAGATTATGTCCATGTGTCTTGGCCATCTCGAAAATATATAAAGCTATGTTTGGTGAGAACATTTTAGTGATGATGGCTTGATTGCATGATCTTTTCATTGGCATAATAATATTGAATTACACGTTAATTAACAATGATAGATTATAATATATTATATTGTATTATGACATTTACCGCTCTAGTTTTTTCTTATTTGTTGAAGGATGTTCATTTTTTTATATACACAGTAAAGAAGGAATGTTTGCGCTTGTCGAGTACAATGATAAGAAAACTTTTCAGGTCAAGCTCAAAGACATAAAGTCAGCTATGACGAAGCAAATTGTTGAAGATTGATATATCAGATGTTATAGAGACTGTGAAGCATCGGGTAAAAGATGCTAGTTTGCCAGATATTGAGGTAGTACATGTTCTTTTGGATGTACTGATGGATGTTGTCCAGTGGTCTAGAAAAAAATCTACAGCAAAATGCTAATGCTTTACTTCGCCATGTAAGTAAAGAGCTTCTATGGTTTTACTGTTGAGGAGTGCATCAATCTTCATTATGTGACTGTACTAGAGATTCTTGAGTTCGTAAACCTACATAAAAATTTACTTGAAGAGATATTTGTATTAAGATTATTCGTGAAGTGATATTGTAGGATACAAACTTCTCATTTTGACATGGAACATATTATTCTCTTAAGAAGTTATATAGATCGTTCTTCAGAAAATTTATCCCCATTTGTACATGTAAATGTCATTCTAATTAACATAGTGCCACGATATGTTCTTTTTTACCCATTTGACAATATTGTTGTTTTTATATACTGGTAGCTAACTACACTGTACTTCATTTGTTCAAATTGAGAAGATAATAAATGGTCATAAACATTCATACATTGTCTATATTGTGTCCTAAATGTCAAAAACTAAATCTTCTTCTGTTGTTACAACTGCTTTTGTTGATTTTATTGTTCTATTTCTGCTACAAATGCAATGCACATAATTAAATTAATGACCATATGTAGAGGATTCCAGGTGAGAATTGCTCCAACACATAACACTCTACAGGATGAACATAAATTTTGTAAACCAAGTATTAGCTCATGACAAGTATTGTCCACCAATGTTTTTTTCCTCAACCGGTATTGTGTCCACCAATGTTTGTTTGTTTGTTTTCCTTTCCTGCTCCTCAACACATTCGTTCCAGCTTCGTCAGTCTTGTGATATCTCTGCACATAGATATAGCTGACAAAAAGCCTTTATCGACAATGGTTCGGTAGATGTGGAAATATTTACTGCCATATTGCATCTTTAATTGATTGTTACCAACTCTATGTTGGTTCATTCACCCATAGATAAGGACAACTTCTTTCTCATATATGTTGTTCGCTTATGATTCCATCCCACTAGATACCACCACTCTCCTTTTCTTCTTCACCAACAGTACTCAGTAGCAGCGAGTTAGCCCCTCCATGTGAAAAGGAATTCAAAAATAGATAGATAGATAGACGCATCATCTCTAGAACTCTGACTTGTATCCCCAGCAGCTATACTTTTTTGTACAAGTCTTTCTTTTGTTTCTTCTGTACAGATTTTCCTTTCTCTGGTTGCACCACCAGCCACAACACTTGTTCAAACCTTTGTATACCAGTACTGCCACCATTGCTTTGTTAGCCATGTGCCATTATAGTACTCGTGTGCTCACTAAATATAACCAAAGCTCTCTTTTTGATTTGAAGTCTCGTACGTATCTTTTTCAGCATACCAAACCAAACTGCCAATATAACTGACTTGGTACATCATATTGCATAACTTCTGATTAGTTTTATTTTCAACAGATAACTGACTTGGGTTAAAATTAATTCAAATCGCACATCTACTGCATAAGTCCTGATCAATTTTTCTAACTTGGCAGATCAATGGACCATTACAGCACAACTACGGTTCTAAATCATTTTCAGGTGTGGATGATGCCATTCATAATGCAAAGAGTTTGAATACTTCATAATCATGGAGCTTTGTACAATATAAAGTTTGGAGGGCTGCCAGGGCGGTAACTCAGGCATCGATAGTCCTCCGTGGAGAGCTTACTTGAACTAAGATGTGTTGTAAGTTGCATGATCATCCAATTGCTTTGTACAAATTCTACTTGTTCGTGTGTGTAGAGAGGTTTAGATTTTGATCCCAAAAAAGAGTTGTTAGTATTAAAGTTCTAATGTCATGTATAACTTTTTTGAATTTAAGACATGTTTTATTTTTTAATATATATGTCGTTGTTCATTACTGTAAAGGAGCACAAAATATTTTATTTGGATTGGATGGTGTTAAATGAATGAGGAAAGAATGTTGTTATTAAGACTTTCTTGTTTTTGTTTTGTTGTTTTTGCTGAAAGCTAGGCTCAATAAAGCGACAATTTTATAATATTTTTAGCCATTTGTAATGATAAAAACTATTCGTAATATCAAAGTTACCAACACGTTGGAATTTTATGACGGTAACCTTTGAAAAATATTTCCAACGGTTTTTTATTGTTTGGATCCTAAATTTACAAACGGTTTTTTACCGTTAGGAAAGTGAATTTCCTAACAGCTTTTTACCGTTAGAAAATTCATTTTCCCAACGGATTTTTACCGTTAGTAAAGTAAATTTGCCAACGATTTTTTACCGTTAGGAACATTCCTCACGCCATACTAACAATGGTAAAAAAGTGTTAGAAAATTTTTTCGTAACGTTTATAGTCGTTAGAAAATTACTGTTTTGGTGTAGTGGTGCAAAAATTGTCATAATTGTATTGCACTCGGCGAGCTAGTCTTGTTTGTACCCCTATGATCTCAAGAAGTGTATATTATATAATTATATTGTTTTACTTTCGGCATGATATTAAGTATTTTTAAGTCCTTTTGTCAAAATGGTTCCTTCCAGGTTTAGGTGAGCGGTTTTTCCCAAGGAGGATGGACTGGGAGCTCCTTCAAGAGTTGTTCCAATCGAGGACTTAGAGGCCTACCCAGAGGAGTACCCTTGAGCTGTGGAGGACTTCTCATTGAGATTCGTGCATCGCTACCTAGTTAGCCGATATTCGAATCTAATTATATTTTTGTACTCCGCATGTTCTTTCAGTACATGCATTAATGAGTTGTTTTCGTCAGACTTGTTTCAGGTGTATAAATGTTGGATATATTCCATTTATAGTCTTTTTTCTATATATTATATTTCAATCTTTTACTTCTCTATTGTGATTATGATTCTTGTTTTATTTATGGATGAGATTAGTTTAATTGCCTGAGATATAGTATTGGTGGACTGGGTTCACATTTATTAAACATAGTATGCTTCGGTAGGGACCAATATGGTTGGATCCCTCCGTAAACATTATTATTTGTCCAAGTGACGTGCCGGACCCCTATATTATGGAAATGTGACGTAACATCAACCTCTGTCTTCGACATCAATACTCTACATCGTCATCCACCTCAAAATAAAGCTAGATTTTCAACAAATGTTTCGATTCAGTTTGGATTAATTGGGTGCTGTAGCTGCTTCGAGACGTGTGAAATGTTCATAATATAAATAATCAGATTCAAGTTGGCTCCTAAAATGGAGTTGTCTCCATAAGGTGGTGAGGGACAGAGACCAAATGTTGGAGGAATTATTCGGATTCGCTCCTAGGGTGGAACCAGCTATATAAGATGGTCCGATTGTGGTATTTTAGATTGGAGGGAATGTATGGATCGACTTTAGGATGGGTCTAGTTGATAGGCTTAAGGTGGAGCAAGACGTGTGGTTCACATCCAGTAGTTGTGTACGGTTTGATGAATGTTGAACTACTTGTTCAAATAATTTGAGATGATAATATGTTAAATCTTTTATTGATCAGGACTAAGATGGCTCGTGATAAGTCATGACAATATAAATGAATTTTCATTTGAAGTCATCTAGACCGTGCAATATCATATCGCATGAATCAACTCTTAGTTCAAATCTCATGATGTCCCCAACAAGGACCAATATTTTGTGTCAAACTGAATCCAAATGTCTTTGGTTTGTTAGTTGATTTGTTTCGTTTTTATCTAGAATATTTTAGCAAATACCCCAGTCAAAAAATAAAAACTAGCATATATTTCCTTTTTTTCTCTAAAAACCTATCAAATGACCACTTTTTTTTGTAGGGAACAAATAAAATTTAAAAATATACCCCCACTTTTAACTGAAATTTGGCTGATTTATAAAAATAAAAAAAAAAGCATTTCATAGTTTGTTAAAATATTGATAAGTATATGCAAGTTTTTATATTTTGAATATGGACATATGCTAAAATCTCTCTTTTTATTTGAATACACATGGTAAAGTAATTAAATTTTTAACATAATAATCTATCTTGCCATAAATGTATGGTTTTTTCCCATACTTGTGACGCAACAGGACTCGCATTACGATCATGGGGACGTCGATAAGGCACCACTGGGAACGATGGTTCACAAGCGACGAAGAGATGTTGTTCTTGAAGCCAGTAATTTTTTGAAGTTCTATTTTTTTGGCTAATTTATTTTTTTAGCTAATTTATTTTAATAATTTCTTATCTTCAATTTGATATCCGAACTTTTAAAAACACTACAAAAAAATAACTTTTTGAAACAATTCTTTTTGCAATAAAATTTGTTTCGTTGCAAAAAGTATTTAATTGCAACAATATTTATATATTTGTTGCAAAACTTAGATTTGCAATTTTTAAGCAACAAAAAGTATGTTGTTCAAAATATTTCGTCGCAAAATAGTTGGGGTTACTCTATTCTCATTCTCAAAAAATAGTGGTAAATTTATTTGCAACAAAAAATATTATTTACAACAAAACCTAATCATGTCAAATTTTATTTTATTTTTACAACAAATTTTTATCATTGCAATAAATTAATGTCCCTTTTGCAGCATAATTAATTTTCTTTCCCAAAAGAATCCGCTAAAATTGGTTTGGAAAAAAAAAAATTCCCACGAAACTTTCCATCAACAAACCCTTAAAACCCGTTCTTCCCTCTAATCCCAGGATTCCCAGCCAATAAACCCGCGAATTCCCCCCTAGAATTTTAGTTCCCTCACTTTTTTCCCCAAAATCTCTCAACAGAAGGATCTCTCGCAACCAAAACTCTCTCCCTCCGCTCCACTTTTCTCTCCTCCTCTACGCACCTCTCTCTCTATCTCTCTCTCGACCAGGCCGAAGCCAACATGAAGTGGTGGCGCCCCCCCCCCCCCCCCCTCTGCTCCACTCTTCTCTCCCCTTCTCTGAGCACTCTTCCCTTCCTCCTCCTTTGCCGCCAGGCTGAAGGTAGAAGTTGTTGTGCGCACGGTTGACGGAAGGACGGCGCAACGGCTTGGCAAGGCTGACAGCAGGTCAACGTTGCAGCGAGGCTTACTAGACGGCGCCGTTTTCTGGACGCGGCGAGGTAATTGTTCATGTTTCCAAAAAAATTCAAGACAATTTACAACTCTCTTAATCATTTTTATCATCTCGGTTAATTTTGAAGTAGTTGTTCATGAATAACCATTTCTAAATCCTTCCAGCATATATTACTGATGTCGTCGTTATTTTTTCTAAATAAAAAGTAAGAGAGACAAAGTTTTGCTTCAATTTTTTTTTCTGTTTACAATTAGCATCCAGAGATTGAAAGTATTATATGGGTAGTAGTCCTTTGTGCAAACACGTTTATGATATAACTGCTATATAGTAGGTTTAAATATTACGTGCATATCTTTTTAAATTAAATTGCTCGATTCAATTTTTTTGTTATGAGAGCTACCTACAGAACATATTGCTGAAATTCAAAAGCATGATACCAAACATGACTGAAGAAATCAGCATTACATCTGATTGATTTTATTTCAGTTTTGATTAACTTATTTCTATTTTGTGTATTATTTACTTTTTAGTTGTGATATTGTAACATGATCTATTATTCATGGAACATATACTTTGTAGCTTCCTGTCACGCCCCAGAACCGGAATACTGGAGAGCGGGGGCAGACATAGCCAGCTACGCAATCCCAAAGTACGTTAATACTCTGAAATCACGTATAAGCTGTCAAGACATGGGGGTTACTCTACAAGCCATCAGTCAATCCTATGGTTTAACAATCCTAGGTATCTCAATCACAGGCGATTATATAAGAGAAAAGAGTACGATCATCATACATACAATAGTAAGGCGTCCCGAACCATATATACATGACTGATTATGAAGCCAGTACCACAGAACTGAGGACTAGCTAGAGTATTAGTCATACATGATAAGGACTAGCTATAGTCTAGAATACACATATCATGTTTTTGCCCGTAGGCTACAATATCAAGGAAAATACCAAAACATGAGCTAAACACATGCTCGGGGCTAAACGTTACAAGAGGAGAATTTACATATCAGTGGGAGAATGAAGAAAAAACCCACTGAGGCACTCTGGTTGTCACGCCCCAGTACCAGAATACTGGAGAGCGGGGGCAGACATAGCCAGCTACGTATATGAAATGAAATCCATCTCACCATACGGTCACGGCTGTCTAGATACATGAGGGTTTAACTACAAGCTAGCAGTCTCCTAAGGTCATGAACAAGCCTATTGTCTCAATCACAAGCAAGCAATAGTAATTACAAGATGTCAGAGCACCAAATATATAATAGCAAGGCGTCCCATACATTACATATTGGATGATCATGAAGCTAGTCGTACAAAATGCCAGGACTAGCAAGAGTTCAGTCATACATGATCAACCCTAGGATCTGTCAATCATGTTACAGCCCGTAGGCAGACAGTAAATAAAGATGCAATCGAGCTAACACGTGCTCGCCGGCTAAACGTCTCAAAAGAATAATTTTTACAAATAAGTGGGAGGACAAAAAGAAATCCACTCGTTGCCAGGGTTCCGTCTAGTGGTCACCATCTGGCTGGAAGATCGGTGGATCCTCTGGAACTGCTCCGATATCTGGCCACACAAAACCAGCTGGGTCAGACCCCAGAAAGAGCAAGTGCCACAAAGGAGGGTTCACTTAGAAACTAAAACCAGCATATAGTAAGGAACATTAAAGTTAAATTATCAAAAATAACAATAATAATTGAGTACGAAAAAACCATTCAAGTAGCCAGACTACAACCCTTAAACCAAACAAGGACCGGGGTTGCAATCATTCACCTGAATGGAAATCCGTCTCAAATACTATGGATAAGGTAATAAGACAATAAATGAAGAGAAGACACAGAACTGCTCCGGGTGCCAGGTTACAACCCTTAAACCAAACAAGGACCGAGGTTGTAACCCTTCGCCTGAACAGAACTGGACTCCTGATCTTTATTGTTAAGGCCATTATAGATAATCATGTTGCTGAAGTAAGATAGAACATGACAAGCATGGCACGGGGTACAAATAAGACAATAACCGAAGGGAAGACACAGAACTGCTCTGGAAGCCAGGTTACAACCCTTAAACCAAACAAGGACCGGGGTTGTAACCCTTCACCTGAACAGAACTGGTCCCCCGATCGTTATTGTTAAGGCAAGCATCAATAATCGTGTCTTGTCACGATCTTGTACAGGATCAGGATAAGACTAAGCTGGAATAACTTCATCCAATCAATCACGGCCAATCAAAAGTACGGCTTGATACTTTAACTAGCTAGGGTTATCACATGCCTAGTTACTAGCAAGATGCAATGAGATTATTTCAACAGCCACAAGCCCTGCAGACCATCCAAGTTATCCAGGTCGAATGTCCATTTATGAAGGATGTACCACATGACTGTGTGCTGGAAGTGTGCCCTACTCGTCGGTAGGCTACAAGTCCACTTAATGCGCCCAGATAACGGGATTGCCTGTAGCTGGAAATCTCTTCATGTCTACTGAATTATTCTAGTTTATTACTCTTAGTTAATTACAGTAGGTATCCCTGACCGTGGTACTCAGGGATCCCATCCTAGACATGATACAAGACAATACTGGTTTATTGTGCAAACGCAATCATCCACGGTGTCCAGGTTAGTTATTCTTGTCAGGTCATGTCACGTTAGCCGTCGCAACATCAATTCGAGATAATCATGTCAGGTATGCTTGTCCTGCCATGCCGTGTTCAATTATTATTAACAAACCTATTAAATAAATTCATGATTATCAAGTTCATGACAAAAGGCGTAAGGATATAAAATAGGCATAAAATATCTAATAAAATATCAATATACAGGGCTATAGAAGAGCCAAGCTTAAGGAAAATAAAACCAAAGTGACATGCTGACAGAAGACCAAGTCAGCCAAGGCCATACGCTCAGTGCAAAAGTCATACGCTACGCTCAAGTCAAGCTACGCTCAGGTAAGCCTACGCTCACAAGGGGCAGCGTATGAGGTCCATACGACCCCTTGTCACACAAGTAAGCGTATGCAAGACATACGCTCCAAAAAGGCAGCGTATGAACTTCATACGACTCCTTGTCACACAAGCGAGCGTATGCGAGTCATACGCCTCCAAAAGGCAGCGTATGGACTCCATACAACTCATGGCTATCCAAGTAAGCGTATGCAAGTCATACGCTCCAAAAAGGCAGCGTATGGACTCCATACGACTCCTTGTCAAGCAAGCGAGCGTATGCGAGTCATACACCTCCAAAAGGCAGCGTATGGACTCCATACGACTCATGGCTATCCAAGTGAGCGTATGCAAGTCATACGCTCCAAAAAGACAGCGTATGGACTCCATACGACTCCTTGTCAAGCAAGCGAGCGTATGCGAGTCATACGCCTCCAAAAGGCAGCGTATGGGGTCTACTGCGCTGTGCTAAAGAGCGCGCACAGCTCAGTGACGCAAGCTAAAAAGCTCACGTACTGCTCACTGTCTTCTCCAAACAGCATGAACTCCATGGTTGAACCCTAAACTTCCAAAGTCCATAACTTGGTCAAAACAAGTCCAAATCCAACTTTCCAAAGATCAAAATTGGGTAGAAGGAAATTCTCTACCACATGGAACCATCAAAACTTGAAAACAAGGGAATTTAATAGATCAAAACCATAAAAATCCAAAAAATGACTAAATTCTAGATCTACAAAAATCCAAGCTTCAAAATAGAAAATGACAAGTTCTAATGTGGATTAGAAAGTTGCAAAGAAGAGGTTAGAACAACAAAAATGGTAGGTTTCTTCATGAAGCAAGATTGCACTTGCCTAGGCTAGGTTTTTCTTGGTTGGTGGTGGAGAGTAATGAAGAAGAAAGGAAATAATGAGGAGAGAGAATAGGAAGAGGTTAATAAATGGGGTTGATTGTGGTAGGTAGGGGGTTCACCCTTGGTTCATGATGAACCAAGGCTAATCAAGCCTAGCCGAACCAACCCAAGCCAACTCAAACCAAGATGAACCATGGCCAATACGAGATAAAATACGTACACGTATTCTTAAATACGTAATACGAACAACAGGCATTACAACTCTACCCACCTTAAAAGAATTCCGTCCTCGGAATTTAATTAAGATATTAGAGAGACTAGAACAAGCTATACTAATTACATGCAAACTATAACTAGGCAAGCAATCACTCATTCAAGCAAGGAATCGAAGATATGAGGCTTAAGGAAGACATTATTACCTTATGAGTCAAACAAGTTGGGATACCGTGATCGAATATCTTCCTCACGCTCCCACGTTGACTCCCCCAAAGAGTGATGACCCCAAGCAACTCGAACTAACTTGATAGTCTTATTCTTGAGGATCTTCTCTCTCCGATCCAATATAGACACGAGCCTCTTCTCATACGAAAGGTTGGTACCAACAACCAATTCCGAATGATCCAGGATGTGGCTCGGGTCCGGGATATACCGTCGTAATTGGGATACATGGAACACGTCATGCACCTCGCTTAGCGACGGCGGAAGAGCGAGACGATAGGATACATCTCCTACTCGCTCTAGGATATCGAACGGCCCTATATACCTAGGACTAAGCTTTCCCTGTATGCCGAAACGAATGACGCCACGGTTGGGTGAAATCCTCAGGAATACATGATCGCCGACCGAAAACTCGAGAGGGCGCCGATGAGAATCGGCCCAATGATGCTGGCAATCTTGGGCAACTCGAAGGTGATCTCTGACCCTTCTGACCACTTCAATGGTCTGAACAATCAATTCTGGACCAAGCATCAGTCTTTCTCCAACATCATCCCAGGATAGCGGGGATCTGCACTTCCTGCCATACAGTGCCTCGAACGGGGCCATCTGGATACTGACCTGGAAACTGTTGTTGTACGAGAATTCCACCAGGTACAAGTGATCTTCCCATGAACCACCGAAGTCAAGTGTGCAAGACCGCAACATGTCTTCAAGAGTCTGGATCGTGCGCTCCGACTGGCCATCTGTCTGCGGGTGATATGCTGAACTGAACTGGAGATGAGTTCCCAAACTCTCCTGCAGGCTACGCCAAAAGTGCGATATAAATCTGGAATCTCGGTCCGAGGTGATGCTAACTGGCACACCGTACAATCTGACAATCTGTCTGAGGTACATCTCTGCTAACTGAGCCGTCGACTGACCAACTCTGAATGGAAGAAAGTGAGCCACTTTCGTGAGCCGGTCAACTATAACCCAAATAGCATCTCTACCAGCTGGGGATCTAGGTAATCCAGTCACGAAATCCATGGTCATATGCTCCCACTTCCACTCTGGAATCGGCAAGGGCTGAAGCAGTCCTGCCGGTCTCTGATGTTCAGCTTTAACTTGTTGGCAAACCAAACACCGAGAGACAAACCGAGCTATCTCCCGCTTCATGCCATTCCACCAGAAATGCTGCCGGATATCACGGTACATCTTTGTACTGCCCGGATGGATGGAATACTGCGAACTATGAGCTTCTGCCATGACCTCCTGCCGGATATCTCTACTGGGTACACAAAGACGCTTACCATGTCGAAGTGTACCATCCTCATGAACGCATAACTCTGGTCTTCGTCCCGCCTCACACTCTGCTCTGAGTCGCTGAAGCTTGGAATCTGCCGACTGCCCCATCCGGATCCTCTCGACTATAGTGAACTGAACTTGCATACTGGCCATCAAGGCCACACTGGAAGGGAGAACAACTTCAATATCCATTTTTTGAAGATCTGCTAACAGCTCTGGTTGCGCTGTTAGAAAATAAGCTCCCGCTTTCCTGCTCAATGTATCCGCAACAACATTGGCCTTTTCAGGATGATACTGCAGGTTGACATCATAATCCACAAGTAGCTCCAGCTATCTCCTCTGACGCATGTTAAGATCTTTCTGGGTGAAAACATATTTCAGGCTCTTGTGGTCGGTGAAGATCTCCACCCTATCTCCATACAAATAGTGCCTCCACAACTTGAGTGCAAATACCACTGCTGCCAGCTCCAAGTCATGGGTTGGGTAATTCCTCTCATGATCACGAAGTTGCCATGATGCATAAGCTATTACCTTCCCATGCTGCATCAGAACACATCCTAAACCTCTGCCTGAAGCGTCACAGTATACCGAAAATCCTCCGGTCCCATCAGGAAGCGTGAGAATAGGAGCCGTCATTAAGCCTCGCTTCAACTTCTCAAAAGATTCCTGGCACTCTGCTGTCCAAGCAAACTGTGCATCCTTGCGGGTCAACTGGGTCAGCGGCGCCGAGATCCGAGCGAAGTCCGAAACAAATCGCCGGTAGTAGCCGGCCAATCCAAGAAAACTACGAACCTCTGCAACTGTACTGGGCACCGGCCATGACTCAATGGCCACGATCTTCTAGGGATCCACTTCTACTCCTCCTCTGGTGATGATATGACCCAAGTACGAAATGCGATCGAGCCAGAACTCGTATTTACTGAACTTGGCATATAACTGGTGCTCCCTGAGTATCTGAAGAACAACCCTGAGATGCTGCTCATGCTTCGCCTCATTCTTGCTGTAGACCAGAATGTCGTCTAGGAATACGATCACAAACTGATCCAAGTAAGGCATGAAAATGCGATTCATGAGGTCCATGAATACTGCCGGTGCATTGGTTGCTCCAAATGGCATAACAAGGAACTCCCAATGCCCGTATCTCGATCTGAAAGCTGTCTTCGGGATGTCCTGCTCTCTGACTCTGATCTGATGATATCCTGAGCGCAAGTCAATCTTCGAGAATACAGCTGCCCCTTTAAGTTGATCAAACAAGTCATCTATCCTCGGGAGAGGGTATCTGTTCTTGATTGTCACTGAGTTCAAGGTACGATAATCTATACATAATCTGGACGTACCATCCTTCTTTTTCACAAGAAGCATCGGGGCTCCCCAAGGTGATCCACTAGCACGAATGAATCCCTTGGTTCTAAGCTCTTCAATCATCTTGTACAAGATCTCCAACTCTGATGGCGCCATCCTGTAGACTTTCTCTGACACCGGGACTGTCCCGGGAATCAAGTCTATGATGAACTCAATCTCCCGCTCTGGCGGCATACCTGAAAGCTCTTCTGGAAAAACATCTGGGAACTCATCCACTATCCTGGGCAATTGAACTGCTGCTACTGCCATCCGCAATACTGGAGGAGAAGGCTCAACCTCGCCTCGAGAGAAAGAAAACTCCGGCTCTCCTGGAATGCTAAAACAACCCTGCCAATGTGATAGTCTATCCTAGCATACTGGTCCCTCAACCAATCCATCCCTAAGACTACATCATAATCGGCCATCGGGAATTCTATCAATCTAGCGAAAAACTCTCTACTGCTAACTACGATTCGACACGAGGAAAATACTCTATCGACTCCCACAAGTCCACTACCAGTGAGTATATTGAGCCTTACTGATAATGACTCGGGCTCTAATCCTATCCGTGTCGCGAATCGTGCAGACATAAATGAATATGATGCACCAGAATCAAATAAAGCTGAAGCTGGAAAGGTGTTGACGAGAATAGTACCTGCCACTACCTCACCTGGTGTTACTCCTTCTTCTTCCATGGTCAAGGCCAGCACTTGACCATGTCCTCTAGGGGCAGGTCCCCTCTGCTGAAAATTCCTCTGCCTGCTCTGGATCAGGGCTTGGGCCTGAGCATACTGCTGCGGTCTCTGCTGCTGGAATGCCTGGGTCTGCGTCAGCAATGGCCTCGGGAGCGGGTACTGCAACTGCTGCTGCTGCTGGACTGGCACTGGTCCTCTAACTGAAGGACCAGAGAAAGCTGATGAACTCCCCCTGTTCGGGCAGTTCCCAACCCTGTGGTCCGGGGCACCACAAACCAAGCACAATCCCTGTGCTCTGCGACACTCTGACACCACATGCCCTGGCTTCCCGCAGTGTGAACATCCCACTGCGGAAGACTGCTTCTGCTTCTGTTGCTGAGGGTGCGTCGTGGTAGAATGCTGAACCGACGTCACCGAGGCCGCCCGCCTCGGAGTTCCAATAGTTAAACCTCTAGCTGCCGGGGCTGGAGCTGATGATTGGTGCATCTGACTGTGGGACCGCTTCCTACCTCCGGTCCTATTCACGATTCGCTGGGAGGTGTACTCATGCCTCCTAGCCGCCCTCAATACTGCATCGAACGTCTGGTGTTCGAACTGCTCAACTGCTAGTAAAATCTCCAAATGCAGCCCCTGCTGGAACCGCTGGGCCCTATCAAACTCGGTTGCCACCAAGGTGGGGGCAAACCTACTGAGTCTAGAAAACTCAGATGCATAACCATCGACTGTTCTGCCTCCTTGCTTCAGGTTGGTAAACCTCGTCTGCAAGTCATACCGAGCCATAGCATCAAAATACTTCGTCTGGAATCTCTCTCTGAATACTGCCCAAGCAATGGGTGCCACTAATCCCTCGGCCTGCGCCGCCCACCAACTGCGGGCAAGATCTAACAACTGCAGGCGCACTACGGCCACCTTCTCATTTTCTGGAGTCCTGGCTGCTTCTAGAATCACTTCGGTATCCTGAAGCCAAGCATCCGCGGCGATCGCATCTTCGCTGCCGTCGAAGAATAGAGGGTTCAGGTGCTTGAAGCTGTTGGCTGCGCTGTTACCCTGATGACCACCCCGGGTCAAAGCATCCGTCACTGCCTGGTGCAAGGCATCTCCACGCCGGTCTTGGGAAGCTATCAAGGTCCTGACGAGTCCTACCAAAGTACCGTCATCATGTTCTACTGGTTGAACTGGCTGGACTGGTGGCTCTCCGCCAAAAGGCACGACTCTAGAGGCTACTCCGGAATACTGGGCTTGATCTCCAGGTTGCTGCTGGTCCGCGGGAGGTGCTCCGCCTTGCTGGTCAGTAGGACCACGAATAATGCCACTGAAGAAGGCGACATAGGGAACAATAAGGAAGGACTAGGACAGATCAACGATACAAGCATATGATCAGGACAAGAATCCAGGGATTCAGAAGATACGAGCAGAGATCAAGGACGAATACTGATTGAGACATCTATTCGGTAAACCCTCACATATCTTGATTTACAAGACCTACATGGGCCACCACTAAAACTATGTCACGCCCCAGAACCAGAATACTGGAGAGCGGGGGCAGACATAGCCAGCTACGTATATGAAATGGAATCCATCTCACCATACGGTTACGGCTGTCTAGATACATGAGGGTTTAACTACAAGCCAGCAGTCTCCTAAGGTCATGAACAAGCCTATTGTCTCAATCACAAGCAAGCATAGTAATTACAAGATGTCAGAGCACCAAATATATAATAGCAAGGCGTCCCATACATTACATATTGGATGATCATGAAGCTAGTCGTACAAAATGCCAGGACTAGCAAGAGTTCAGTCATACATGATCAACCCTAGGATCTGTCAATCATGTTACAGCCCGTAGGCAGATAGTAAATAAAGATGCAATCGAGCTAACACGTGCTCGTCAGCTAAACGCCTCAAAAGAATAATTTTTACAAATAAGTGGAAGGACAAAAAGAAACCCACTCGTTGCCAGGGTTCCGTCTAGTGGTCACCATCTGGCTGGAAGATCGGTGGATCCTCTGGAACTGCTCCGATATCTGGCCACACAAAACCAGCTGGGTCAGACCCCAGAAAGAGCAAGTGCCACAAAGGAGGCTTCACTTAGAAACTAAAACCAGTATATAGTAAGGAACATTAAAGTTAAATTATCAGAAATAACAACAATAATTGAGTACGAGGAAACCATTCAAGTAGCCAGACTACAACCCTTAAACCAAACAAGGACCGGGGTTGCAATCCTTCACCTGAATGGAAATCCGTCTCAAATACTATGGATAAGGTAATAAGACAATAAATGAAGAGAAGACACAGAACTGCTCCGGGAGCCAGGTTACAACCCTTAAACCAAACAAGGACCGGAGTTGTAACCCTTTGCCTGAACAGAACTGGACTCCTGATCTTTATTGTTAAGGCCATTATAGATATTCATGTTGCTGAAGTAAGATAGAACATGACAAGCATGGCACGGGTACAAATAAGACAATAACCGAAGGGAAGACACAGAACTGCTCTGGGAGCCAGGTTACAACCCTTAAACCAAACAAGGACCGGGGTTGTAACCCTTCACCTGAACAGAACTGGTCCCCCGATCGTTATTGTTAAGGCAAGCATCAATAATCGTGTCTTGTCACGATCTTGTACAGGATCAGGATAAGACTAAGCTGGAATAACTTCATCCAATCAATCACGGCCAATCAAAAGTACGGCTTGATACTTTAACTAGCTAGGGTTATCACAGGCCTAGTTACTAGCAAGATACAATGAGATTATTTTAACAGCCACAAGCCCTGCAGACCATCCAAGTTATCCAGGTCGAATGTCTATTTATGAAGGATACACCACATGACTGTGTGCTGGAAGTGTGCCCTACTCGTCGGTAGGCTACAAGTCCACTTAATGCGCCCAGATAACGGGATTGCCTGTAGCTGGAAATCTCTTCATGTCTACTGAATTATTCTAGTTTATTACTCTTAGTTAATTACAGTAGGTATCCCTGACCGTGGTACTCAGGGATCCCATCCTAGACATGATGCAAGACAATACTGGTTTATTGTACAAACGCAATCATCCACGGTGTCCAGGTTAGTTATTCTTGTTATGTCATGTCACGTTAGCCGTCGCAACATCAATTCGAGATAATCATGTCAGGTATGCTTGTCCTGCCATGCCGTGTTCAATTATTATTAACAAACCTATTAAATAAATTCATGATTATCAAGTTCATGACAAAAGGCGTAAGGATATAAAATAGGCATAAAATATCTAATAAAATATCAATATACAGGGCTATAGAAGAGCCAAGCTTAAGAAAAATAAAACCAAAGTGACATGCTGACAGAAGACCAAGTCAGCCAAGGCCATACGCTCAGTGCAAAAGTCATACGCTCAGGTCAGGCTACGCTCAAGTCAAGCTACGCTCAGGTAAGCCTACGCTCACAAGGGGCAGCGTATGAGGTCCATACGACCCCTTGTCACACAAGTAAGCATATGCAAGACATACGCTCCAAAAAGGCAGCGTATGAACTTCATACGACTCCTTGTCACACAAGCGAGCGTATGCGAGTCATACGCCTCCAAAAGGCAGCGTATGGACTCCATACGACTCATGGCTATCCAAGTGATCGCGTATGCAAGTCATACGCTCCAAAAAGACAGCGTATGGACTCCATACGACTCATTGTCAAGCAAGCGAGCGTATGCGAGTCATACGCCTCCAAAAGGCAGCGTATGGACTCCATACGACTCATGGCTATCCAAGTGAGCGTATGCAAGTCATACGCTCCAAAAAGGCAGCGTATGGACTCCATACGACTCCTTGTCAAGCAAGCGAGCGTATGCGAGTCATACGCCTCCAAAAGGCAGTGTATGGGGTCTATTGCGCTGCGCTAAAGAGCGCGCACAGCTCAGTGACGCAAGCTAAAAAGCTCGCGCACTGCTCACTGTCTTCTCCAAACAGCAGGAACTCCATGGTTGAACCCTAAACTTCCAAAGTCCATAACTTGGTCAAAACAAGTCCAAATCCAACTTTCCAAAGGTCAAAATTGGGTAGAAGGAAATTCTCTACCACATGGAACCATCAAAACTTGAAAACAAGGGAATTTAATAGATCAAAATCATGAAAATCCAAAAAATGACTAAATTCTATATCTACAAAAATCCAAGCTTCAAAATAGAAAATGACAAGTTCTAATGTGGATTAGAAAGTTGTAAAGAAGAGGTTAGAACAATAAAAATGGTGGGTTTCTTCATGAAGCAAGATTGCACTTGCCTAGGCTAGGTTTTTCTTGGTTGGTGGTGGAGAGTAATGAAGAAGAAAGGAAATAATGAGGAGAGAGAATAGAAAGAGGTTAATAAATGGGGTTGATTGTGGTAGGTAGAGGGTTCACCCTTGGTTCATGATGAACCAAGGCTAATCAAGCCTAGCCGAACCAACCCAAGCCAACTCAAACCAAGATGAACCATGGCCAATACGAGATAAAATACATACACGTATTCTTAAATACGTAATACGAATAACAGGCATTACACTGGTGCTCCGGCTGGTCACCGTCGAGTAGATGGTGCGGTAGATTCCTTCGGGCTCTTCTATCAGAACCTGGCCATGCAAAACTAGTGGAGTCAGACCCCAAATAGCAAGTACCACAAAGGAGGCCGAACTATGAACTTAAAACCAGCAATCATAGGCAAACAACAGGGAAAGAGAGTAATAAGTAAAGGAGTATCGAGATTCGTGCAGTACCAATGCACTTATCCCGAACATAGGAAGACAGTAAGTAAATCATCATTTAACATAAAGTAAACTGGAGAACATGTTAAATAAAACATAGCTGGATAATATATGAAGAGAAAACGAAGGTACTATTTCGGAAGCCAGGTTACAATCCTTAAACCAAACAAGGACCGAGATTGTAACCTTTCGCCTGAACAGAACTTGGTCTCTGATCATTTATTGCTATAGGTGACAATCATTAAGGTGAAAAGGAGAGAGTACAATGATAAAAGTGACAATGAAGAGTACAATACGCTAGAGTGACAATAGAGTACAATCGTTATAGTGACAATCTGGAGTGACAATTATTATAGTGACAATCTGGAGTGACAATCATTATAGTGACAATCTGGAGTGACAATCATTCAATCATTCTGGTACAATCTTACAATCAATCAATTCTAGACAATACTATACTGGACTAGACTCCATCCAAGCAATCACGGCCAATTATTGCCTACGGCTTTCTACATTAACTAACTAGGGTTATCACAATCCTAGTTACTAGCAAGATGCAATGAGATGCTCCAAGTAGTCACAGGCCCTGCAGCTATCCAGGTTATCCAGACAATCATTATAGTGATAATTTAGAGAGTACAATGCATTAGAGTGACAATAGAGTTCAATCATTTAAGTGATAATGGTGGGTACCCCACATAACAGTGGGCTGGAAATGTGCCCTACTCGTCGGCAGGCTACAAGTCCAAACATTTGCGGCCGGGATAACGGGATCGCCTGTAACTGGGGAACATCTCTTCATGACTAGTGAATTATACTAATCATTAACCTTAGTCCATTTCAGTAGGTACTCCTGACCGTGGTACTCAGGAGTCCCCTCCTAGACATGATGCAAGACAGGACTGGATTATTTGTACAAGCACAATCGCCCACGGTGTTCAGGTTATTTATACAGGTCACGTCATGTCAGGTAGCCGTCGCGACAGCTTATCAAGAAAATTATGTCAGGTTTACTTGTCAGGAGTGCGCTACGACGGGCCACTATCATGTCATGTCACGACCCGCACCCGGATATACGGGTACGAATACGTGGGCCACGCCCAGCCTACGCCGCGGTATCGGCGGTAGAACGCTGTCAAGTATACTATACTAACTACAACATCTAAGAATCTATAACTAGAAATGTACCCATGTCACATCACGAAAACTAAGGAAGATAAGACAAGGAATAATAACAATATCACTAGAACAACTAGAATCTACAATAATCATAAGACATGAAAGATAAAGAAGGAACAGCAAGACTAACTAAGGATAACTACCAGGCAACTCCCATAGAAGAATAGTGAGATCCACCTCAGCTAGCAACATCATGAAGTCCAATAATGAGGGCACAACTACTCCTAAAATTTGTCAACATATCCGGTCAGGATGGAACGAGTACATATATCTCATAACAGATCTCAAGATAGAATAAAAGCTATAAGACTGTAAATAGAGCATATACAATGAAATCATGGAGTGTACATATATGTATCATGGTATGGTAAGCTGTAGAGCTAGAGCTAGAACAAGAAAGTAGAACTAAATCAGGGTATGTACACAAATCAAGGTAAGCCGTATATCCAATGTGTGTGAGTAGCAGTTTCAACTTGTGATCGGCTTGGGTAACTGTCAAGAATCGGCCTGGCAAGTCATAAGTGCGGTATATGACTCACACTGTTCAAGAATGCAAGGGGATATGATCACAGGCATACGCTACTACTCCCCCTACCCCAACTGGTAGAATGGATCCAAACAGGACACGTCACTGCACGGGATTCTAATGAGAAGGTCGCGAACCTTCTCTAGAATCAGTGACCACATATCGAGCAAGAGCTACAAGGGTGCTTGCACAATACATCCCAACCTAAGAAGGAGAAACATATCTCGTCGGGATCCAAGAATACCAATCCGTGAGAACCATGTGTCGGGAATAAGCATATCAACACTAAGTACATGAATCATAACAGTTATCATAAATTGGGAATAAGTTATCAGAGAATGCACTCGCCTGGGGTCCTGCTGTCAATATGAATCAGGGTTCAGAGTAAAGCCACAGACCTAAAGATGAAATAATACAAGAGCTGATCAGGGTCAAAAGATATACTAACATCTAGGTCAAACTAAGACAAACTGGATCAAGGTTGACGTACAGTTGACTTTGGTCAACTGGTCAACTCTGGTCAACCCTAAGTCTAATCTAGGTTAAATAGGTCAATGGTTGACCTACAGTTGACTTTGGTCAAAAAGTCAACGTTGGTCAAGTCTATCAAACCTAGGTCAACTGTTGACTCTACTTCGACGTCTAGTCAAAGTAGTCAACCATGATCAAGCTAGTCTCTATAACATCTACAAGGTCAACTTATGAATTTCAGTGATTTGGAAATCACTGAAATCGACGGGTCTCTAAAACAACCAAAAGGAGAAAATATTATAATAATAGGGTGACACAAAAAGGGAAGAAATCTACAGATGTTGTCGAATGATAAAACTAACATCACCAACGTGTCCAGAATGGTCAAATCAGCTAGGATAGCCTGTCCAAAAGTCCAATTTGGACACAGGGGCAAAAAGGTAATTTCGGACCAAAATGACGTCCGCCGTTGGACATTTTGCACCGAAAAATGTGCTGAAATAAAAGTACACAAAACCTAACAAATTATATGTCCACGAAATCAGAATGACGATACGAACCCAACGGTATCTCCAGAATTGGATTCCGTTGACCCGATCTCAAATTGGTTCGTTGACTAGGACATTAAAATTCTGATTTGTACGGAAAAGCGTGTCGGAGCCAATGTCCTCAAAACTCAGCAAATTATATGTCAACGAGTCCAGAATGATGATACGAACTCAACGGTATACCCGAAATTGGATTCCGATGAGCCGATCTCAAAATGACCCGTTGACCCGGATATTGGTATCCGACTTGCACCGAAATACGTGCCGGAACCAATGTCCACTAAAACCTAGCAAATTATATGTCAACGAGTCCAAAATGACGATACGAACTCAACAGTATATCCGAAATTGGATTCCGATGAGTCGGCGTCAAAAAGTCCCGTTGACTCAGAAAGTGGGACCCGCTTTGCACCGAAATGCGTGCCAGGGCCCACGTTCTCCAAATCAAGCAAACTTTATATGAAAACATACCAGAACGATGCCACGAGTCTACTGGTGGTGTCAGAAATTGAATCCGGAGTCCCGGGTTCAAAAATGGAATTTAACTAGTGCAAATTAAAGAATTCGAACGGCCAACTTTGACGTCGAATTCGACCGACCAAACAAGCTCAAACTGAAATGAAATCTAAAGGAGACAGGAAGAGGGTTATACCAGCTGTGCACCGGAATGGGTGGCACGCAAAACGGAGCTACGACGACGAAGATACGAACCCGCGAAGTTGGCATCACGAAACTGTCCAAAAATAGTTCAATTTAAAACGGCAACTTGGTGGCCAGTTTTGATGTATCAAACGACGAAATTATCGGACAAAAATTGACAAGAGTGAAGATGGATATACCAAGATTACGACAGAGCAAGGAGTTCGCCGATCCAACGGTCAGATCTCCCAAAAAATGCGTGCGAAGTTGCTGCCCCGAGACGAGAATTCTGGAATTTCTCCGCGCGCGCGTCGACGGAACTCCGAAAAAAACGTTGAAATCGCCTAGACGGCACGTCCCGGAGGACGTTGGCCGCCACGGGAGAGTACGGGGGTGTGCGCCCGGCCATGGAGGGTGGCTTGCTGGCGGCGGCGGCCGGCCATGCGGCGGCGGCGTGCGGCCACGCGCGGCTGCTGCTGCCGCGCTGCTTCTTGCTGCAGCTGTGCTGCATGCTGCTGCTGTGGGCTGCCTCGTCAGCGGCGTTAGCCTGGCACGGCAGCACGTCGGCGGGGCGGCGACGACGCGGCGGTGGTGGCCGTGGCCGGTCGGCAAGGGTGGAGGAGGTGGAGTGGGATGATGGTTTTGGTGGTGTAGGTGATGACAATGGTGATGGTGGTGAAATGAAGAAAAAGGAGGAGGAGGAGTTCGGCCATGGAGATGGCCGATGGTGGCGCTCGGGAGGGGGTCGGCTAAGCCATGGGGCTGTCGGCATGGTGGGGTGAGGGTGGAGTGTGTGTGTGTGTGTTTGTTGAGAGAGGGAGAGAGTGAAGTTTGTGTGTGTGGGTGTATAAAAGAGAGTGAGAGAGAGATATATTAGTAGAGAGAGAGGGGGGGTGTTCGTGTACAGCAGGGGGGTTGTGAGCTGGTATGGAGAGTGAGGGGGAGAGTGTAGGTGTAAAGGGAGAGAGATATTTGTGAATATATATATACTATATATAGAATGAGTGATAGATATTATTATTAGAGAGAGAGTAGAGAGAAAGTATAAAAAGAGAAAATATATAGAGAGAGGGATAGGTCTGCTGCCATGGGGAGAGGAGAGAGAGTTTGTGTGTGTGAGTGATGAGAGAGAGAGATAGTATTATATATATATTTATATATGTGTGTGTGTGTATATATATGTGTATATATATACATATACCAAGAGAGAGAATTAGATATTTTCAAAATAGAAAAAAATAGGAAAATTATGTGGGATATTTGGGCAGTCACGAGAGAACAATATGGAGCTTGGGTTCGGGTTCGGTCGAGCCGGGTCGGACCAAAATCGGACAGGAGGCAATATTCGAATTAAAAATAGGGATTTCTAATCATGGGTAAATAAATAATATACGGGGACTCCAATAAATGGGACACAAGTTCCATGTGGGTAGTAGGCTTCGTGTGGACCATGTCCATATTTGGGATCGACTAGGTTGGGTTGATGTCGGGCCCGAAAATTAAATGGGAAATTAAATCAGGTTTTACGGCAGATATTTAATTGGCCTAAATTGAACCGAAAGTTGTGCGAAGGAAATGGAGCACAAGAGGGTGTGTCTGAGTGGGACACGAAGGTCATGGGTGAAGAGCGTCTCGAGTAGATCAGGCATGACAAGTTGGTTTCGAGAGAATGACTAGTCTGGTGCTCCTAAATTAAAAGTCACGGTAACGTGCATATGAAGATCCAGGAAAAGTGTGGGAATTCAATTAATAATTAAAATGGTCTAAATTGACCCGAACTTGCACGAAGCAAAAAGAGTACAAGAAAACAAGTTCGAGTGGGACAGGATATATCAAAATGAAGATAATCTCGCCTACTACAAACTCCAAGAAGGAAGTTTCCAGAGACTGGCATCCCTGATGCTCTAGAATTCCAAGTCACGGTAAAGAGCATTAAATTAAATAATAATCAAATAATAATATCTGTTCAAAATAATTGATTTATAAAATTGAAAAAAATAAGCCCAAAAATTCAGGGGCTTACATGTCATGCCAGGTCACTTATCGAGAGTGCACCACTTACGGGTCACTATCGTGTTATGCTAGTTCCTTGTCATACCATGTTATGTACAATAGTCATTCCAAACATATTAAGTAAAATCAAGTTCATGACAAAAGGCGTAAGGATATAAAATGGATGCAAAAAATCATAAAAAGGGGAATATGGGGACATAATGCGCCCAAGGGGGGAGCAAGGGGTACTATGGCCAACAAGTGGCATTAGCCAAGTTGCGCCAGGGCAAGTAGGGTCAGGTCCAGTTGCGCCTAAACATCAGGTTGCGCCTGAGTCAGACTGCGCTCAAGTCAGGCTACGCTCAAGTCAGGCTACGCTCAAGTCAGGCTACGCTCAAGCCAGGCTACGCTCAAGCCAGGCTACGCTCAGGTCAGGCTACGCTCAGGTCAGGGTATGCAAGACATACGTCTCCAAAAGGCAGCGTATGTACTCCATAAGACTCATCTTCAAGGCAGCATATGTACTCCATACGACTCCTCTTCAAGGCAGCGTATGAGGTCCATACGACTCCTCTTCAAGGCAGCGTATGAGGTCCATACGACTCCTCTTCAAGGCAGCGTATGCAAGACATACGCCTCCAAAAGGCAGCGTATGAGTCAGACTGCGCTGCGCTAAAGAGCGTGCGCAGCTCAGTGGCGCAAGCTAAAAAGCTCGCGCACACTGCTCACTGTCTTCTCCAAATCAGCAAGAACTCCATGGTTAAACCCAAAGCTTCAAAAGTCCATAACTTGGTCAAAACAAGTCCAAATCCAACTTTTCAAAGGTCAAAATTGGGCAGAATAAAATTCTCTACAACTTGGAACAATTAGTTTTCGAAAACAAGTAAGTTTGGTAGATCAAAACCCAAGAAAACCGAAAATGATATAAACTTAGATCTACAAGAATCCATCCGGTAAAATCGAAAACTCCAAGTTCTAAACATGCTTAGAATCATGCAAGAAAGAAGATGGAACAAACAAAAATAAATTTGTTCAAGGTTCGGCAAGGTGTACTTGCCTCTCTCTAATGGCTACGGTTTGGTGGAAAAAGAAAATGAATGATGGTGAATGAGGAGGGAGAGAGAAAAAGTGGCTTATATAACAAGCTCAAGCAATCTCCACCATTCATTCCTCTCCACTAAATCTAAGCCATACACCTCATCTCATGAGAAACCAAACCAAACCAAGTCAAAGTGGAACCGAACCAAATAAAACCAAATCCAAGTTAAACCAAGTCATGAAATCCTATACTTAGGAAATTTTAAAATATCACGCAAATCGATAAATACGAAATACGGCTCAAATAAACACGTATCCGTATAAAATACCGATACAGTGAGACGGGTCTCACACTTCCTGGTCTCTTTAATTCATTGTTTAATATCCTAGTTGGAGGGGTCTTGTGTTAAAAAATAGTTCTTTTAAATCTTTGTGAGATTTAAAAAAAAAGCTAAATACAAGATTGTTTTCACCTAATTTATATTTATATAAATAATCTAGCAGTACATAACAAAGGAAAGAGCCATTACAAATAGGTACTTGTACTCAATTTATCTTTAATTTGTCTTTCTCTTATATGTTGCTTTGTATTTTCAGATTTTTGGTTTTGTTATCAGCTTTCAATTCTTTTGTTTTTTATTTAGGAACACAAATATGGATAAAAGTTGGGTGAAGCTTACAAATAAATCCTGTCGGCAATACATACAAGGAGTTAAAGACTTTATACAACAAGCGAGTAGGTTTGCCCAAAAGAATAATAGGATTCGTTGTCCATGTCATAACTGCAACAATGTATATTTTCAGCATATAAATGTGGTGGAAACTCACTTGTTTGATAAAGGGATGACTAAAACTTACACCAATTGGGTACATCATGGTGAAAAATTTGAACCTACGATAATTCTTGATGACGATAGTGATGATGATGGCACACATGAAGAAGAGGCTCTACCGGATAATATTCATGAGATGCAAGATTTTTTTGAAGACTTACATGCCGGAACATTTATAAATTCTAGTTTGGATGAAGTAGCTTTTAGTCAGGAACAAGCAGAAACTAGTAGTACTCATCCTAATCAACAATCTTCAGAGAAGAAATCAGAGAGATTTTCAAGCTTATTAAGGGACGCACAACGTGAACTTTATCCTGGCTGTACAAAGTATTCAAAATTATCTTTCCTAATAAAATTGCTTCATTTAAAAGTAATCAATCATCTAAGTAACAAAGCCTTCGATCTGATCCTTGAGCTGTATAAAGATGCACTTCCAGATGGGGAAACATTGCCTAAGTCATATTATGAGGCTAAAAGTATAATGCGGGACCTGAGCCTTGGTTATGTGGCCATACATGCTTGTAAGCATGATTGTGTAAAATTTTGGAAGGAGCACAAAGATAAAGGTGAGTGTCATGTTTGTCATGAGCCTAGATATATGTTTAATGAAGGTGGACGCAAAAAAATACCTCAAAAAGTTTTGCGATATTTTCCCCTAAAACCAAGACTGCAAAGGTTATTTATGTCAAAAAAGACGGCTACAAATATGAGATGGCATAAGGAAAAGCGGCTTGAGGTGGATGGTGTACTTAGACATCCAACAGATTCAGAAGCTTGGATCGAATTTGACAAGACACATCACTTGTTTGCAATTGATCCTCGTAATGTGAGACTTGGTTTGGCAAGTGATGGTTTCAACCCATTTGGGAACATGAGCAATTCTTATAGTATGTGGCCGGTAATTATTATTCCATACAACTTGCCACCTTGGATGTATATGAAAGAACCTTATCTGTTCATGTCCTTGCTTATTCCAGGGCCCAAGTCACCTGGTAACGATATTGACGTGTATTTGCAACCATTGATAGATGAGTTGAAAGAGTTATGGGAAGATGGTATTGAAACTTTTGATGCCTCGACCGGAACGAATTTCCAATTACATGCAGCTCTACTTTGGACTATTAATGACTTCCCAGCTTACGGTAGTTTGTCTGGATGGAGTACAAAAGGCAAACTAGCATGTCCGAATTGCAATAAAGACACTTATTCAATATCACTAAAGCACGGAAGGAAGTTATGCTATATGGGTCATCGACGATTCTTGCCAAAAAATCATGCTTGGAGAAATAGTGATCAATTTGATGGCGAAAGGAAACGGAGGTTACGACCAAAGGAGTTATCTGGGATTGATGTCTTGTATCAGATTAATCAGTTAAATAATGTGAAATTTGGGAAGGGTCCAGCTAATACCAAGAAGAGAAAGCGTGAAATATATGAGCTGAATTGGAGAAAGATAAGTATCTTCTTTGAATTGCCATATTGGCAGACTCTAAAGTTGCGGCATAATCTTGATGTAATGCATATAGAAAAAAATATTTGTGAGAATGTGGTTGGAACACTGATGAATATTAATGGAAAAACAAAGGACACTGTAAAGGCTAGATTAGATTTAGAACTAATGGGCATACGGAAGGAATTACACATAATACAGGATGGTAACTCATTTGTGATGCCACCAGCATACTATACAATGTCTGTTGAAGAAAAAAGGAGTTTTTGTGAATGGTTGAAGTTGGTTAAATTTCCAGATGGCTATGCATCTAACATATCTCGATGTGTGAACACTAAAGATTGTAGACTCTTAGGAATGAAGAGTCATGATTGTCACGTTTTGTTACAACGATTGCTTCCAATTAGAATACGTGGATATATGCGTAAAGATATATGCAATACATTAATTGAGTTGAGCTTTTTCTTTAAAAAGTTGTGTTGCAAGACTTTAAAGTTAGAAGTACTAGAGCGGCTGGAGAAATATATTGCCATAGAACTTTGTAAGCTTGAAAAGATATTCCCACCTGCATTTTTTGATATTATGGTGCATCTAGCTATTCACTTGCCACATGAAGCAAAACTTGGAGGGCCTGTTCATTATCGTTGTATGTATCCAATAGAAAGGTAATTTTTAACTTACTATATTAAATTACTTTTCCTTTTGAACATGCATATATCTTTTTCAAGTTTACATGATGCAGTGACTAATGTAGAGGCTTATTTATGTCAACAGGTTTTTATGCACACTTAAGAGATATGTGCGTAATAAAGCACGCCCTGAAGGTTCCATTTTTTTTTTTGAGGAAACCTGAAGGTTCCATTGCTGAAGCTTACATTGATAGTGAATGTCTTACATTTTGCTCAATGTACCTTCGGGGTGTTTAGACTATATTTAATCGAGAAGAAAAAAAATTTGACGGAGGTCAAGATAAGCATAATAACATATCTGTTTTCTCAGCAAATATGCGTCCCTTAGGATCAAGAAAAGTTTATGAGAAAATGGATATGACAGAATACAGTAAGGCTCGATTGTATGTCTTGAACAATTGCAATGAAATAGAGCATTATATAAAGTGAGTTATTTCATCCTCGTTACTTCCTGGCATCAAATAATTTATTTTATTATTATCATGATTTGATTTTTTTTATAAATATATGTAGTGAACACATGGCCGAGCTTGAGAGACAAAGCACACATAATGTACAGGAAAAACATGACCAACTATTTCCAAAATGGTTTGAAAATCGCGTAAGTCTTATTTATCAGTAATTAGCTTAATTTACACGTAAACACTTATCATTCTTACTTATTTTTGATGGGTTCTTCTTACTAATTTACTTAATTTTTATGGATAGATGAAACTATTGCGTGCACAAAAATCACCTGAAGCTACAGATCAACTATATTCCTTAGCTTGCGGTCCTGATCAGCGAGTAAGACGATACACAGGGTGTATCATTAATGGAATGAGGTTTCATACAAAGGAGCGGGAGAGACATCGTAGAACTCAAAATATTGGTGTGGTTGTAAAGGGATGAGATCACCAAGGAAAAGACATCGACTTCTATGGTGCTTTAACAGAAATTATTAAGAGAGATGCATGTGGCCCAAGTGGTCAGGAGATCGATTTCCGGTGGGAGCGTTCACCACAATTACCTTCTTTCAAAAAATAATGCCAACGGCATGCGGTCTAGTGGTAAGACCATTGACATGTTGGACGGAGGTCTCAGGATCAAACTCCAACTGGGACGGCTGGGTGGTGTTTATCCACGGTCCCGGACCAAAGTCGACTAGGTGGCACGTACTTTAGTTTTATTAGGAATAATTGTTTTTTGATTTTTAATTATGTAAAAAAATACATACATACTCATTTTGAATCGTAGTTTTCAAGTCTCTTTTAACAGTAGAGATGATACCTATTAAATAATGTTGTGCGAAAGAAATGTATTACAGATTACTCGACTTTCTTTATTGGTGAAGGTAACGATGGTACAAACTGAAAACAAACATGACTTACTATGAGCCCATTTGTGTGTGTGTGTGTGAAAAAATAAAATAAATTTTATTTTTACAAAAAAATATTTGGTAAATGTATTATTCTTCTGAAACTAAAAATATTTTAGAAAAAAATAATCAAAGGAAAACAAAAGTTGTTTGCCATGTTTTCGTTAAAAAAAAAATAGAAAATGATAATAATAATTTTGAAATATAGATAGTATGCTACGTTGGCTTATCAAAAATAAATATATTTTATATTTTTATTGATTATCAGATATTTTTGCAAGCAAATATCTGCCACATAAACTCAAAATTAATTCCAAAATTCCCTTGGGACTTTCCAGTTTCCGCACATTAAATAATAAAATGAAGGGCATAATGGTCAACAAAACTGCCAAAACTAACCAAGCTGCTACGGAACTTTTACTTTCGAGATCCTTTGTCCAACCAAATAAACGTGTGAACGGAGCTAACATGTGCCCTCACGTTATTCCCATTTTGCCCTTCCCACTTCCTATATAAACTTCCTCTTCAACTCTTCTTCTTCTTCCTCGTAGCCAAGAACACAATCAATCGATCAATGGCTGCTTGCAAAGAGCTACTAAACTGTTCGTTGATCCAAAGGCCGTCTCTCTTATTAACGCAGAGAAGCTCTCCGTTCCTTTCCGGCGATCGGAGCGTGCTATGTTTCCCGAAGCGGAGGCAGAGGTGGTCGTGTTGTTCTTCGACGGAGGGAGCCGGGCTTACGGTCAGGGCGACCGCGACGAACGAGGGGTTCGCGGGGACCACAGCGAAGATAATGGCGGAGAAGGCCGTGACGTTCAAGGTTAGGGCCGCGGTCACCGTGCGGAGGAGAGCGAAGGAAGGGCTGAAGGAGACTCTCGCCAACCACCTCGACGCGCTGTCGGACAAGGTCGGCCGGAGCGTACTCCTGGAGCTCGTCAGCACGGAGATTGATGCAAGTAAGACATATATATTGATTATTGATTATGTGTCCCAACGTGTATTCTTATATTGATTATTTTTTCGAAAATCCTATTTTGCCCACGGAGGGTGACCGTGCGTGATCGCATGCCGACGTGTCACCCCTCTATTGGCCCTCCTGCACGCATCGGGCCTGTGTCCTTGATTTTTGTGCCACCCCTCCAATGGGCAGGCGACACGTGGTCCGCGGGCCAGAATCGCTGTCCAAACCCTCGGACAACGCAACACTGCTGTTAATTTTTTTACGATTTCTTTGGGTTTTTTTTTTTTTAAAGGGTCGAAGAAGCCGAAGACGAGCAGGAAGGCGGTGGTGAGGGACAGGTTCGAGAAGAAGGGCGTGAAGTCGCAGCGCGTCGTGTACACGACGGAGTTCGTCGTGGACACCAAGTTCGGCGAGCCCGGGGCCATCACGGTCGTCAACAGGCACCGGAAGGAGTTCTTCCTGGAGAGCATCGTCGTCGAAGGCTTCCCGTGCGGCCCCGTGCACTTCTCCTGCAACTCCTGGGTCCAGCCCACCAAGGTTAACCCCAACATGAGGGTCTTCTTCAGCAACAAGGTGATTAATTGTCGAAAAATGATATTTTGCATGCAGGTTTAGGTTTCGTAACTGCCAATTGGTCCACCGCCACATGGCAGCAGTCCATTGGCCCTCTGCTAACACCAAGTACTACACTTAAAATCCTGAGCAGAGGACCAAGAGGACCAATGGGAGACGTAACGTGGTGACGTGATAATTGACGGTCATGAAACCGCGGGCAAAATAGTAGTGTCCTTAATTGTTCTTGTACTAATTAATTGCGATAACGACGATGACGACGAGAATAATGTTGATTTGCCCTATTTATTCTTCTCAGCCCTACTTGCCGTCGGAGACGCCGCCGGGGCTGAGGGAGCTGAGGGAGAGCGAGCTGAGAGAGCTGAGGGGCGACGGAGAGGGAGAGAGGAAGCTGACCGACAGAGTGTACGACTACGCCGTCTACAACGACCTGGGCAACCCGGACAAGGGACACCAGCTCGCTCGGCCGGTCCTCGGCGGGGGCGAGCTTCCGTATCCGAGACGCTGTCGAACCGGCCGACCCCGACGGATACAGGTAGGAGGACACGGAAACTTTCCCGGCGCACAACGTTAGTTTCTTGTAGTCTAGTCTGCACACATGCAAGCTGCAAGCGCTGGCCAGCTGTGGTTTAGGCTCGGTGGGTCAATTAGAAGTTGATTTGAACTCCTTAATTTTTTTGTTGTTGTAGGGATTTCTTTACTTACAGGTTACTCCATTGACCTCTTCGTGTGATAATTAGTCCAGTTTGACTAGATTTTGCTTTCAAACTCCCAACGAGGGGTGAGCATTCGGTTTATTCGGTTCCAACCGAATTGAATAACCGAAAATTGAATTGGACCGAAATCGAATAAGCAAAATCAAAACCGAACCGAATTGGTCAATAACCGAACCGAACCGAACTGAATTAAATCGGTTCGGTTTTCGATTTATTCGGTTTATTCGATTTTTGGATTTATTTGTGCTTTTTTTTGTTAATATATATAATAACTAAATATACCTAGATATATTAGTATATACCTATAGTATATAATATATATATATATATATATATATATATATAATATATATATATAAACTAAATTTTCTTATTCGGTTTTCGGTTTTGGACCGAAACCGAAACCCAAAACCGAAACCGAAACCGAATAAGAAAATTTAGTATTTTCAAAACCGAAACCGAACCAAAAATTTTTAAAACCGAACCGAATCTCTTATTCGGTTCGGTTCAGTTCGATTTTCGGTCCAAAACCGAATAATGCTCACCTCTACTCCCAACAACTCATTCATACTAACCAAACAACAACAATGACATCGAAGCTAGGTCACAGTCGCATCGAAGCCAATTCATTCTGACTAAATCAAGGTCCTACATTGCTGACATCAGTGGCGGAGCTAGAAATTTAACTTAGAATTGACTAACTTAGGCTGAGACGGACTAAAACGTTGTCCGACTCATATAAAACTTTAAAAAAATGTATAAATTTTTAAAGAAAATATTGTTGGAAAAGTGAATGTATATTTGAAATATTAATAAAAATAATTGTTTTCTTTCAACAAATCTATGCAACGAATCTATTAGAATATGTGTCATTTCTATCGTGTCTCCTAAAGCGTAAGTGTTTGAAGAATTTATTCAGTCGTCCATCTAGCATTAAATCTAAGGAAGAAATGGACTACCAATATTGCTTCGTCGAGTTCCTGCGGTGTGAAGTGCTGTTACTGAAGGAAATAACTATTCTGGGAAACTAATTGCCATTAAACCGTAAGCACCAGTACGAAATGAATATTGTCTTAAGGACATTGAAAGTTAGATTATTATTTTATAGCATAATTTCAGAGTCTAAATATAGAGTAGAGAATATTTTCTAACAAATGGATGATTAGAGTTTGTATCGACACAATTCGTACTGATACTCTTCGATACGATCCTCTTGTTTTTGGTAGACTCGTCGGCGGAGAGCAGGGTGGAGGATCCGAACCCGATATACGTGCCGCGGGACGAGGCCTTCGGGGAGGGGAAGGTGGACATGCTGTCCGCGGGGGCGCTGAAGGCGCTGCTGCACAACGTCCTCCCTACCTTCGTCGCCAAGGTGTCCCCGGAGAGCCGGGACTTCAAGGGCTTCCACGACGTCGACAACCTCTTCAAGGAAGGCATCCGGCTGAAGCAGGGCCTGCCGGAGCACCTCTGGAAGAAGATACCGCTCCTCAGCAGGATTCAGGAGTCCAGCGAGGGGCTCCTGCGATACGACACCCCCCACATTATTAGCAGTAGGTGTTCTAGCCATGGGACAAACTCATACTTCTTCTCATTTATAAGAAATTATTGTAATTTTTAATTTTTAATTTTGCAACAACAGAGGACAAGTTTGCGTGGCTTCGAGACGACGAATTTGCCCGGCAGATGCTCGCCGGGATCAACCCTGTCGGCATAGAGAGGCTCCGGGTAAATTTTCGACGACGGGATGTTTAGTCATTTCGTACTGGTCGATCGAAAGAAATCGCAAGTTGTTTATGTTTATTTTTTTTGTCCAGTCGTTTCCTCCTGTGAGCAAGCTTGATCCTGAACTCTATGGCCCTCCCGAATCTGCTATCAAAGAGGAACATATTGTAGGCCATCTCGACGGAATGTCCGTTCAGCAGGTTCGCAACTTCGCAGTAACGACATGTGAATAATTGTTGAATTTTTCAAATATGTTGGACAACTTGCATTATGTTAACAATATTTGTGTTTTTAGGCATTGGAGGAGAACAAGCTCTACGTCTTGGACTATCACGACGTCTACCTCCCCTTTCTCGACCGGATCAACGCGCAGGACGGTCGGAAAGCGTACGGGACGCGCACCGTCCTCTTCTTGACCCCCCTCGGGACGCTGAAGCCGGTGGCGATCGAGCTCAGCCTCCCGCCGGCAACTCCTGGTCGCTGCGCTCGTGCCAGGCGCGTTATGACTCCGCCCACCAACGCGTCCGACAATTGGCTGTGGCAGATGGCCAAGGCCCATGTTTGCTCCAACGACGCCGGCGTCCACCAGCTTATCAACCACTGGTACGTATTGTACCAGCCCCAATCGTTGGACCACCTGTCGAAGCTTGAAATTTTATGTTTTTACGCTTACTAGTTAGAAATTATTAATTTGGAGGATTGGGTTGTTAGGCTGAGGACGCACGCGAGCCTAGAGCCGTTCATATTGGCGGCGCACCGGCAGCTGAGCGCGATGCACCCGATCTTCAAGCTGCTGAGGCCGCACATGAGGTTCACGCTGGAGATCAACGCCCTGGCTAGGCAGATCTTGATCAGCGGCGGCGGCGTCATCGAGGCCGGGTTCACTCCCGGCTCCTGCTGCATGGAGATGAGCGCGGCTTACTATAAGCACCACTGGCGGTTCGACAAGGAGGGCCTCCCCGCCGATCTAATCAGAAGGTATTATCATTAATTACACGACATGATACGTACACGACATTGATCGGTACTTTCGAGTGTGTTGTGTTGTGTGGCGTTCTCGGCCCCGCGGGTGCACCGGCTGTGCACCCGCGGGTGCCAAATAGCAGATTTGATTATCGTCCTTAATTTAACTCTTGGTGGTGGATATGTTTGCAGGGGAATGGCAGTGGAGGACCCGACGCAACCGCACGGCCTCCGCCTCCTCATCAAGGACTACCCTACGCGGCCGACGGGCTCCTCCTCTGGTCCGCCATCGAGTCGTGGGTCTCCGCCTACGTCCGCAACTCCTACCCCACCCCGGCCCACGTCCAGGCCGACCCGGAGCTCCGGTCCTGGTACTCCGAGGCCGTCGGCGTCGGCCACGCCGACAAGTCTGGCGCCCCGTGGTGGCCGCGCCTCCGCCCCGTCCGACCTCGCCTCCGTCCTCACCACCCTCGTCTGGCTCGCGTCAGCGCAGCACGCGGCGCTCAACTTCGGACAGTACCCGCTCGGAGGCTACGTCCCCAGCCGGCCGCCGCTGATGCGGCGGCACGTGCCGGAGGCTGCCGACCCGGAGTACTCCCACTTCCTGGCGGACCCGCACGGGTTCTTCCTCTCGTCGCTGCCGAGCCTGACGCAGGCGACGACGTTCATGACGGTGATCGACACGCTGTCGACGCACTCGTCGGACGAGGAGTACATCGGGGAGAGGGCGGCGGGGGAGGCGGCGCACGCGTGGACGGGGGACGGGGGGATGGTGGAGGCTTTCCGCGGCTTCGCGGCGGAGTTAAGGAGGGCCGAGGAGGAGATCGGGAGGAGGAATGCGGACCCGACGATGAGGAACCGGTGCGGCGCCGGAGTGCTCCCCTATGAGCTCATGAAGCCCAAGTCGGAGCCGGGGATTACGTGCATGGGAGTGCCAAATAGTGTGTCTATATGACTGAAAATATATGTAAAATATTAGAATATCTATATTAGGAATTTTGTTTATATTTATTTTTTGGAATAATGTTATTTGTACCTTCAAATTGTACCTCCAAAACATTCCTCCTTACGTGACAGCTGAGGTGTATGTTGATGTGGCAGCTGACATGGCAAAAATTAAAATTAATATTAAAATTAACATCAAAATTAATGTTAACATTAACATTAACATTAAAATTAATATTATTGTTATCATTAACAATAATATTAATATTAATATTAACATTAATTAATATTAACATTAAATTAATATTAATATTAATATTAACATTAACATTAAATTAATATGAACAAAATTGGATATTAATTTTTTGGGTTAAAATTTGTCATGCCATCGGTCATGTCAGATGACAAATAATATTATTTAACATGCCACGTCAGCTGCCACATAAGGAGGGATGTATTGAAAGGATAATTTGGAGGTACGAATAGCATTACTCATTTTTTTGTGAGGTTAATTTTCTAACCAATGTACAAATTTTGATGAGGAGATCATATCAAGAGATGATAGGATTTCCACAAGTTTTATGTAATAATGTAAAATGTATATAACCAATGAAAAATAAGGTTGGACATGACAATTGCAATTAGTTCCATGTGTTTGCTTTGTTTTTGACTGGTTACATTTAGGCCTGGTATGCAAAATCAAGATCTTGGTTAAAAAAAACCTTATTCATTTTTTGTATTTGGATACATTTAAAAAGCAGGAAAAAAAATTACTAAGCAAGATATTCCTACTTACCTGGATAGACGCTATACTCGTTTGAGATCACCAATGACCTAGGAGAGCGGGGTTGACTTCTCTGAGACCCTATAAAATTCATATCATGTCGACAAATTCGTGACTAATTTAACTTCATAGGTCTACGTAAGGTCAATTTTAAGCATGTGCAAGTTGTACGATCATACAGGATCACAAAATCAAGACTCCAAAAAAATTTAACCTTCCTACATAATGTGAATATTATTTTTTTATATTTAAGCCTTCCTATTTTTTAGAAATTGCAGTAACAAAATCCTTAAAAATGTCAATAAAAAACAATTTAGAAGTTAAAAGATTTTATTTTTTAGTATTTGTACATGACTCTTAGAATGTCAGGCATGGACCTGGTCTATGCAAGAAGGCTTGTTATACTTGATAATAACATCTTTTTCTAGATTTTTCTTCACGATATCATCATCAGGATCAAGAACGGTTTTATATAAGCCTTCATGTACAACATGTGTGCTATGACAAATTTTATGCAAATTCATTGTAGAACCCAATTGTGAAGAACACAATTGAAACCCTCAACCAAATATCAATACGGACAAAGTTGTCACCATTAAAAACCAAAGCAGATAATATTAATTATAATTATTATTGCTCAACCGTATGGATACAGTAGAGGTAATAGGTAAAGGAGGCACCTCCTAGCTCTAAGACATAAAAAAGTAAAGAAGACGTAACTTGAAAATTACATCTAACAAATCTAAAAAAAATTCAAATCATCATACTAGAAAAGAGATTAAGAGGAAGAACTTGAGCATTTTAGTTAGTAACATATTTTGCGACGACTTCTCAGTATCAGAGATCAGATAATGCCAACACATGCAAGCTTCTTGTTTCACTTCCATCCCTATTTGTAGGAAGCGCATATTGAATAAGCAAACATTTAAAACTTCATAAACTAAAGCACAGTTCTAGGCTATAACATACAACCACCAGAAATGAATTTTCGATTCTTTACTTTCTCAAATAGTGACAAGAATGCCTAGTTTATCACTTAACCATGATATTACAGAAAACTTTATTTTTATTTCCTACTCAAAAAGCATGGAAACCCATGTACCATAACTTGTACAATAATGTTGTAGCTTTATGAACATGTTCAGGAAGTAACATAAGCGAATTTTGTACTTCTCGCAATAACCTCGGCGGAGGATTTCAACATGTAAATTTAGATTATTTATAAGGGCACAGCCAAAGTTGATCAGCGCTATCCAATTTCTGGCAGTCCAATACTGCCACAATTTCTGGCAGTCCTAGATACTTTATGGACTGCCAGAAAATGTGGCAGTCCAGCCAAACACGAGATGGACTGCCAGAAAATGGCTAGCCCCTAATCAACTTTTGTTGTGCCCTTATAAATAATCTAAATTTATAATGACCCAGCTGCTTGCAAATGCTACATTTCTTTCTACGACGATCGCCAACGTCCACGCCTAGCATTCATCATACTCTTCGATCTCATTTTCAGCATTAATATCTTCATGAACATCTGTCATGGGAAAATCAGTATCATGTTCATCGCTTCATAAAGTAGGTCTCTCGTCACATTCTGCGTAATAGGCCCCTGCAAGATTATTTTGTACATTAGGTTTTCATCTGTAGACCACAATAGGCTCGACATTAATTCCTTTATTAAATTTAGGCTTGGTTTGGGGTTGCTGCTACTATTCAAAAACTGGCAGCAGAAGCAACTTTTAACAGCAGTTGGAAGGCTGCTGTCAAAAGCTGCCCTAAAACTGAACTTTTCAAAAAAAAAGAAAAAGATAAGCTGATGTTAACAAAAGCTTTGGAACACTTTCCAATAAGCAAAAAGCAGAACAAGCTTCCAATAAGCAATCCAAAACCCAGCCTTAGTGAGGTCAAATAGGCTCCCGTCAGTTCTATTGTACCAGGCCTAGTCTAAAAAATCATATCCTAACAAGAATGGGGTGCTGTTGTTGGTTGTAGATCATTGCAAAAGCATGCACCTATTTAAGGTACATGTTTGGTTCTGCATCTAGCCAAGTATATGGTGCCACCACAAGTGGCAATATCCAGGAAAAAAATATTGAACCAAGAGTACATGGATAAACTCACGAAATGATTGATCCCATGATATCATACCTACCAACAAAAAATTAGTCAAAAGTCAAGTTTCCGGATGGTGGAAGTGCAACGACTTTCCCTACAGCAATGGTTTTTCCTGTCAGAAAGAATTAGGTTCAGTTGCGCTTTACATTAACATGCATCTGTCAGATTAAGATTATATAAAGTTTTCTCAAATATACCTTCAGTACGAAGAGTAAACCTGCCGAGTTGAGCAAAATCTGAGAAGTTCTCAATACAAATCAAGTTATTCACCTGCAATGCATAGATGTATTATTAGTATCAGAGGATGCATAATCCTGTCCATATATATATATATATATATATATATATAATCATTCACAGGACAGACCTGAATTCGGCATACAACAACAGCACCATTCTTCACAAAAGAGGTTTCCTTTTTGCTTTCTTTTTCTTAGGATCATCTTTTTTCTTCTTCATATCAATCTCTTCAATCAGCTCAACAATCTCGCACTCCTCAACGATTGCATGAATGTGCAATATTGCCTTGTAACCGGCAGTAAATATAGCCTAGCACATGAAAAAGAGCAGTAAGATAACTCGTATCCATAAGCAAAATATTCATAGATCCCTGTTCTTCTTTCCAAAAAATTACACTTACATTGTCAAGCAGCTCTAGAATCTGCAACTGAGCATTAAATTCAGAAACAACACCAATTGGCTTTGCTGCATAAACATAATAATTTGTCAACTAACAATGCTAAAGTTCTAAACAATCAGTAATACAATAAAATTTCTTAAATTATGTTCTGAATTACTTTTATCAGTGAAATGATACATATATGCAAAATAAATGCTACTGGTTAAACTTGAAGGAGACTGAATTCTAGAAATTAACTCCATTAATCATTATAGCCCTATCAATACACAAGCTACTCAGAACTTCAAATGCAATCACCGAATTATACTACTCAACATATCGCGAACAAATTTAAGATCTGATTGGAATTGTCGATAAAGCACTAGAGAACAGGCACATCAGAATCAAGAATTATAATAACTAGGAAAGCAGATATGATGCTGACCCCAAAATTTGGGGATAAATGCTTTGCTGTTGTTGTAGGAATGCAGACATGATAATATCAGTATTTCACCGAGTAGGTGACAGCCACAGAAGCCAAGTTCGAACAGTGAAAGCATGTCCACATAATAAGATAGGGTCACAGTAAAATATCATCTTCATCTGAGATGGTTGATGAAAAAAGAGACTGCAATAAAGAAAAGTCTTTTAATCTGTGGCTGCTTCAATGCAGAAGCGGACTGGCAAACTTGGCAAAGGATAACTAGATAGGCTATGATTTTCACTCCAATTATTTTAGACCATACACTTCCACTAATCATGGAAATTAGTTGAAAGTAAATTACTTGTTCAAGTTTATTCACTCATAACCCCTCCAACCTGATCAAAACTCACTAAATAGTAAATACCCTTTTCTTAGATCACAGATCACCCTCTACCCTCACATCCAGTCAGTTTTTCTTCTGTTCGCTGCAATTAATCTTAGTTATGCACCCCTATTTGAGATAAAAAGAAGAAATAGGAGTACACAAAAGTTGTAGTGTTTTTTTCAACCTAATTAAGCCTCTTCCAATATTTACCTATTCAAAGCTGATAAAACCATCTCATCTTTTTACCTTACTACACTAACCCAAATTGTGCTTCACCTAAACCCTATCTTCCCTCAAGTATCAGAAGATATAAATAGGCCGAGTAATCAGCCACTTGATCCGATTAATCCGGTGGCTTCAACGGAAATACTGAGTGGTCACCGTGATTACGAACCAGTCAAGCAATCCGATTAACGGGTAATCCGAACTGGACTGAGCTCATAACAATACAGCTTATTATTACATGCTTCTCTCCTCTTATTCTTCTGCACATCTTCTTTGCTTACACATCTAATTCTTAATATCCTTACCGCTGTCATTGGCCTCAGGCCTTGTTACTTTTATCACTTAATACATTATATCATAAGTTAGGTTGATGTTATACTTTTTCTTCTAATCGTCATGTTTTATCCTCATAGCAGTCTGTTCATTGATACTGTTAGAAATAACCTGTTGGAAATCTAAAACTAAGCTATCTAGACACCACGACAGCCTTTAGAAAAACAAGTCACTAGTGTTAAATGACAAATCTCTACTTCAGAAGCTTCTAAACAAATGATAAAGAGGTAGCATCTAGAACTTGAAGAATCCTGTAATGATAGCAAGATAATAAAACAAATGGAAGCAGATAAGCAAAGCTACAAGCAGATCACGGAGAAATATCTAAGTACAGTATGGATAATTAAAAAAAGAACCAGGAATAAATAAGATGCACCTCCTCTGAATGTATACCTAAACTGCTGATACATTCAAGGATGTAAGAAGCTGCTATTCAACAAACCAAATAAAAAGCCAAATGATTCCCAGGAGTAGCTCTTTTTTGTAAACTGCTACCAATTTAAATGCAGAGGGTGAGTTAAGCCACAGACAACCCACAAAATTAAAGATAAACCTATAAAGCTAACAATCAACCAAAACACTACCTACATATGTGATCAGGCACAAAATTCAATAGTTTTAGAAGGATAGTCCAAAAGAAATTTGGTCAAGTGTGTGTAAACTACACATGATTCATGGTAGACTAAATAATGCCCTCCACATGAGTGCTATTAACTCAGGAGAATATGTTGTCATTAAATGCACCACACAAAGGCCTATAATCCTATTTCAATATGGTGTTCTCTATCAAATACTTCATTGCTGAGCTACCGATATATAAGAACTCAGAAAAGCTATCATCTTGCCATATTTATGTTTGATCATACCTTTAGGTGACTGTGTCTGTGGTTTGGCTGTGTCTGTGTGTGTGGTTACGTGCCTATGCAGTTCCAGTCACTTTCATATGTGATTTCTACAAGAATTTTTTTAATTTTTTAAGTTATAAACAAATTAGCACGGAAGTTGAACAACTTAATCTATGTTGCACATACATGGATACAGCATGACACAAAGCAGACTTGTTGATACAGACACAAGACAAAATTTGGCATTTCCTAGTGGTATTGGAGTGTGTAGTGTGTAAATATACATGGTCAACATGACACAGACATGGCACTGATGTTCCGAGTGTTTGTGCTCCCGAGGTTCTAACACTAGGACAACCATATGCCCTTAGGTTCCAACAAGTTACATAAATTCATCAAGAATATTAAATTGCACGTTACAAGTTGGAGGACTTTTTTGTCATCATTTGACATAATACTGATTAAAAATATTATAAAAGATAAGGCTCACTAATGTAATGGAGGAGAACCCTTAATAGAGCCAAATAAGGGATGGATTCATGTAGCTGATCCCAAACATTTTGTTGCTGCGACATGATTTGCATGTTATCCACAAAAAGGAAGGTCATCTTTTACACACCAAACAACATCCTGACTGTGTTGAAGAAATCCAATTAATAAAATGAAACTTACCAACACTTGAAAGGACAAACCCAGACAATATGTCATCTTCCTCGATTCCAGACAATTTTACCCTAACGTTTTCACCAGGCCCAGCCCATTTTTCGCTATTATCATCACATTGTATGCCTAGTACTTTAACACTAGCCTGCCAAGAATGAAACCGGATATCACCATCCAGATAAACCATTGAAAAAAAAGACAAATTTGAAAGGAACATATAACCAAATTCTTCCAAGAAAGAGATGGCATACTTTATTGGGCATGATCAACAAGTTATCACCTTCACGAATACTGCCAGACTCGATTTTCCCCATAACAACTGTACCCATGTCTTTGTATTTATCAATAATAGGCATCCTGCAGATAATATTAAAAAACATATAAATTTGTCAAAAAAAAAAAAATTGGAGTTGCTCAACAATAATCCAACATGAACTAGTGCACATAGACATAAACACCATTTTCTAGACTTCCAAGTACTTGGAGTTGGGAACCACAATCAAAAGAGTATCAATGTATCGTACTGAGCAAATAGGGCAAGAAAAAGAACCACAAGTGCGTTAAACGAACCGCTAATTTTGGGCGATGGATAAAAGATATGGTGCCTATTTTAACAGCTCATCTAAAACGACACCAAACCTTCACATCCCGAAGGATGATAAAAAAATGTACCTGAGAGGACCTTTTGGATCTCGGGGAGGAATCTCAATGGAGTCCAATATTTCAAAAAGGCAAGAACCGTTCCACCAACCACAAACTTTTTTATCTAATCTTGTCTTCATGTTTGATCCCACCAAACCAGAAATTGGAAGAAAATGAACATCTGCATGTAGTGCAAAAGCAATCATTATACTGTAATTGATTCTAGCAAGGAGAGAGTAGATTTAGATCAGCTGCAACGGCTTGTATAACTTGGCTAGACTATCAAAAAAATGAACTTTCACAGGTAATAAGTAGGGAGTAAATATTTCAGATGGATAGTTCTTGGCATCTTTCCTTCAGGTGTACCAATCTCAGAATTTGCTTTCTTAGAATATTTTGGGAGACATCCTGAAAACTTAAGGATTTCCAGCTAAATAAAGTGTCTTGGCAACAAAACTCATCAATTAAAGAAAATGGAAACTATGATGTCTAAAAGAAGGGGAGTGGATTGTAGGATATGCACCAAAGCAGAATATAGTACATGGCAAACTTATGCAATGTAGAACACCCATTACAAACTTCCCTACTGGATTTTAGTACAGAAAGGCAACGGGTAATACTATATGAAAAAGATCTAATTTGAAAAGATTAACATTTAAAAGTAAATTCAACGATGGATACAAACAATAGTTACCAGGAATGCGGTACATCTTGGTTCACCTTACGGGATCATGTACCGGGAAGGTTATGTGGTGCCCCGTCCCTACATCGTGCCCCGTTTCCGTCCACGGGGTGCGCGAGAAAGGAACACTGTCGCTATCGCTTCGGTCAGGACCGATAGGTCGGAATTGGCCGAATCACTCGAACGGGAACGGTTGAATTAAGATCCATTTTCCGTTATGGAATGGCTTCTTCGGAACCACTCCCATATTCAGCGGGTTGCGCCTCAAGGATTGGCTCTGCGGCCGAGTCGGGAGAGACCTCCCGTTGCTCTGGTTTTCATGTCGCGCTTGATTTGGCTTTGGCTTTGGTTTTCGTGAATGCGTTTTCGTGAATGTTTCCGAAGGGTTTTCATTACTTGTGTTTTCGAGCTTCGCATTCATATCGAAATTCCTTGAATTACACAGTGTTCTAACCAGTTGCTTATGCGATTGCAGGTGATCGCGTAGGCGACGTCAGCGCAGCCAACCAGTCCCTCGCCTGAAGAAAGTCTAAGGCGACTGGCTGACCTCCTTCGCCTCGACCCTCTATTTCAAATCAATATGAAGTTAAATGAATGCTTATCATCATAGTGTAGAATCAAGGCACGATTCTTCACGAAACACTTGCTATCAAACTGCCGATATTGAAAATGGAAAACGTGCTTTCTTATGCAATTCCACTTAGTCTATGCAAAACAATGAATGAATCGATTAACGTTTATCGCAACGATATGGCTAAGTGAGTAAATCGATAAGTTCAAAAGAAAGGCTAAGTTTTGCAACTAAAAGAAAGGATAAGGTTCTAGAAAAGAGAGCATTTTTCAAGACTCTGCAAAACGATCATTGGACAACTTGTCGACAATGTGTAGTTTCCTCGAACGGCTGCCTATGCCAAGGAACCGATTCGGCCCGGGAGGAACGAGTATAGCAAGCGACAGCCTTACATCGACGTGGGTTATTCGGAAACTTTTGCACAGGGCTCGCTACCCGTCGCGAAAGGGTCGTCGTCTAACCCAGCTCTAGTTCGTAATGGCTTGACATTGCCAGTGACCTTCACACCCTTTCACTGCTTAACTAATGCACGTGACACGGGATAAATATGATAGTTGCTTAATGTATACAATTTCATATGCTTGCCTCAAAACATGTTAACATGCAAATCGATCAGGATGGTTAGAAAGATCACAAAATAGCTAGCTAACATGTTTATAAAACTGCTTGAATCAAATACAGAGCTTGGATTTTAATTAGCCATTCGCCAGTACATGTGATCGTACTGATCCTCGCTCTATGCAGGTCCCGTGAATGAGGAAGGACGCGCCAACTAGCTCGGCGACGTTCGTGATTTTGAAGCTTCGGCCACGCGTCGAAGACTTTTCCCGCAACTCCACTTTTGAAGACTCTCAACTGTCCAAGAAAGATGGCTCAGCGTCCCTCCATTCCAGGTCACTGGAATACTCTGTTGTAAATTGAGGGATGTGTGTAATGTATGGAACGGCTATCTCATCGGCACTCTTTTGAAATTGAATCATGTTGTAGCCCGCGCGGCATGAGTCATGTACTGGAGTCTGTAAATGATGTCTATTATCAATAAAGATCAAAGTTCTCTTTACTTAATGTGTGATTCAATTTGTCTGCTTGCTCTCTTAGATCTCGTGTTTCGGATTATCTTATGACTATGTCTTGTGCGATCGCAAATTAGGTTCGCACGGCATCACGTCCGGGGGGCGACTATCGATTCGACGGAACCGGGACACGACATAATGGTATCAGAGCAACGCTTTACGTCCTTGGCCTCCAGTGTCGAGTTTCTAGTCTCAAACCGTTGACCTCGTGTCGATGAGATGAGTTGTTCCATACGCTGAATCCATAATATTTTCTGAAACTAACGAGAGTTGCCTTTCTTTTCCTGCAGTTGCGGGAGCTCGGGCAGAGGATGAGACGAGCGCTTCCAGCGGCTCGAGTAGTTCCAGACCCGAGCATTCCGTCAACCCAACGGGGATGACGCCTACCGTAGTCGGATCTTCCGGCAACCCGATACAACGGATGTTGTAGATGCTCGAAATGCAGCAACGCCAAAATGAGCTCCATCGTCAGCAGGCAGAGACTCGTCAGACCCAGTTCGAGAATCGGTTCGAGGCTCAATTCAAGCTGCAGCAGCAGCAGCTGAATACACTCCAGCAAATCGTACAATCGGTCGTGGCCAACAACAATTCTACGATGACGCCTGCCGTGACCGAGCCTGCAGTTCGATCCAACGAAGCTGAACCAGAGGCGCCCATGCTCTCACCTGCGGCACCGAGAAGTTTTAACTTCGATGTGTCAAAATTCACGAAAAATTGTCGCACTTCCTTCAACGGCACAGAAGATCCCTCCGTGGCGATCGACTGGTTGGAGGAGCTGGAAGACAAATTCGAACTTCTGGGTGTTGAAGACTCGAAGAAAGTCACGTGTGCTCAACTCCTACTTCGAATGAACGTGCACGATTGGTGGGCCGTGCAGAAGCGGACAATTCGACGTGAAGACGAGACGGCGGCGATCTCGTAGGCCACATTCAGGAAAGCGTTCGAGACTGAATATCTTTCTACAGTCGTGACGAAAAAAAAAACAAATTTATGCAGTTGAGGCAAGAGATATGACAGTACGACAATATGCGACCGAATTCAACAAACTGGCCAAATTTGCTGGAGCTTATCTACCTACAACTGCAAGTCGAGCTCGGCGATTCGAAGTGGGCCTGCGTTCCTCTATTCGTAACCATGTTTCGGTGCCTGAATACAAAACCATGGGCGAGGCACTCAACCATGCCCTCCGTCTGGAGTCCGAGTATCCTCCTGCTACTACTGACGTTGTTCACTTTAATAACAAACGCCATAGTAATGCGGGAGGCAACAATGCGCACAAGCGTCAAAACCGCGGCAACGAAGGCGACAACCAGGCAAAGGATCGAATAGTCTGTAATTTTTGCCACAAGGAGGGGCACGTGGCCAACGAGTGCCGATTGAAGAGTGGAGCATGCTTCGGGTGCGGTCGAACGGACCACATTGCACGCAATTGTCCGGAGAAGCCGAACCAGCGCCCCCAACAATATCAACAGAACCGAGGCCAAGCACCTCGGGCTCCACAGACTGCACAGTTGTGGCATCTGACACAGTCGTGACAGGTATACTGCATTTCAATAATAAGCATGCTCGTGTATTGTTTGATTCAGGTGCCACGCATAGTTTTATATCGGCGGACTTCACCGCCGAGCACAAATTTTTCCTGACACCGCTGGGTCTCGATCTTACTGTTAATGTACCGTCGGGCATGCCACTACTTGCAAATTTAGTCTGCGGAGACAGAATCATCTGTATAGGTGGTCAAAAGATCAGTCTTGATGCGATAGTTCTAGATATTAAGGACTACGACATCATTCTAGGGATGGATTGGCTCGGTCCGTGCAATGTAACCATAGACTGTGCTGAAAAGAGGGTCACATTTCGTATACCTGGAGTGCCTAAATTTTGCTACTCGTGTGGTGAGGCGTCGCCGACCTGCATGGTGATCTCCGCAATATCTGTTCGACGGATGCTGCATTCCGGGTGCGAAGGCTATCTAGCGTCCGTTCTAGACATGCGACAGGATGGTGCAAACGCGGGTCAGACCGACGTTGTGGCAGAATTTCCAGATGTGTTCCCGGACGAACTGCCCGGCATGCCACCTGATCGAGAGATTGAGTTCACTATTGATACATTCTCCGATACCTGACCGATCTCTAAAGCCCCGTACAGAATGGCCCCTGCAGAGCTTAAAGAACTCAAAGTACAGTTGCAAGAGTTGCTTGACAAAGGATTCATACGACCCAGCGTCTCGTCATGGGGAGCGTCCGTGCTGTTCGTCAAGAAAAAAGATGGCTCACTGCGTCTTTGTATCGATTACCGCGAGTTGAATAAAGCCACCGTCCGGAACAAATATTCCCTGCCCCGCATAGACGATCTGTTTGATCAGCTGCAAGGAGCTACGGCGTTCTCTAAAATTGATCTGCGCTCGGGTTACCATCAACTCAAGATCAAGCCGGACGATGTGCCGAAGTCCGTCTTTCGTACTCGATACGGCCATTACAAATTCCTGGTAATGTCGTTCGGCCTAACGAACGTCCCAGCTGCTTTCATGGATTTAATGAATCGGGTGTTCCGACCATTCCTCGACAAGTTCGTAGTAGTCTTTATCGACAATATACTCATCTACTCGAAGAATAGGCAGCAACACACTGAGCATCTACGGACCGTGCTTCAGACCCTTCGAGAAAATCAGTTATATGCGAAGCGAAGCAAATGTGAATTTTGGCTGAGCAGTGTCGCATTCCTCGGACATATTATTTCAGCTGAAGGCATTGCAGTCGATCCAAAGAAAGTTGAAGCCGTTGTCGATTGGAAACGGCCAGCGTCCGTCGGCGAGATTCGAAGTTTCCTTGGCTTAGCGGGATACAACCGACGCTTCGTGAAAGACTTCGCGAAGATCGCATCGCCTCTGACTCGCCTTACCCAGAAAGGAGTCGCATTTGAATGGTCAGACGACTGTGAAGCTTCCTTCCAAGAATTAAAACAACGGTTCGTCTCGGCCCCGATACTCGCACTTCCAGAAGGGACTGAGGATTTCCAGATATTCAGCAATGCGTCCGGTCAGGGCTTGGGGTGTGTGCTGATGCAGCGGAACAAGGTGATATTTTTTGCTTCCCGACAGCTAAAGCCGCACGAAAAGAACTACCCTACTCATACTTGTGTTCACTTTGAAATTGTGGCGTCACTATCTTTATGGCGTGGCGTGCACGATCTATACCGATCACAAGAGCCTCAAGTATCTATTCACCCAGAAGGAACTGAACTTGCGGCAAAGGCGTTGGCTTGAACTGATCAAAGATTACGACTTGACAATTGACTATACATCGGAAAAAGAAAATATTATGGCGGACGCTCTGAGTCGGAAGTATATTACCTCGCTATCCATCGACCGCAGACTGCTACGGGACCTAGAAGAGATGGACATCGAACTCCGAGTCCGATTCAGGAATGTACAGTTGGCAAAGTTGCAGTTAGAGCTGAGCTTGCAAGAAAAGATAAAGATCGCTCAGAAGGACGATCCGTACCTGAAGAAAATATGAGAGCTAATCTCGACGGGTAGGACGACCGACTTTGCGGAAGATGAAACTGGCATGCTTCGATTGAAGGATAGGCTATGCGTTCCGGATAATTCAGAACTTAGAAAAGATATTGTCAGAGGCACACTATGCGAAGTACATCTTGCATCCCGGTAGCACGAAGATGTACAAGGACCTCCGCACAAACTTCTGGTGGCACGGAATGAAAAGAGATGTGGCACTCTTCGTGTCGCAATGCATGGCCTGTCAGCAGGTGAAAGCTGAGCACCATAGACCGGACGGAAAGATGCAGAATCTGGAAATTCCAGAATGGAAGTGAGAGCACGTGTGCATGGATTTTATTGTTGGTCTGCCGAAGACGTCGGAAAAATGATGTCATCTGGGTCATCGTCGATCGACTAACCAAGTCAGCGCACTTCATTGTCATTAAAGTTACTTGGAGCGTTGATCGTCTGGCTCAGATTTGTCTTGACGAGATAGTATGGCTGTACGGAGTTCCAGTATCCATCGTCTCTGATCGGGATTTACGGTTTATGTCGCGATTCTGGAGTAGCCTTCAGTCGGCTCTAGGTACCAAGTTGCAGTTCAGCTCAGCTTACCATCCCCAGACCGACGACCAAACGGAGCATGTAAATCAGATTCTCGAAGACATGTTACGGCTCTGCGCAATTGACTTCAAGTCGAGTTGGGACGTTCATCTACCTCTGGCCGAATTTGCATACAGCAAAAGCTATCAATCCAGCATTCAGATGGCGCCGTATGAAGCTTTGTACGGACGAAAGTACCGATCACCCATTTGCTGGGATGAAGTAGGAGAGCGGCAGATTTTCGGCCTGGAACTGGTGGAACAGACTGTGCAAAAAGTTCGGCTCATTCGGAAAATATTAAAAACCGCACAGAATCGTCAGAAAAGTTACGCGGATGTTCATCGCCGACCCCTCGAATTTCAAGAAGGCGATCACGTATTTCTTAAAGTGTCGCCCATACGAGGAGTTACTCGGTTCGGCACGAAAGGAAAGTTGAGTCCGAGATTCGTTGGGCCGTTCGAAATACTCGAGCGGGTCGCCCCAGTGGCCTATAAAATTGCCCTACCGCCGGCGCTAGAAGGTGTACACAATGTCTTCCACATCTCTCAGTTGCGAAAGTACGTGCACGATCCTAGCCACGTGGTAGATTTTAACTAGCTAGAGCTGAAGTCCGACTTATCCTACGTTGAAGAGCCAGTTCAAATCTTAGAACGCAAGGATAAGCTGCTGCGAAATCGAGCGATCCCTCTCGTCCGCGTACTCTGGAGTAACCATTCGGTCGAAAAGTCGACGTGGGAGCTTGAATCGAAAATGAAGGAGAAATTTCCTTCATTGTTTCTTCATTGTTCTCGTAGAGGTAGGTTCTATCCTTATGTTTCGAGGACGAAACTTTTTATTAGTTGGTTATGGTATAGTGCTCCGTCCCTACATCGTGCCCCGTTTCCGTCCACGGGGTGTGCGAGAAAGGAACATTGTCGCTATCGATTCGGTCGGGACCGATAGGTCGGAATCGGTCGAACGGGAACTGTTGAATTAAGATCCATTCCCCGTTATGAAATGGCTTCTTCGGAACCAAGTCCCATATTCAACGGGTTGCACCTCAAGGATTGGCTCTGCGGCTGAGTCGGGAGAGACCTCCCATTGCTCTGCTTTTCATGTCGCGCTTGATTTGGCTTTGGTTTTCGTGAATACGTTTTCGTGAATGTTTCGAAGGATTTTCTTGACTTACTTTTTCGAACTTCGCATTCATATCGAAATTCCTTGAATTATACAGTGTTCTAACCAGTTGCTTATGCGATTGCAGGTGATCGTGTAGGCGACGTCAGCACAGCCAACCAGTCCCTCGCCTGAAGAAAGTCTAAGGCGACTAGCTGACCTCCTTCGCCTCGATCCTCTATTTCAAATTAATATGAAGTTAAATGAATGCTTGTCATCATAGTGTAGAATCAAAGAAATCATGGCACGATTCTTCACAAAATACTTGCTATCAAACTACCGATATTGAAAATAGAAAATGTGCTTTCTTATGCAATTCCACTTAGCCTATGCAAAACAATGAATGAATCGATTAACGTTTATCGCAACGATATGGCTAAGTGAGTAAATCGACTAAGTTCAAAAGAAAGGCTAAGTTTTGCAACTAAAAGAGAAAGGATAAGGTTCCAGAAAAGAGAGAGCATTTTTCAAGACTCTGCAAAACGGTCATTGGACAACTTGTCGACAATGTGTAGTTTCCTCGAACGGTTGTCTAGGCCACCGATTCGGCCCGGGAGGAACGAGTATAGCAAGCGTCAGCCTTACATCGGCGTGGGTTATTCAGGAACTTTCGCACAGGGCTCGCTACCCGCCGCGAAAGGGTCGTCGTCTAACCGAGCTATAGTCCGTGATGGCTTGACATTGACAGTGACCTTCACACCCTTTCACTGCTTAACTAATGCACGTGGCACGGGATGATGTATATAATTTTATATGCTTGCCTCAAAACATGTTAACATGCAAATCGATCAGGATGGTTAGAAAGATCACAGAAATAGCTAGCTAACATGTTTAAAAACTGCTTGAATCAAATGCAGAGCTTGGATTTTAATTAGTCATTCGCCAGTACATGTGATCGTACTGATCCTCGTTCTTTGCAGGTCCCGTGAATCAGGAAGGACGCGCCAACTAGCTCGACGACGTTCGTGATTTTGAAGCTTCGGCCGCGCGTCGAAAACTTTTCCCGCAACTCCACTTTTGAAGACTCTCAACTGTCCAAGAAAGATGGCTCAACGTCCCTCCATTCCAGGTCACTGGAATACTCTGTTGTAAATTGAGGGATGTGTGCAATGTATGGAACGGCTATCTCATCGGCACTCTTTTGAAATTTAGTCATGTTGTAGCCCGCGCGGCATAAGTCCTGTACCGGAGTCTGTAAATGATGTCTATTATCAATAAAGATCAAAGTTCTCTTTACTTAATGTGTGATTCAATTTGTCTGCTTGCTCTCTTAGATCTCGTGTTTCGGATTACCTTATGACTATGCCTTGTGCGATCGCAAATTAGGTTCGCACGGCATCACGTTCGGGGGACGACTATCGATCCGACGGAATCGGGACGTGACATGTTACTCATGTAAATTTGATGGTTTAGTAGGGGTAGGTTTAGTTGCATCATCATATTCGATCGTGGTACATTTTAATGTTTTACTTCGTTCGGTAATAATATTTCATGAATAAATTAGTAACTTTGATTGTTGAGTCGAGTGAGATAATATAAGGTAAAACCTCATAATTAAGAACATGATGTATTACTTCAATTTAATCATTTACTACAACGCTTACATGATCCGACACAAGCAAGACAAGAACATAGAGCACAACCATAATTTTAATACAAAACCTCTAGAATTGATTGATTACACATGAAAAATGATGAAATTTTAAATTAAAAGCAAAAAACATAACAAAAGAACAAAATGTCAAGTTAATACAAGACACCTAGAATTGATCTAATTTACATCTTTTTGGATCGTTAAATGTAGGGATCCGAATCGCGAACCATACTACCTCGGGACGGAAAACAACCTGGATCCGGGTCTCAGAAGATCCAGATCACAGTTCCGGGGTGTACGAGGTATCCCGGTAACTATGATGCGAACATTGAAAAGAAATAACATATTTTAAAAATATTCATTTTCCTACTTAAAGCAAAATAAGAGCACATGAGATTTTTCTATTTGATGCATCTGAATTGAGCTTTCTTTAGATAATTTTCCTTTTATTTGCTAACCCAAAAAACTTGCTTAGTTTTAGCCTCCACATTAAGCTGATGTATAAAGTTTGCTATTTACCGTAGTAAACCATCCCTCCCAAACTAAAATGCTGCAGCACAATACTAGAAGTTGAAAGATGCCACAATATTGTGATCTTACAAACATTTAAGAGAAACTTGATGTGTAATAGATGGGGGGGAAATTGCAACTACAAAAAATTAAGTTGTACTTCATTTCCTTGCTTTACCAAAGGTTATTCAAGTTTTCAACCACTCACCTATTGAGATGCATATGCAGTACTACGCTTGAGACTCGTAACATAGTAGTGGTACTCATAATATTCCTATTCAAATTCAAAGTAGAATGGTGCTTCATGCGGACTGTAATAGCTTATCCTATTTGAACCCCTGTCAAAAGCTATTAAATAGAGTAATTAGAGGTCATTGATGAGTGTGGCAGAAACTATCATCATTAGTTCACTATACAACCATTGAGTCTATCAGATGGGTGTGGGGGGGGGGGGGGGGGGGGGGGGGGGGGGGAGGGAATCTGGCTTCAACTTTTAATGGTTTTGCTAAGTATTTACTCTCTGAACATACAGATATTCTTAAAAGTGACACCAAAAAAGGGAGCACAATGAGAGACCAAAAAAGGGAGGAAATCATAGGAGGATGGTTAGCACAAGCTACCTTTCTTCACATTGTAACCAGAAGATTTTAGGAAGGGAACAATCTTTGACTCTATTTCGTCATATCTGTTAATATGAGAGTGAGAAATCATTAACTTGTGGTAACTTCCAAAATGTTCAGATAATTTGATCTGCAACATCCGCACTGAAAACTTGCAAAAAGAAGTAAAAATGTGGAAAGCACCTCTCTTTGGACCAACCCACAGTAGGGTCATCCATTTTGTTCACAACAACCACCAATTTTGAAACACCCAAAGTTTTTGCAAGCTGCACGTGCTCACGGGTCTGTCCTCCTTTCTCAAATCCGGTTTCAAATTCACCTTTACGAGCAGATATGACCTTATGACAAGAGAGGACCCAAAGTTAATAGACCACAATGAAATATATACCAAACAGGCAGGTGGCATAACTTCATACCAGAAACCAACATCAGCTTGAGAGGCACCACTAATCATGTTCGGTACATAACTTTTGTGGCCCTGCATAAGTTAGACATTAAGAAAAACTTGAAAAGAGAGAACAGCAAGAGTTATCCAATCAGGTAAGAATAATGTAACCACACACATACAAACAAACACACGCACTATATATAATATATATCTATATATATATATAACCAAAAAAAAAAAAAAAATCAATGTATGCATGCAAACAAGACAAATGCCTAGTAAATTGTAAAAGTTGTCTCCTTGACTTTGACTTTACCTGCTATAGCAGGTATCTTAACATGTTAATCATTGCTGTATTAAATGAAAATTAAGTAAAGCACGAAAAGGAATGATGACCTACAATAGTAGGTAACCAACAAGTCAAAAAGAGAACGCAACATTAAATGATGTTCCCTCATAATAGTTGCTCCAAGTCATATTACAAGAAAGCCCTTCCAATAAGAACTATTGGATCATAAATCAGTGGTTAAAAACTTAAAACCATTGCTTGTATCGATACACTTGTGTGTGTGTGTGGTATATTATACTAGTTACGTTCACGTGTGTTGCACGTACAAAAAAAACCTCTGTTATTGTTGAAAATTAGATAAACAATTTAAATTATATTAAAATATTTTAAATATGATTTGAATATATTTTGATTAAGATTTTTATAGATATGTTTTAGAATTTTGGATTTGTGTTTAGTTAGATAATATCATTTACTTAGTTTAGAGATAATTTGAATATTGAATATATTTTAGGATTTGTTAAAAAAAATTATATATATATATATATATATATATATATATATATATAATACATTTACGTTCTTAAGTACATGAGGAGATACATACGGGTAGTTAAAAATTGGATTTTTTTATTATTTAATAGAGGATATACATACAGCTTGGACGGCTCATTTTTGAGTCGTTTTCAAGCCGCATTTTATATCAACCCTGCTATTTGGCCCGACGTGGGCCCCACGTTAACAGGGGGAGGCCAATGGGGGAGTGCCACGTAGGCGGGCGGGCTGCCCGCCTGCGGGCAAAATAGCTTTTTCCTTTATATATATATATATATATATATATATATATATAAGCAACTTCCTCTGTAACTAGTATAGCAAATCAAAACATGCAGATAGCGGGAGATAGACAAGGACTTTACTCATCAAGTATACAATTGAAGCGAGGTGGCATCATATACAACATGATGAAGTGTGCTAGTTTATTGGGAGATTGATCCCTCATCGGATACAACACGCAGATAGCGAAAAAAAGCTTCCATACTTTATCTAGTATAGCAAATAAAAACATGAAGATAGCAAGATATAGACGACCTTACTCATCAAGTATACAATTGAAGTGAAATGGCATTGGATACAATATGATGAAAGTCTCCTAATTCATTTGGAGATTGATCCCCCAATCTGAAATAACTTAACCATAATCTTAAATATGCATCATATTTTGATACATGGACTTCAGTAGCCAAACCACATTAGAACTTTCATCGCCATAAGAAGTTCAGATTAAGGTACAATAATAGGCTCTCCCCACACAAACGTGTTTGACAGTAGTGTACCTGACTAGCACTAAACTTAAAGATGAAAGAAATTCAAAAAATATTTCGTTTCAGTAAATTTTGCAAAATAACCATATCTATCCGTGGTAAATTAAGATAGCAAGTATCATAGCAAGCTTCTGAGAGAAGAGATCATGTCATTCATGTTCTTAAAACATCAAAACTAAAACCATTATCCAAGCAACAAATATAATAGGAAAGAATTTGAATTATAAAAATAATTACCGGAGCATCTAAAATTGTGAATCTTGTATTTTCCGTCTCAAAATGGGCCCTGCCGACCTCCACAGTCTTTCCCTGTGTACCATAGAAAGAAAACCTATTATGCAAATAAAAATAAGAAATAGAACTGGAAAGGATATAATACAGTAAATAGAACTGGAAAGGACATAATACAGTAACTTAGTAAAGTCCCCCAATTAAGTAAGGGACAAAGTAAAGGAAGTCTATCAATGTCCTTCCTTGCTGGTTAACCAAGCAAAGGAGTCATTTATGCATTCATAAAGCTAGCTCAATACTAACTATATAATCGACCAAGAGCTCAACGATTACCCATTAGGAACTATCAAATATAAATTATACAACAAAGAAAACTGAAAGCAATTGCAGCAAACACTATTCTAAAGATGCAGGCCAATAAACACACCTTTAAGCGCTCTTCCTCATTTGTGTCCATAATATAAGCCATGTACCTGCAGCATAAAGAACAGGTAGTGGATATGATGTATTTCAAGAAACCTATGCTTTTATTCAAATATCTAGACAGTTCACCAAGACTAAGTGAATGATATAGGATATAGCGCATCTAGATATGTGCAATTATGTACACTAACGCTGTAAATGGAAGAGGTCAATGATATCTTGAAGACATGCTGACTACTTCAGAAAATAAACTGTTACTCACTTATACTCAATATATCATTGTCCTCACACTGACTGCCTGGACATTGTGCGCTTTAGACCATCGTAACTTGCTTCTTAACCAAGTTTTCGCTTGGGTATTGAGAGTTCACTCGCGTGCTATGAATCAAAAGAAAATAGGCGTCCAACTGCCACAATGCTCCCACTAATGCATACTCTAGGAAGGTTCAAGTGGTAATGCAGTTTTACCCCTAAGAAAAGGCTTTTCCCAATAAATTTAGCAAAAAGTGATGAGATTTAAGAGTAATATTAGGTGCTTACATCCCGAATCTCATCACTTTTTACTAAATTTATTGCATGATGTGTTGAGTCTAAACACAAAATGCTATCCACTTCGTTTATAAGCAGAGAGCAACTATAAAGTGGTTGCTTAACCGCCTAGACATTTAGGGGTTTTCACTGTTTTGAACTGCTTAGCAGCTTTCATAACTACCCTATAGAGAAAAAGTTCATAAAAATGGAGTGGCTAGAAACTCAAAAACAAACAAAAGTATCACAGAAATATTATTGCATCCTCCTAGAAGCATATGCAGGATTAGAAGCCGTATCTGGTTCTCTTGCTTGCTAAACTTGCTCCAAGCAGAAGTGCCATACATCTGGATCGACGTGCATGGACTCCTCCCACTGAAGAACATCCTCTCTTTCTCTGATGTGATGTTGCTATCTCACTTGCCCAAAAGTGTATGCACTATGAATTCCCCTTCCCCCTCTCAGCACCCTAACAACACTTTATCGTTCCTTCCTATGCAGAACAGTCCAGCAGACTCTCCAACACATCGTATTCCTTCTTCTGCAGAATACTCACAACTGTCAATGTCCCACCTGTTTCACTCCATTGAATCATTTAGCCCTCCACTTTCCCAAAGACATGTAATTTAAACCCCAAAAAAGGTCCTTTTTGCAGCTAGCAATTAGCAATGTTGGAGACTTGCAGGTAAGTCAATGGCTCGTTGTGGACAGATCACATAGCGCAATCATCTACCGATAGATTTTCGTTTAATAAGTTGTGCCACTAGAAAGAATCCTTGCATGCTATCCAACTGAAGTGAACACCTTTACCGTTATTAGTGTCACGCCCCGACCCGAAAAATCGTTCGTCCTCGCTAGATTTCACCCGAATCATCGTTCTCGCTGGGGCGTGATGCCGCACGAGCCTGGAGTTGCGCTCGTGCAAGGCAAGATAACAGGTTCACATAGTGTTTATCTCAAATTGATAACATAAACAGCGGAAGAAAAATAGAGTATACAATAAGAATCTCTTTTATTAATAATGAACTGAAAGTTACAAAGGCTTGAATAGCCCAACTGAATATGCCAACTACAACGCTCATGATCTCTCTAGCTCACAAAGGATTACATTGTTCCATACATTATGTCTCTTTATAGCCAACAAGTAGTCTTCGGCCGAACATCTCCATGTTGCAAGTCCGAACGTCAATAAGGTAGCTCCTCTTGAAACGCTAAGGACTCCATGCCTCGGCGCATCCAAGCCAAGTCCTGCCCCGAGTTGATTATAACCTGAACCTGCAAACAAACTAGTGGGGGATTAGTGCTTTCGTCCTCGCTGCACTGATCAAGACCCACTCGCACCCAACCAAACACTAAGTATATTTAGTGAAACATGCATCTTAATTTGGTGATCTTTCTATTTAGCCTTAGGATCAGTTTCATGACAATATTCAAGCATTAACAACTTAATATAAATGTGTCCAACATCGTGTTCCTGCAGCAAATACAGTTAGACATAATCTGAACATAAACATAGTGATCGTGCTCATCTCCGTTCCATTTTGCCTAGCCTGCAATGGTTAGAACTTTACATAACCAATCATACAATTCACAAAACCAACCAACCATACTTAGACATATGCATAAGGGGGCAGGCCCTGCGCCTGCACCCAACTCTAATCTCAGTCCACCGGCCCTATCTATATGAAGGTCATGGTGTTTCGCACCGTAATGGACTTGGCATCCTTATGTGTAAGCTTATGATCGCTCCAATACGGACTGCTAGTCTAGTATCTGAAGGATCACAAACTTACTGATATCATAGCTTATCACATCACTGGCCGATCGCAATCCGTCCGAATGATGTGCACCATAAATACCATACATAATTTTCTCCTACGCCGAACGGTCCCGGTGCCCCGGTCGTAACCGTTCGAGGGAAGCCGCACCCGTGCACGGGCCATCCGAGTCCATTGACCATGCAATACGTTCCATACAAACAAGTCATATCATTCCAACCCAATCTCATGTTCCATAAGCATAATCCCTCGTCTCTATCTCGAGTTCCATCGGCATTATGCCCCAACACATCCGTATTGATGCACGACGCCCAACGGCTTAGAATTCTCATACTTGTACTCAATGCGTTCCATTCATAAGTTATTCGTATGATAATAGTTCCATAGTTACTTAGTCATTTCGTAGCTTCCGTGCACGAGGGCACGCTTAGCGCCATAATCAATGTTCTAGACCTAGTGTTCAATGTTCTCGGAGTCGTGCACGTGATGCACATCTCGATATTGTCTTTCAATGTTCTACTATCACCGCCCTACTGCGATCCGTACATTTGATGCACGTCGCTTCAATTGTTCTATGTTCTATGTTCTATTCTTAATGTTCGACACACTAAGACCTTTAATCGTTCGAGCTAGCTCGCTCACTTGATAACAATTTACGCATACAAGGATACATTTTATTAGACGTGAAGGAGTAGGGAGAGAGAGAGTCAAGAACCCGCCCACCTTAAGCCGATACGCCTTGTCGTTTCGCCGAGCTGAAGCGGCTCGATTCCAAAACTTGGTTGCACGGCTAACTCTCCTGACTTAACCATTCCGTTGAACTGTTCGACTAATTTGGCCTACCGTGCCCATGCCACAATCCGTTGCAAGGCGACGATTTGGTTTCGCGAACACTTTACTGAATAAGGCAAAATGCCGACCTCTTATCGTCCAGCGTAAAAGCATAGCATGCACACCAGATCAACTAAAATCAGCACTTGCTCAAACGGAACTTATCCTTTGCATCGTTTCGATTCATAGATTCCAATCGACCCAAAGCTTTCCTTCGGCCAATGTAACTCTTGCATCGATTCGCATCGATACTTCAGGATCAACACAACTCTTCGAGTCAACGACTCAACGTAATGCACCGTGCGGAGCGGGACATTACAATTAGTACTTCATTCTTCATATGACCTTATCCACTTGCAAAGTCGCAAAATTTCCGACATGAATTTGTAACACACCATGCCATCTACATGAACATCTAAATATCTTCTCAGCTTCCTCTAGCACAAGCACAAAAGTTAAGAGACCAAATGTGGGAGCAAATTCAAAATTATAGAAACATATTGTGTCCTATCAAAGAGTTGACACGTTCCTCGTAATCCAATTGGAATTTTGAATTTTCCCTTCACCCTATCCAACAACAGGGTTGAAGATGCAGATTTCAAGTTTCAAGCGTGTAATGTATGAACGATAGGTCCAAGTGTGTCTGCAGGAACTCAAAATTATTGAGATCCTTAATGCTCTTGACCCTAAATCTTAGTACCTGATTAGTCCCACCTATAATGTCTCAGTTTTGATTTACTCAAACTTGGACATTGTCAACATTCAACATTCAGATCTTGATCCTTTAGTAGATTTCAGATCCAAGTCAAGTTTGTTTGCTAATCACTATCCCCCTGGTATGATGTACGAAGGGCAGAACCAAATTATTGATTATGTCGCTAGTAAAGAAGAGAGAAAGGTGAGACGAGAGGAGTTGAGAGAAAATAAGAGGAGAGTGCAAGGGGATAAAACCCTAAGTTGTGCCTCATATGTATTTATATTATTATATGATGATAAATACACCCACAACTTATTTGAATGTACCCAATAAGAAAATAAGACTTGTGACTCCAATATTACCCTCAAGTCGAAGCATAGAGATCCGATATGCCCAAGTTGCTACATAAATCAGAAAATGGACTACGAACAAGTGGTTTGGTGAGGATATCAACAAACTGATTCTCAGACTGAACATGTGGAGTAACAATTTGTTTCTTCACCAACAAATCACAAACAAAATGACAATCCACCTCAAAATGCTTGGTGCGCACATGAAACACAGGATTATTGGCAATAAAAATTGTTAATTTATTGTTACAATACATCTCCATAGGTGGTAGAAACCATAATCATCATATTGAAGAATAGACTGCACAAACATCATCTCAGAAGTTGTATGAGTCATAGCAGTCGGTCTCTGCACTAGAACGAGCCACAACGTTCTTCTTCTTATTGTGCCACGTCAGAAGACTACCTCCAACAGATGTACAATATATAAATAGACCGTCTATCACTCTGACTACCTACCCAATCATCATCACCGAAGCCCGTCAATGTAAGAGTCTTCGATGTTTTGTACAACAAACCATTTCCAGATGCATCATTTAAGTATCGCAAAATATGAGATATAGCCACCAAATGTAGCATAAACTGACTAACTACTCCAGTTGCATAGGTGATATCTAATCGTGTAACATTAAAATAGATAAGCTTTTCAACCAGTCGTCTATATAGTCTAATATCCTCAAATAATATCCTCAAATAAATCTCCCACATCAGCATCAAGCTTGACATGAGAATCCATCCGAATATCAACAGGCCAAGAGTCCAACATCCATGTATCCAAAAGTAAGTCCAAAACATATTTGCGTTGTGACAGATAGATGTAATGACCCGCTCCGTCCTAGCGGAACGCCGATTCAAACGGCAAGTGCAACGACTCAAACGAGCCGTTGGCTCGAAGAGTTGCGTCGACCCGATGAAGAATCGATGCAAGGCTTACATTGGTCCGTCGAAGATGAATCCAGACTTAGACTTTCAAAGGCGTACTCGGAGTATCGCTCGGCCGATGCGAACATCGCTAAGGTGGGTGGCTCCGATGAACCCGTCTTTGCTTAGCCTAGACACATAATAATTCGGACATTATTACTAGAATCGCTAGGCGATAACACCGCGCATGCTAATAAATGACTCAACGCACCTAGCTAAGGGAATAATCTCATCTTGTATGCTTGTGTAGAACATGGAAAATAACATGAAAAATGTGAGAACTCTCGCACCGCACTCCGCGCTCGTGCTAAGGCACAAGCTTACATTCAAGTTCCTTATGCGTTCAACAATGAAACAATGAATGGTTTACAACAATGAAACGGAAGACTATTGACATAGTCGTTCCGAGTAGAGTATAGCAACATTGGAAGACTTCTGGACCGATGGGTCGCCAAGGCGACTCCCGCACGGGGAGTTGCATAATGTATGAATGAATGAAAGAATAAGTGAATGAATGAATCAACGAATGAATGAATGAATATGAGAATGAATGAATATGTGAATGAATCAATGAATGAACGAACAAGTGAAAGAAAAAAAAGAATGAATGAATAAAAGATAAGAAAGAAAGGAATGGTTAGTGACAGATATGACGGGAACGTACATCGGGGCTCGCTACCCGCGCTGCACGGATGCCGCCGCCAACCTGGTCGATAACGTATTATGGCTAAGGGTTAGCCTACAGCTCAGAGACAGCTGTTAAGTTAAAATGACAAACAAAACGAAATGGTCGTGGACAATCCCCTCGTATACGGGAGGTAGGAGAAATAAGGGATTCCGCGCATGATCAAAGGGAGGATCGTGGCCGGCCTAGGCGGAATCAAAATGGCTTACGGACTACTTAGGTGCGGGCTTGGCCACCCAGGAGACGTAAGTGCGGGGTATTTCAAAAGACTATCAAGGTGTACCAGCCGCACGCTATGATAGGTGAGAAATTACCAAAGGAGAATATGTCCAAATTGGCTTGTGATGCCAGCGACCGGTGCATATAGATTAAGTGGGATTTGCTGGTGGCAATCCACGTGCAAGTCCTTGCATTGAAACAAAGTAGTCTAAGTCAACGGAAAGAAGCGTCTTCTGAACAGGCTTGAATATAACACACCAAATGATCTAGAGTACTTCGTGCAAATGAGTTAGAAAACACGCCTACGACGTGCTAGGACCTGAGACAGGGACACGCACTTGACATTGAAAGTTTATATGAATTGTTGACTAACTTGGTTTACTTTGGACAGGGAAGGCCGGACGGTAAGTATGGGTAAGTCGTGCATGTATTTCCATGCAAACACGTGAATTTGGCAACACGGGATAGGTTATGAAATATGCCATGAAACTGATCCTAAGGCAAGATTAGAAAGACAATGAATGATAGACGGAGCACAAAAGTAAATAGAACGTGTTTGGTAATGATAGCATTGTGGGCGAGCTAGCCTCCCCACCAGTGCATAACAATGTACTGATAACCCCACAGTTTGCTTACAGGATGCAGGAGACGTCGGCGGGTGCGGAGCTTTCCTCGAACGCGCTAAGGCGCGGAGCTAACTCTGGAGCCTTGGAGCGTTGCAAGGAGCTGAAGCACCATATACAGGACATAATGTATCGGAACATCGCCATGAATCATTCCATCTTGTAAGCCACTTGGCACGCCTTTTATGTTTCAGAGAGAGAGAGCTTGAGAGACTTGTAAACTCGGCCTAGCGCCGCTTGTAAATTTCTTGAATATCAATAAAGAGTTTGAATTCGCTTCAACTTGTGTTCATTTACTTTCCGCTGCAAATGGGGACAATCTATTGCGACTCTGTGGCCTAGCTCGAATCGGCCGTTTCCAGACATAGCCTTGCACGGGCGCAACCTAGGCCCATGCGGCATCACGCCTTAGCGAGGACGATCGCTCCTACGGGAGCGGGGCGTGACAGATTGGTATCAGAGCACGGCTTTACGTCCTTGGACTTCATTTCGATTCTCTCAGTTTGAAAGCTCGTTTTGAAACAAAGAGTATACGCTCTCTCTCGTTGTGCCTTGGGATGTTCCATACAATAAGTCTAATATTTGCAAAAGCTCGTACGAGTACTCGGTTGAACGGGATCGATAGGCGAAGGCCTTTGTGCCAAACCACGACGGACTTGAGTTGGAAGGAACCAGTGCTACAAGTTAGCAAACGCAATGCATGCTTCATTAACCTTACGCTGACAATAGCGAACGAGTACACAAGACCGAAGTATAGTTCGAACGGGATGGTTATGCACGCGGCCTTTTGGCTATGTTGTGTCGAGTATCACGCACCTAGACCTTCTGGTGCGAACGAGTTTGCGAGCGAGACCGACTATCGCTCGGACGAGAATAAGTGAGACTTAGACTGTATGTCGATTGAGACGCTACTTGACCAACGCTAAAGCGAACACGAGAAGTGGTTCTTAGACTTTGAGGAACGGACGAACGCGCAATTGAACATATCAAATGGGGAATCGAACGACCTTTTAAAGGATTTATAGAGTGACTTGACCCCGAGTGGTGTATGTGATAGGTTCGGAGAAGAATAAGAGTGAGTGTCGACGACTAGTCGAGTGGCTCGAACCCTGAGTGGTGTATGGACGTTATAGAAATTGTTCGAGCGAGACTAAAGGATTTACGGATAGAACGAGTATGTCGGCAAGCGATGATATCGCACAAAGCCTTAGAACGAGTAACGCTTAGTTGGTTGCGACTTCGAGAGTCTCAAACGAGATATTGTTCGGACGAATTGTGAATGTGTAGTGCAAGTACAAAACAAGTTGAATAGAGAGTCGGAACGATGAAACGAATGGAGGTCTTGGTCGAGGAAACATAGAAGATCGTGCATGCGATTTTGAATTTAGTCGAAGGGATTGAAACTTGAGTTAAGGTGAAATACCCATGGACGAGATCGAAGATAGCACGATCGAAGATAGCGTGCATGGAAAACGTTGGTCTGGAGATACGAGAATGACTAAGAATTTGGAATAGATGTTGCTCGATGACGAGTTAGCACGAGACAATGTGAATTAAGGAATTAAGTTGCACGATTCGGAATTCGTTGCAAAAGGAAGATCGTCATGTTATGTACATCATCGATGGTATTGAGGCGTATCAAAGATCGATGTACGATAACTCGGGGGTACTCTGATTCGATGAATGATGATCATGTTAGAAGTTATTATTTCAAAGGATGCTATGTCGGCGATTTTGATAGAAAGGAATGTTCGGAATGAAGAAGGAAAGTGACTTGATTGTTCGGTGATAACCACAACGACAACGATCTTGTCTTGCACGAGCGCAACTCCAGCCTCGCACATGCGTCACGTCGGATTTGGGACGATCATTCCGCGTGAGCGTTGGCATGGTGATTCATGTCCAGCGGGAATGATCGAACTCGAAATACCTTGACATGGCAATTTTGATTGCTTCGACTTGTGGTTTGAAGCGAAGGCGAATTGGAGGATTGATCGGACATATGATGGACGACGAAGTAAAAGTTGAGGATTGAGTAGGCCCAATCCGTGTATCGAAAATGAGTAAGTCTAGACGCAACGCAAGAATTACGTCCCGATGAGTACGATTATTCTGCGGGAATGTTGACATGGTGATTCATGTCCGCCGTGGATAATCAGACTTGCGTGAGATCGGGGCGCGACATATTGCAAGGCTAGACGACCTTGTGATCGACTACGTGGATTGGATAGGATGGATAGGTGGATTGTATCAAACATACTTGAAGAGATAGACTACGATAATTGCTAGTACGAACGCACGATATCGACATGTCAAGGATTTGATTGAGGACAACCTATCGTAGGATGACTTTCCTAAACGAGCTCGGACTTTGTAATGCCTGTTGTTTGTATTACGTATTTTGGAATACGTATACGTATTTTATTCTGCATTGCATGATTTCCTGGCTTAGCATTTCCTTCTTGGCTTGGTTCGGTTTTCTTTGGTCTATCATGGACCAAGGGTGAACCCCTACCTACCACCACCATTTGTATTTATTAGCCCTCTTTATTCTCTCTCTTCATTTATCATCTTCTTCTTCCTCATTTACTTCCCTACCTACCAGAGAGAGAAGAGAGAGGTCTAGGCAAGTGCAACTTGCTTCATGGAGGAACTCCAATTTTATTACTTCATTCTCTTCCTTACTACATTCTAAAGCACTTTAGAACTTGGCATTTTCACTTTCCATGGCTAGATTCTTGTAGATCTATATTTACTTTATTTTCGGATTTTTGGGTTTTGATCTACTTAATCTTGTTATTTCTAAGTTTTGATGGTCCCAGGATTGTAGAGAATCGCGTTCTACCCCATTTTGACCTATGGAAGTTCGGATTTGGGCTCCGGATGAAAGTTTTATGAAGCTTGGAAGGCATGGGTTCCTAGTGTTCTTCTCCTCGAATTTTGGAGAAGAAGAACAGTTCCCTGGCGCATGGCTGTACTCGACCGCATGAGTATTCATGCGGCAAGTCGCCATCAGCCGCATGAGACCCTTGTACTTCTAAACCGCATGAAACTTAGTTCCCAGCCGCATGAGGCTGAGTCTCATACTCAGCCGCATGGGCTCATCTCCCATCAGCTACATGAGTCTACATGGACTTAGTCGCAGGGCTGGGAACGAACTCTTCTCGAGCCGCATATGCAACTATTTCCCCCAGCCGCATAAGCCATCGCATTGACCCAGCCTCATGCGCCCTCACTTCTTCCGGGCCGCATGGGTTTTGCTATGTGAGCCGCATGGACTTGAGTTCGCCATCAGCCGCATGAAGACCCCTTTCTAATTCGAGCCGCATATGCGCTCACCTCCCTGAACCGCATTAACTCAAACACTTGCCAGCCGCATAGGCCCTGATCCCCGAGCCGCATGAGAACCCTAGACCCTGGCCGCATGGACTTCTGAGTCCGGGCCGCATGATCCCGATTAATTCCAGCCGCATGCGCCTTTGCATTTCCAGCCGCTGGCGCCCTTGTACTTCCAGCCGCATGCGCCCCCTCCTTTCCTGGCCGCATATGACTGAGCCGCATGACTTTCTCATGTTCTTGTGTACTATTATTTATCATTATTTGCCCATATTTTGTAACTCCTTTATTAGATATTTTACGTCCATTTTATATCCTTACGCCTTTTGTCATGAACTTGATAATCATGGATTTGTTTAATATGTTTGGAAATGATACCTGAGCATGACACGATAGTGACCCGTAGTGGTGCACTCTTGACAAGAAAACCTGACATGACCTGATAGTGGCCCGTCGTGGCGCACTCCTGACAAGAACACTTGACATGATAAACCTGACATGATATATCTGATAAGCTGTTGCGACGGCTACCTGACATGACATGACCTGTATAATAACATGGACACCGTGGGCGATTGTGCTTGTACAAATAAACCAGTCCTGTCTTGCATCATGTCTAGGGAGGGAGCTCCTGAGTACCACGGTCAGGAGTACCTATTGAAATGGACTAAGGTTAATAACTAGATTAACACATTAGTCATGAAGAGATTTCCCAGCTACAGGCAATCCCGTTACCTGGGCGCGCCTGGGATCTGTAGCCTGTCGTCGAGTAGGCACATTTCCAGCACACTGTCATGTGTTGCACCTTTCAAGCTACTTAAGGGTACATGCGGACGGTGTACCCACCTGAATTCAACCCCTAATTTCGACCTGGGTAACCTGGATGGTCTGCAGGGCTTGTGGCTGTGGAATAATCTCACTGCATCTTGTTAGTAATTAGGCTTGTGACAACCCTAGTTAGTTAAAGTATCAAGCCATAGTTCTTGCTTGGCCGTGAAGTGATTGGATGGAGTCTAACCTGTCTAGCCTTGTCCTGATCCTGTTCCAGACTACTGCATGACCAGAATGCTTGTATTTATTTTATCGATAAATGGTGAGAATTCCAAGTTCTGTTCAGACGAAGGGTTACAACCCCGGTCCTTGTTTGGTTTACGGGTTGTAACCTGGTTATCTGAATAGTTCCATGGTTATCTCGTCGTATATCATCCTGATGTATTTTCTTTATTTCCAGTTCTTACTTTTATTTATACTCTTGTGCTGATTGCTGGTTTTAGTTCCTAAGTGAAGCTTCCTTTGTGGCACTTGCTCTTTCTGGGGTCTGACCCAGCTGGTTTTGTATGGCCAGATTTCGGAGCAGCTCCAGAGGATCTACCGACCTTCCAGCCAGATGGTGGCCACTAGACGGAACCCTGGCAACGAGTGGATTTATTTTTGATCTCCCACTTTATTGTAAAAATATTCTTTTGAGGCGTTTAGCCGACGAGCACCTGTTTAGCTCGATTGCACTTTACTTACTGTCTGCCTACGGGCTGTAACATGATTGACAGATCCTAGGGTTGATCATGTACGACTAAACTCTTGCTAGTCCTCACATTTTGTAACGACTAGCTTCATGATCAGCTGAATATGTAATATTTGGGACGCCTTATTATTGTATATTTAATGATCATACATCTTGTAACATTTACTTACTTGCTTGTGATTGAGACACTAGGCTTGTTCATGACCATAAGAGACTGTTGGCTTGTAGTAAACCCTCATGTATCTAGACAGCCGTGACCGTATAGCGAGATGGAATCCATTTCAATATACGTAGCTGGCTATGTCTGCCCCCGCTCTCCAGTATTCTGGTTCTGGGGCGTGACATGGTTTAAGTGGTGGCCCATGCAGGTCTTGTAAATCAAGATATGTGAGGGTTTACCGAATAGATGTCTCAATCAGTATCCGTCTTTGATCTCTGCTCGTACCTTCTGAATCCCTGGATTCTTGTCCTGATCATGTGCTTGTATCGTTGATCTATCCTGGTCCTTCCTTATTGTTCCCTATGTCGTCTTCTTCAGCGGCATTGTTCGTGGTCCTGCCGGCCAGCAAGGCGGAGCACCTCCCGCGGACCAGCAGCACCCGGAGATCAAGCCCAGCATTCCGGAGTAGCCTCCAGAGTCGAGCCTATTGGAGAAGAGCCCCCAGTTCAGCCTGCCGAACCTGATGATGGCACATTAGTAGGACTCGTCAGGACCTTGATAGCTTCTCAAGATCGTCGTGGAGATGCCTTGCAACAGGCAGTGGCGGATGCTTTGACCCGGGGTGGTCATCAGGGTAACAGCGCGGCCAACAGCTTCAAGCGCTTGAACCCTCCATTCTTCGACGGTAGTGAAGATGCTATTGCGGCAGATGCATGGCTTCAGGACACAGAGGTGGTTCTAGAAGCAGCCAGGACTCCAGAGAACGAGAAGGTGGCAGTTGTGCGCCTGCAGTTGTTAGATCTTGCCCGCAGCTGGTGGGCAGCTCAGGCCGTTGGATTAGCAGCACCTATTGCTTGGGCGGTGTTCAGAGAGATCCCAGACCAAGTATTTCGATGCCGTGGCTCGGTATGATCTGCAGACCAGGTTCACTAATCTGAAGCAAGGAGGCAGGACGGTCGATGGATATGCGGCCGAGTTTTCGAGACTCAGTCGGTTTGCTCCCACCTTGGTGGCAACCGAGTATGATAGAGCCCAGCGATTCCAGCAGGGGCTTCACTTGGAGATTTTGTTGGCAGTTGAACAGTTTGAGCATCAGACTTTTGATGCAGTCTTGAGAGCAGCCCGGAGGCACGAGTATACCTCCCAGAGGATTATGGATAGGACCGGAGGTCGGAAGAGATCTCACGGCCAGATGAATCAGACTTCAGCACCAGCCCCAGCAGCCAGGGCCTTGACTATTGGAGCTCCGAGGCGAGCGACCTCAGTAACGTCGGTTCAGCATTCCACCCCGACGTACCCTCAGCAGCAGCAGAAGCAGAAGCAGTCTTCCGCAGTGGGATGTTCTCATTGTGGGAAGCCAGGCCATGTGGTGGCAGAGTGTCGCAGGGCACAGGGATTGTGTCTGGTTTGTGGAGCAGCAGACCACAGGGTTGGATCCTGCCCGAACAGGGGTGGTTCATCATCGTCCAACCTTTCTAGCTCTTCGGTGAGAGGACCAGCACCGGTCCAGCAGCAGCAGCAGTACCCATTGTCGAGGCCCTTGCCGCCTCAGTCCCAGATGTTCCAGCAGCAGAACCCCCAGCAGCATGCACAAGCCCAAGCCTTGAGTCAGAGCAGGCAGCGAGGATTTCAGCAGAGGGGACCAGCGCCCCGAGGGAATGGTCATGCTATGGTGATGACCGCAGAGGAAGGATTGGCACCAGGAGAGGTAGTGGCAGGTACTATTCTCGTCAACTCCTTTCCAGCTTCAGCTTTATTTGATTCTGGTGCATCGCATTCATTTATGTCTGCACGATTCGCGACACGGGTAGGATTGGAGCCCGAGTCATTATCAGTAAGGCTCAATATACTTACTGGTAACGGACTTGTGGGAGTAGATAGAGTGTTTTCCTCGTGTCGGATCGTAGTTAGCGGTAGAGAATTCCCCGCTAGATTGATAGAGTTCCCAATGGCCGATTATGATGTGGTCTTAGGGATGGATTGGTTGAGGAACCAGTATGCTAGAATAGACTGCCATATTGGTAGGGTTGTTTTTAGCATTCCAGACGAGCCGGAGTTTTCCTTTTCCAGAGGAGCAGTTGAACCTTCTCCTCCAGTATTGCGGATGGCAGTAGCAGCAATACAGTTGCCTAGGATAGTGGATGAGTTCCCAGATGTTTTCCCAGAAGAGTTACCAGGTATGCCTCCAGAGCGGGAGATCGAGTTCACTATAGACTTGATTCCCGGAACAGCCCCAGTGTCAGAGAGAGTCTACAGGATGGCGCCGTCAGAATTGGAGATCTT
>JANAVB010010493.1:0-32105 GCA_029216955.1 Iris pallida | reverse complement strand
TTCGCTTGACGAACGGCTGACGGAAGGTACTCGACTTCAAAAGCTTTGCGGAACGTGGCCCAAGAGATCGACACGGTAGTATTGTCCGGTCGGATCGCTCGCTTGTGCACGGCCCACCAGTCGTACACGTTCAACCGTAGTTGAAGTTGTGCGCAGGCGACTTGCTTTGATTCTTCAATGCCGAGGAGCTCGAAGTGATCTTCCAGCTCTTCCAACCAGTCGATCGCCATGGAAGGGCCTTCGATGTCGCTGAAGGAAGTGCGGCACGCCTTCTTGAATTTTGACACTTCAAAGTTGTACTTTTTCGATGTCGCTGGTTGACGCTCAGGCTCCTCCGTATCGACTTCAATGGATTGGATCATCGGCACGGTGGCAGTAGGTGCGGTGACGGTAGGCGCAGTCGCAGAATTTTCGTTGGCCGTCATTGTCTGTACAATCTGCTGCAGGATATCCAGCTGCTTTTGTTGAAGTTTGGCATGTGCGTCGAAGCGAGCTTCGAACTGGGCCTGTCGTTCCTCTGTCTGTTGATGTCGGCTCTCGGACTGGTTCTGCTGGGCCTCCATCATGCGCAGAATCCTTTCGATGGTATCGTTAGAAGTTTCGGTCCGCGGATGATGCGAACTACTAGAGCCGCTAGAAGTGCTCTGTTCTTGGTCGGCCGTGGATTCTAGCACTTCTGTAATACGAAAGCAAACGTATCAGTCTCAATTTATTACGGACCCATTTTATGGAACAACTTATCTCATCGATGCGAGGTCAAAGGTTTGGAACTCTAGATGCGAAGCCAAAGGATGTAAAGCCGTGCTCTGATACCATTATGTCATGCCCCTATTCCGTAGAATCGATAGTCGTCTCCCGGGCGTGATGCCGTGCGAACCTAAGTTGCGATCGCACAAGGCGTATTCATAAGGTCATCCAAAACACAACATCAAGTTAGAGTACGCAGAGAAATTGATTGACACAATTGAAATGGAAGTAGACTTTTTCATTGATAATAATAAAACTTTACATAGACTTCCTTACAATCATTGTCGCGCGGGCTACAACATGACTCGACTTACAAAACGAACGCCGATGAGATAGTCGTTCCATACATTACATCCCCTTTTTACAAGCAAAAACCATAACATATTTTCCACCTGCTATCGCGAAAAGTCGAGTCGCCATCTTTTCTTTGGTCTGAGTGCGGGGTCTTCTTCAAAAGGAATCCAGAAACAAGCCTTTAACACACGGACGAGGCTTCAAAAGTGTTTGCGCCGCCTTGAGCTTTAAGTGGCACGCCTTCGTGGTTCGGGATATCTGCGTGGAGAGCGAGGATCAGTATATTACACTTTGTATTGGTGCGTGGCTATTTAAGTTCCAAGCTCTCATTTGGTTGAAGAGTTTATATGACTTAGTTCATGAATGTTTCTAACCATTCTCATGAATTTCAACAAGCATATGACAAGCATAATGAAATTTACGTTGAACTTACCCGCGGCGGACCACGTCGCGTCTTATGAAACTTACCATGTTCTTCCCTGTCAATTGTTATTATTTTTATACCAAGTGCGATATTTCGTGTGGATGGTCACTGGCTCCCAGAGCCATCGTGGACTCCTCTAGCTTTTGTTAGACGGGGTCCATTCAGCGTGAGTAGCGAGCCCCGCTGCAAGTCCTGCCTAACCCATGTCCAGCACAGCTAATTACTTGTTTCCTTTTACGGTCGCAACGGTCCCGTGGCCTCGGGTTGCCGTGCGGGAAAACGCTCACCTTGTCGACAAGTTGTCCATGACCGTGCAAAGACATGTTTTTAGTTGTTAAGACATAGCCTACATTTCTTTGAAAACTTGCTCATTCATTCGTGTTCATGCCCTTGCATTTATCTTTTCATTCGCAACAACACTATCGATTTTGCCTAAGAAGGGGGTCGAGAAGAGAAGGGTCAGCCACTTACCTTAAGTTTACTTCAGGCGAGAGAACTTGTTGGTCGCGCTTGACGTAGCCTACGCGATTACCTGAAATCGCACAAGCAACCGATTAGAACACTGTATTATCCAAGAAGTTTGATAGGAAATGCGAGTTCGAAATGCAAGCCATGAAAACCATCGAAAACATTCATAAAAATACATTCAGAAAACAAAGCCAAAACCAACGCAAGCGGCGTGAAAAGCAGAGCAACGGGAGGTCTCTCCCGACTCAGCCGCAGAGTCAATCCTTGAGGCACAACCCGCTGAATACGGGACTTGGTTCCGAAGAAGCCATTCCATAACAGAAAATGGATCTTAATTCAACCGTTTCCGTTCGATCGACTCGATCGATCCCGACCTATCGGTCCCGACCGAATCGATAGCGACAGTGTTCCTTTCCGCGCACCCCGTGGACGGAGTACGGGGCACGATGTAGGGACGGGGAACTACACCAGGTGCTGGCTACATCTAGCAGTTGGAGTCCCACAGCTTCAACTTGGAGGTCTTCAGGAAGTCGAGCGACACTGAGGAGACGCTCCATGCTGTCGAGCCATTCGTCAGCATAGATAATTTCCTCGGTTCCTTTGAAAGGTCGAGGGCCCAGCTTCTTGAATTTCTTAATATCTCCGACTTTAGCCGACATTGGTTCAGATTGGGCTGCTTCTCCTCTCTCCAGTGCAGCCATAGCCACATTATGGGCATTCTCCATGCCTTCTCTCATAATCGTCGTCTGTTCGCGATGAGCTTCAGCTTGAGTTCTCTGTGCCTCAAGCACTCCTCGTAGCAGGCCTACGAGGTCGGTGGGGTCCACGGGCACTGGTAGGGCAACTGGATCGGGCACCACCGCAGGGGCTTGCTGTTTAGTCCAAAAAGATGTAGGATCTAACACTTGAGTAGTAGTGTAAAATCTACGGGGTGCTGATGCATTATGGAGACGATCGGTCAGCTGCCGAGGTGTAGGATCCGGACTCGATTGAGGAGGTGGGGGTGTGATCGGGTGATGACAACCCATCGTCAGCAGGATTGGTCTTATCTGTGGCCATACTCTGGAAGGTTTAGGATTGCAAAACATAAGCAAGGTAGCCTACCAGTCTATAACAAACACAAATATTTATTTATAATATATTTAGGTCCTATGTTGTGACAAATTAATGTTCTAGTGTTCTAAATGTTTCTAGATATGTTTACCTAAGTTGTTGATCAGACCTGCATGGGCCACCACTAAAAATATGTCACAACTTGTTGGATCGAATCGGATCATGCCCAGCCTGCACCGTTGTGAGACGGCGGCAGTAAGCTGTATCCAAATGCAAGTAATCACAAACAATATATTTGTCACAACATCTAAAATTTTGAATATTAAAAACTTGTCTAACAAAAGGTTCATTTAATACATCAGATAAAATAAAAATTGTCTTTTTATTCAAACATCAAAACTAAAGGAAAATCATCATCTAGGAAGATGGCTCATCAGCCTCAGGATCAACATCTTTCAAGTAGAAATCTGAAAGCACAACAGGGTAGAGCTCAGGATCGTAATATCTACTAATCAATAGCTCTACATCATCAATGGAACCTATTGGGGGTGGGGGGATCCAGTCAGGAAAGGAGCAAAGTACAATTATGAAAATTTAACAATTCAACTAATAATTAGAAATTTGCAATTTTAAACAGTTTAAATACTTGAACAATATTTTTCAGCAATTTTTCACAATTGAAAACAATGTGATTTGAGTATGCAATGCTTATGACCGGCTTGGGTTGTACAATAGTATCCTAGTGATACGATACGGCTTATCCCCGTGTGAAAAGGAGTAAGCTCGCATAATCAATATGCAATATGAGGGGTATTGGTCATAATACACTACACTACTCCCCCAATCCCACAATCAATACAATCAATACTCTAGAAGAGAGTTCCGTGTAACAATGTGGTTTAATCTTGCAATATTAAAATTATTAACTAAATTGAAAAATAAACACAACCGTACTTGCCTTTGTTTATGACTGGGTTTGAAGAGTCGGTTCCGGGAAAGAAAATCAGACTCGTCCTCAAAATCCTACATTGAGAATCCCAACTTAGCATAAATGAGGAAACCATATCTAGGTGTGCTAGTTACAATCTCTAAAATTTTATCCTAGTCAAATTTTATGTTGTTATAAACAAAACACGTTTATCTATGTGATTCAAAGTTATTAATTTAACGAGGTAAAAGTCAAGTTAACATTTTTATTGGAAAACTTCGCATTTTTCAATTATTTGGCAAAACTTTGTATTTTGTAATATATATTTTTTTTGTATTTTGTATTTTGTAATATATATATATATATATATATATATATATATATATATATATATATATATATATATATATATATATATATATATATATATATATATATATATTAGTTAATTTTCTTTTAATGAGAAAACATTAAATTGTCTAATTTACAAACTTGAATTCTTATTATTTTATTTAATGCGAGAAAACTCTTATTAATTTTCTATAAAAGATAAATATTCAGTTTACTATTTATGCGTTTACCTACAAAACAACAATCCAGAAAGAAAAGGAAAAACTAAACTACTTATTACAGGTCCACAGGAAAATAGAAAAGAAAAACTTGGACTTATGTCCTTATAATATTTTTTTTTACATAAATTAATTTAATTTAAAGACGAGCTCTGAATACCGCGAACGGTCCAACAGTAGGCCGAAGCCCTGTACCAAAATACTAACAGCAGTAACCCATTCTAAAATAATAATAAATTAAATTATAAATGCATCTCAGACTTGGTCATTCAAAACTCATGTTTTAACTAATGCCTCAACGTCCGGGTTGGCCGGTTTCGTTTTCATTTAGTTAGGGCCCATGGACCAATATGGTCGTCGCCCGAAAAGATACAAAATCTATTTTAAAACCAACACTCCAAGATGTAATTTATTTTGCAAAGATCAGGTTTTGAAGATAGTTTTAAAATATGTATTTTTTCGAAAATTTGGGCAGCACTTCCTCTATAATCGGGACAACCTAATCCTGGGAAAATACCAACACCCACAATATTCCAAACCACAAAACATTTCCAACCAGAAATTCCAATTTATCCAACCCAAGAGTAGGTTTATATCAAAATCACAGAAAACTTTTCGAACTATAAAATTCGGAAAACCCGAAATATTAATCGGAAAACCGAAAAACCACAGAACCTCTCTAAGGAAAATGGTCACAGAGCCATTTCCGAAAAATCCGAACTTAACTCGAAAATTCCGAGAAACCACACAATCACAAAACCACAGAAACATAAAACCACATAATCATTCCGACAGGGAGTTCGGAAAATCTGAATCTATGAATCGATCCGATTCCCATACCGGGATCGGGGACCACGTCATCATCGACACTAAGAAAGGGACATGAAGATACGAAAATATACCTCGGGTGCTCGGCTAGAGCTCTCAGGTGAATAAGGATAAAAATTATCCGCGAACAGTGGGAACGGAACGCGGATAGCAGCGAATCGAGTCCGAACAGCGCTGGAGTCGCGCACAGGTGCTGGACAACAGATCGAGATACGGAACAGCAGATCGGAGTCGCTCAGAAACTGTGTCGAAAGCTGGCGCTGGGACAGCGCGCTCGAAGAGGGGTTGGCCGGGAAAACCGCGCAAGGGGGTCGGCCGGGAGCCGCCGGTCGGGATCGACCTGGGCCGCGGGGCACCACGGCGGTGGAAAGCCGCTGGTCTCGGGCGGAGGGGCCGCTCGAGGAGTCACCGGGAAGTCGACGGGCCTGGGTTCGCCAGAAGGGCACGGATCAGACGCCGAAAGGCTCGGGTCGGCGTCGGCTTGGTTAGGGCTTGGGGAAAATGGTGAAGAAGAGTGATGGAGAGGGAAAGGATTTATAGGGAAAAGATGTGGGGGTTTCGAAAGTGAAGAGTGCGGCTAGACGTTTGGGAGCCGAAGTGGCTCGGCCATTGGCCGTTTGGAGTGGAAAGGAAAAGTTTCCTTTCCCTGGGAGAAAAAGAGAGTTTAATGAGTGATAATTGAGAGTTAAAAGAAAAGGAAATTAAAAGGATTCTTTTGTTTTTAAAAAATGATATTTATACATGAATATATATCCTAAAATACTTAAGAATGGTTTCGAAAACCAAGATTGGGTTCGGTTTCGAAAATAGTTTGAGATGGGTTCAGGACAGGTCAAACCAGACACTAAAATACCAGGAATAATTATTTTTCTAAAATATGGTTTTCCTAAAATAATAATAATTTAGCTAAAAATTATTAAACTAATTAACCGAAATTCTACGGGTTTGACCAAACACTAAAATTCCATAAATAATAATTTTAATCTAATAAAAAAATAACAGTAAATTAATTAATTAAAAATTACTGGTTTCACAATGACCGACTACAAATGAAGATTGTCGTCCTTTGAGATTCTCCAGAACGTCTATTCTCCCGTATTACGCTCGTCATACAGAGGTAAAGGTTCCGCAGGATCGTCATCTTCTCCTAGTGAACAAATACTAGGTCGTTTAGAAACGACAAGCAAGTTATCGGTCAAGAACGGTAAATAAATAATAATAAAGACTGGAAAAGAGTGATATATATATATATATATATATATATATATATATATATATATATATATATATATATATATATATGTTGAAATTTAGGGAATTAGTTTTACTTTTTATGAATGTAAATTGAATACTTCAATATTAATTTTTATCTCTTACATAAACACTTAATATGCATACAATAACATATCTTCAAAATGAAATGCAATTTGAGAACAACCCTTCCGAATACTCTCATAATCAGCTTTTCCGACAACAATCCCGTATACCTGGGATCAGGCTATGACTTGGTGGCGCGGTGCCGCGGTGCTTAGAATCCGGCCCTGCCTCTCTTGGGCTTAAATATACTGAGTCTCCTTGAACCCAGAAAATTACCAAATCGATGTTGCTGTCGAAGATGTGCAATTATTGGATGGCACGGAATTAAATCCGGCCCTGCCTCTCACGAGCTAAATGGAGGCTCAGATCATTACAATTCGGTCCTGCTTCTCTTGGGCTAAGTGAGCTAAGTCCCACATACTCAATTCGTATGGCCCTACGAATGAGCTAATGTACTAATCAGTCTTTGGTTATTATGCTGCGGAGTTGTATATGTGATATTCGGGTTGTTCTTCCCTCCCAATGCTTCTTATCTAATTATTGTGATTACTGAATATTATTATCATTATCATAAATAGGGAGTTTATCTATCTAAGAGGCTAAAAAACGCATCTTGCATATGTCATTTGAGTGGTTTTGAAATCAATTTGTTCTATTTTGGCTTTTAGACACGAACTACCAAATAGGATATTTTTATCAATATTTTCAGAACAGTTTATAAAGAGTTTTTAAATCTAAATGTGCCTACATGACACGTGTATTGTATATGTATATTCTAAATTCCTCCCAAATTTATGGAATACCCAATTTTCGAAAGGTCGAGAATTTGGCTATTTCTTGAAATTTTCAAAATTTTCGGCAGAGTCTCCTTTGTATTGTTGACTCCGAAAAATTTGCAAAGACAATATAATATAAAGATATAAATCCGGGTTCGCCACCGACCCCTTCGGTGGAGCAACTCTCAACACCAGAACCACGCAATTAATATTTTGGGTTCGAGACCCCTTCGGTGGAGCAACCCTCAACCCAAAAACTCACGCAACATTATATAGAGTGCAATTAAGTTAAGGCTTTCTTATTGGCAAGCAAGCAAGCAATATTTAATTCAGTAATTACCCTCTTTTCCTCTGCAAGCAAACAAGCTAGTTTTGATTATTAGCAATTGTCTTTCCTAAATGTTATCCAAGTTCAGTATGCGAGTATTCAAAGTTCAAACATACAGGAAAAAAATAATTTCGGAAGATTTGTGTCTATGAATAAATATGTTAGCGTGACATTTTCAAAGTTTTGATAGCAGAAGTACTCAGGTTTATTTTCCTCAGACAAAAGTTCTATATTGGTTTGGTCAGGGCAGAGTACCAATCAAAACAAGTTGATAATCAAAAAGAATCATGACAGATAACTGTATTGTCCATAAACTGTACTTATGTTGATTTGACAAGATCAAAAGAGGTGGGTCCAGACAAGTTTAGAGGACTGGAAAGAGTGAAGATGACTGCTAATGGGCAATGGGTGAAAAGATTTAAATGTAAGAGAACAGAAACGAAATTCGAGAATTATGAAATTTTGACATTGTGAAAGACATTATGTTTTCCAAAATATGCACATATACATACGTATGAAAGCATATCAGAGAAAGCTGCCCAAGAAAAATTCAGGTAATTTCAAAAATAGTTTGTTCCATGTGAAAAACCAAAATTTATTACATGAGTCATACTCAAAAGCAATAATATAGGTAATGTTGAAATATACAAAAGTACAAAAATGTATTGCACAATAAAAATTTCAATATATATATATAAAAAAAACTAGGAGTGTGATGGTTGCGAGAGAGACAAAAGAAAAAGGTGAACTTTATTATTAACTTCAACCATCATGGCAATATCAAACCTAATGAACAATGCTACATATCACCAGACGTACAGCCAAAGTCTTCAGATTGTTTGGGAGGAGGTGCAACATGGTCAATTGAAGTCTATATATATATATATATATTTGTGTAAATAATATGATCCATGAAATATATTCTTTTTGGTAAGTGTCAATAAAGTATGGAATGTTGTTAATATAAAATTATCAAGAACAAGGAAGAATTTGAGTTTTGCAAGAGTTGGGAATCAAATTTGGGGCCACACATCAATATAGAGTTTCTTCGGGTTCTGATTCATTTTTGACAATTAAAACTCCTTTTTCTTTAAATAGGCATTATAAAAATGCCATGAAATCAAGAAGCACAGTATTTATACAAATAACTATGCCATATGAAATCTCTCTTTTATTTTTGCTACGAGCTAGTTAGGAAGAACAAACTCTTCAAATTTTGTAGCCATATATATATGATTATCCAATTGAATTTCTGTGAGTCCGAAATATAGATTTGAATCCAATTATGCATATTTAAAACTGAATATAAATCTAGATTTTGAACTATAGATTCCAAAATTAAATACGAGAATTCGAGAGGACTGCCTTGGGTTGATGATAATCTAGATTTGATCTTCCCAACTTCCTCCTAACATAATACCCAAATTAAAATTTGTGTTAAATATATGCATCATATATATATATATATATATATATATATATATATATCTTATATATTATATATTATATATATATATATATAAACCCAAATTCTTTTGACCTAAATTTCGAAATTGAAAGGGAAGGAAAGAGAATAAAGGAATTACCTAGGATTTTTGGGTTGTGGAGAGGAGGAGGAGAACAAGGAGTGCTGGAAGTGGCGACGTAGAGCCGGGGACGGGTGCGCGGGGTGGCGGCGATCGACGGCGGCTCGGCGGCAGGGCAGCGACAGCAGCACAGTAGTAGTAGCAGTAGTAGTGGGGAAGAGGAGAGAGTGTTGTGTGTGTGGAGGGATAAATAAGAGAGGAGAGGGGGTGAGGTGTTTAATGAAGAAGGCTTCTCTTCATGAAAGAGGACCATGTGACATTTAGCAATGCCACATGTCTCCTTGGCATGACACCTCACCATTTAAGTTGGTGAGTAAAATTTGTAATTGCATAAATTCTCTTAAGGGCCCAAATGTAATTTATTTTCATAAGATTGCCTATTTAAAAATAAATAAATAATAATAAAGCATAACAAGATGTTCAACATTGAGGGTGAACTTGAAGATGTAATAGTTCTATTGTGTTGATAAAATATTGAGGGTAAACTTATGTCTTTTTATTTATGCTAGGGAATTTGTATTTAAAATAATATAATATTTGAGGGTAAAATAGTCAATCATACATTTTTAATGTCCTTTAAATTGATAAAAAAAAACAATACTATTTTAAAGTGTACTATGAGTTATAAAAAACAATAATATTTGTACTTTAAAATGATAGCGATATATATTTAGGGTGTTGTTATGACAATCCTAAATGTCATCATGTATCATTTCTAATTTTATTTATTAAAATTTTAAATCCGTACCTGCATTAAATACAATCTAAATATGAAATTTGAATGAATAAAAGTAGAAGATGAGTACATGATGACATTTTAGAAGTGTTATAAATTAATATCATATTTAATGCAAGAGCATATTTGAAATTTGAATGAATAAAATTAGAAAAGACTATAAGATGATATTTTAGGAGTGTGAATAACACTACCCTATATTTATAAAAACTATATTTATAAATAGGAAAAAAAAACACGTTCGAAATAACAAGATGAGGTTTATGTTGAATGGAAAAGATCTTGGGGCTTATATTGAAAAAGAAAAATAAACTCCAATGTTTTGAAAGCGCTATTTACCTTTTTCGCATTTTGTCAAAAATCTTTCAGATCTAATCCCCAAAAAATTCTCCTCCTTCCAGAGAGAGAGAGAGAGAGAGAGGAGAGAGAGAGAGGAGGAGAGGAGTGAGCTCGAATGGACACGCTGAGGAAGCAGGCGACCAAGCCGAGAGCAGGTCGCGAAGCAACAACAGGTCCCTCTCTCCTTCTCTCCTTTGAGATTGATTCGATTCTTTCGAGCTATTTTTTAGCAGATCGACTGGATGCTTGGTCTTAAAAGTGTTGTTTTTGTGGGAATTGTCCACGCCGATAGGGGCATAGTTATTTGTTGACATAATGACATTGTGTTTGTTGATTGAGGAAATGTTGTTCTTTAGTTTGGAATATCAATAGCTTATGCTTCGGCAATCAAGAAAAAAAAATGAATCTCTGATTGACAATACAATTTTTTTTTTTAGAGTAAATAGAACTTATTAAACCAAATATGGTGTTCTCTTGGAATGATGGAGAAAGAAAAAGGAATGTTTAATTTTATGTGTTTGATTAAAGAAGAAGAAATTGGAAATAATCTTTTTATATTATTAACTATCCTTAGGGGTCTGTTTGGATTGAGGAAGAAAAAGAGCAGAGTTAAGTGGGGTTAGTGAGGGGGAGTTAGGTGAGGGGGAGTAGAGTCAATACATATAACCTTGTTTGGATTGGAGGGAGAGTTAAGTGTGGGTGGGTGGGGGGGGGGGGGGGGGGGGGGGGGGGGGGGGTGTTAATAACTCTTGCTTGAATTGAAAGTTTTGAGTGAGAGGAGGATTAATAAAAAAATGATAGTTACCCAAATATCCTTATTATATATGTCAAATTATATTTGATTGGAATTTTAATTAGAACTTATCAAAATATATTCACAAATGAGGAAGTTACGGAGCAGCATGTTGAAAGTAATAAAAAAATGAAAAAAAAAAAGTCATTATATTTTATAGAACAAATAAGGAGTATTTATGACTTTTTAAACAAAATTTCTCAATCCTCCTCGTTAACCCTCTGATTTGGAGAGTTAAAAAATAGACAAAGTGGGTTAAACAAACTCTCACTTAACTCTCTATAATCCTCCCCCCTCCTAAACCCCCATCCTCAAACCAAGCATGGTCTTATTTTTCCTTAACTTCCTCTCACTTAACTCTTTTAACCCTCAATCCAAGAAACCCTTAATCTTTCTCTCCAAAATAGCAAAAAAGGATTTTTTCCCCCTCCGCAACAAGAGAAAAACAAACCCATCCCGAGTCTCTGTGGCTGCCAACGGCTGCCCCGTGCGCATAAGCACCCCTTTTGGTGCCGGCGTCAACGACCTGCATCTGCGGAGCCCCAAAGATGCTGACTAGAAGAGGATTCTGTAAATGGAGGAATCATTTTTTTTTTTAAACCAAACATGCAAATGTTTTTAATTTCAGATAGGGGATACAAACATCCTTCTCTTTAATATTAAGATCCGACTTTTGGAAGACTAGCACAATGGTTCACAAAAACATGGTTATTTAAATCAGATTATTGTAGCTTGGAAATGTTTTTGACGCGGTTCTGATTGAAACTATCCATTTGTCTTTAATTAAGATTTGATTTCTTCGGAGACAAGTGAAATGGTCAATATAAGTGAGGCCATCCCCAAAAGCTTGACATGAATATCAAATTCGTTAGTGTCTTGAGAATTTGTTTGTCTTTATATCAACCTTCTTTATCTTTTCTTCTATTTCTGAGCTTCCAACTATGATGTCTCTTCAACTACTTTGAGTTCTATTCCTAATGCATCCCTGATTATGAACAAACAAACCAAGGCTTCATGGCATAGTCGCAGAACTATTGTCACGTCCCGATCCCGCAGAGTCTTTTCGTCCTCGCTTCGGACTCTTTGGGACCGATCGTCCTCGCTAAGGCGTGATGCCGTGCAAACCTAAGTTGCGCTTGCACAAGGCCAATACCTGAAGCAAGACAAGATAGACAAGATTGACAATACGCAGCGGAACATATTACAGATAATTGAAGCAGCAGCGAACATATTTCAGAATATATGCATTGAACACAATGGTAACAAGAAACAATTCTCTTTATTGATTTCATTTGAACAGATTACAAGCTCTTGGTTCTCTATGATATAATGTTACATTCTCTCAGAACTTTACAGATTACAATGATCTCGTTCCCATACATTACATCCCTTTATATACAAAATCAACTCTTGCAATAGATGTCCATCTCTTGGCATCTCTTCTGATTTTCGGCTTCTGAGGATGAGGTTCGGGCTATCGCTTTGGACTATCCTTTTCGATGCATATTACACCTGCATGCAGATTGATGGTGGGTCAGTATATCAGCATACTGGTGATTGTGAACAAAGGGCTACATTCTTCTGAAACGATCACTGTTCATTTAGTGAGAAAATATTTTCTTGTAATGTGATCTTGCTACTTTTACCTATGTTCATTCCATGCATACAGAGTCAGTTTACATCTATTTTGAAAACATCTTTCAAAAGCCACAGTTCATATTTTTTTTCATGCCAAGCATACAAGGGACTATTCATTTATGTAGAGTGCGCAGCGTGTTTCATGAGCATATTTATTTCTCTATTCAAGTAACTCTTAGGGACAATTATAAGTACGATATCATGTCTTTTCTTTAGTAGAACATAGCATTTCTTTGCAACGGAATAATCTTTGCAAGCAATTCATATAGGAAACTTAAGCAATACATATGTATCACTTTTCAGTGATTCTTACCATAGCCGACCGTCCATCCCTGCACAAGACAAGGATTAACATAAACATGATAAAACCAACATTGTTCCCTGTTCGTCTCTGCATCGTTAGCTCTCAGCAAAACATTCTTTTGCCGACTCATGCAACTCGATTGGCAGCTGTGACGCAAGGCTCAGCTTTGCACTAATATATACATAGACCAGTAGTTGTGACGCTCCGGGTCAGCTTGTACTGATAACGCACATACTAGCAACTGTGCGCATGGTTCAGCTCTTCACCAACCGACACTTATCTATATGATGGTCCATGGGAAACCATGATTTAGCCGCTGTGACTCTTGGGTTCAGCTCGTCGCTAGTGGACATTCTATACACCCCTTGGTCTCTTTACCGCAGGGTGTTACTCTATCCCCCCTAGGCTGAACGGCTCCGGTGCCCCTGAACCGGTCGTGAGGATCTATACTTGTGCACAAATTGTCCAAGACCAATGCAAATGCAACTATCAGATAAAACTATCATGCATCAATCGAGCAACTTGTAAACATTTTCTTCTTCTTTTTCATGTATTGAGCCAATAGTTCTACTCTTTTCTCTATACGGACAAACCGTATCATCTCTTTTGCACAATGTGCCATCTCTATACATCTCTGTCTTTTTATAGCAACAATCAAGGGACAATGAACAAATCTTTATTTGAGCAAGCACAATATCAACAAGCATGAATTCTACTCTTGATAGTCATACTCTATTCAGGGACATGTAAACATTCTCTTTTCTTTTCTTATCAAGCATGGTAACAGTTCATTCATTCGAGGTACATCTCTAATTTAGCACAACATCATCTCATTGATTTAACATGGCAACATTTTATCGATCAAGGCAACATTCATTCCTTAACAAGGCATTATGTCGTTTCTTATTAGCATACCACAATTCTTCTTCTTAGCATACATGTTAACTCTTTTCTTGTTCTTAGCATAGCAACATGTGGATTCTCTTATAAGCATACTCAATGATTACCATCTTGTTATTAGCAATAACATTCATTCAAAACTCAGATTCTTATTAGGCGCAAGGGAATCATAAAATGAGTCTTTGTCCACTCATCCAGATTAATCGTCTTCTGTTGCAGAGCCAGCAATCCGATCTCTCTGTTTATCTAGTGCCTTTGCGGAGCAGGGCACTACAACTACCGATGAGGCAAGTAATTGATGTCCCTTTGATCTGGCTATCATAGTGCATCCGAATTGGCTCAAGGTGTGTAATGGGCCGGGCGGTCCAGAACCCGGCTCGGGCTCGGTCAACGGGCCGACCTGGCACAGCTCATATATAACCTGAGTTTTGGCTGGGTTATCATTCGCGGGGTAGGCCCGGCCCGACCTCAAACATGGAAAGAACCGAGTTCGTCCCCCAACCTGGTCGACCTATCCCTACTAGGTCGGTGACCCGGTCACAGGCCCTGTCAATCCACACCTCTGTCAGAACTTGGGAGATATTTTACCAAAATACCTCCTTTATTACCGTTAGTAGAACATTGGGTGGGGTATTTTGGTAAGATACTCCTCTTAACAACCATTTTAATATAAAAGGAAAAAATACCCCCAAATCCTAGCTATTTTTAACGTAAGGGATAATTTTGAATATCGTTGAAAATGACCAACATATCCCTATAACAGCTATATTTGAAGGGTATTGATGGTCATTAGGTACCCAAAAATTCTTATAAATTGGATATATTCATCCAAATGTACCACAACAATTTTTTTTTTACTCTCTTCTAATACTTACAAGCAATCCAGCAAAGTAGCAAGTTGAAACTAATAGGCATACCCCGGAGGAGGTTCCATCTTGTATGATGTTTGTCCGGTATTGTGTTGGTCGATGAGAGTAAAAAAATGTTAGAAGCTAAAATAAAGTGGGAACAGAAACTTTGGGATAAGGATTTAAAATTAACATGACGAAAACAAAATATATGAAATATAACTTCAACCAAGTAAAAAAGAAATGAGGGGGGAGTCCATATAGATGGAGAAGAGATACCTAGGCGTGACACTTCTCGGTGTTTAGGATCAATAATCCATAATCATGGAGAGATTGAGAAGAACATCGTGCATAAATTAAAACATGATAGTTAAAATTGAGACGTAATGATTGAAATGATGGTGTGCTTCTGGAGTGCTTTGTGATTGCAATATACCTTTGAAGTTGAAAGACAAATTCTTACAATACTGCAATAAGACCAATCATGCTTTATGGATCAACGAGTTGGGTGATTAAGAAAATGTCCAGAAAGTTAGTGTAGCCAAAACGATAATGCTAAGATGGACGAGTTACAATACATTAAAGGATCTGATATGAATGTATCCGTGTGTAGCTAGATGTGGTGGCAACTAAGGACAAGATGAGAGAAAATTGTTGACATGTGCAACACATGACAATAGATCTTCTCGTAAGGAGGAGCAATAATATAATATTAATGCAACCACTAGGTCAGGTCCCGAAAACATGGTATGAAGTTTTAAAGAATGATATGGTTTTTGGTAGCGCTACAAAGGACATGGCCTTGAACAAAGCCAAATGGAAGAAGAGGATTCAAATAAGCAACCCGAAATTTGGGATAAAGGCTTTCTTGTTGTTGTATGTATCGATTTTATGGTAAAGAAAGAAGAAAATAAGAAGGAACAGTACCAGATCACTCGACGATATTAATCTTGCGCTACCTGGTTCTTGGAATCACATCAAGGAGAGAAACATCACATCCAAAATTGAGAAACTGTCTATTTTATTTATCAATCATCGAAAAGGACTCCTATTCTCCTAATACTATTCATATTCTGGTAGATAACCTCCATAAGAACTAGAGATGAGCATATCTACATCCTAACTCTAGTCTTAATTAAATATCAATTACAAAATTTGAAATAAATCTAAATAAAGCCAATAAAATATAATCTGTGTTTGAACTCCCATCAAAAGTTCCAGACAGAATCATTTTATTTTTCATCATTTTATGTTTTAGGCTTGACCTATATATATCCTATTGTCACATAACATTTTCATGAAATGGTGAATCTTTTTCCCCTTAACTATGATTGGTTTATGCATTATTGTTGAGCTTATTGCTTGGCACAATGGTAAAGCTTGGCACTTGCATCGTGGAGGATGGTGGTTCCAATACCAGAAACACTCCACAAAATTGTGGGTAAGGCAACATATATCTTGATCCTCCCTAGCCCTACATTGGTTGGAGCCTTGTGGCTTTAAGATATCTTTTTTGATGCTTCAATGTCAGGTCTTTGTATTGCATGAAGGCACCTTGGCAAAGAGTTGCATGCTAATTTTGTAAAGCTTTGATGAAGGTTTATGTTCCAGTTATAAAATGTTCTCCCATGGATCTTAAATTCTCTGTGAAGTTTATCCATATACATGAGATAAGGCTTGTGATATGAAAGGCCGTTATTTAAAGATATGCTAGATTAGTGTTGCGTTTTCTGAGGTATGATTTACAAATTTGATTGAAATTTTGGCTAGTAACATAGTATGAGAAGAGCATATAATCCATCTGATACTAAGATTGTATGATTTAATTTTGTAATAACCAGCGCAAGAATTATGTTACAACTCGAGAAAACTGATTCTTAATGTTAGGGATGGTTACAAAGCTTAAAACTACCTTCTTCAATTTCTACTCCTGCATTAAATGTTGGTGGTTTGATGCCATGAGTAGCTTTTAAAGTTATCTTTTATTGTTGATATATGTGTTAAGTGTTATTGGGCTTTAGTCCCACATTGCCTAGAATGATAGGAGAGGAGGCTAGCGTCTCATATATATATATATATATATATATATATATGTAGTCTCTATTGCAATAATAATCACTTAAAAATCTCTACATGGTATTAGAGCCTAAACTTGCTTAGAATACCGTCAGAGCCACCCTCTCCACACAAACCCTACCCCTAACCTCGCCCTCCCTTTCCCCCCCACGTCGCTGCTGCTGCTGCAGCTACTACGCCGCTGCAGCCGCTGCCGCTGCAGTCGCTGCCGCTGCAGTCGCTGCTGAGCCGCTGTGCCGCTGCCACTGCTGCGCCGCTCTCGTTGCCGCTGCAGCCGCCGTTGAGCCGCTGCCGCTGCGACTGCTACTGTCGCTGCTGCTGTCGTGGGTGCCTCCGTGCACACCACTTTTATGGCTCATACTGTGTAGGTAAGCCTAAACTTGAGATTTATCTCATCTGTGGCACCTACGGTGTAGGTAAGCCTAAACTTGAGATTTATTTCATTCGTGGCACCTATATGTAGGGAAGTCTAAAATCGTTTTTGAAGATTTATCTCATATGAAATTCTCAAGGAGATGCCGATGATGTCTAGATTCGATGAAACCAGACATATTCAGATTTAGGAGAGGACGACGAGGACAAGCGTGAGTCGTGGAGCAAGTGTGACGTGATCGAGAAGAAGCATCGATGGAGGCGATCCTCAAGAAGCTGGATGCTGACGATGTGGCGAAGTTGATGAAGTTGATAAAGGTGTCGGCTGGTGATAGCACGACACGAGCGCCGCCAAAGTTGGAATTACCCTCCATCGATCTGAAGTTGGATGGACCAGCCACCTATCTGAGTTGGTCACGGCGGGTGAGAAGAACCCTTGCAGGAAAGAACCTGGAGGGATTCTTGACGGGCGAGAAGACAGAGCCGGAAGAGGGCTCGACAGGACGTAACGAGTGAAAATCCACTCATATGGTGATTTACATCTGGTTTCTCAATTTCTTAGTCCAGTCTATTGCTTCCATAGTAGATGGCATTGAGATGGTGAAAGACGTATGGGAGAAGTTGAGAAAAACCTATGATGGCGTGGGAAACAACCTACGGATCTTCCAGATAAAAGGGAAGATCGATGACACCGTACAAGGGGAGAAGACGGTGTAGGAGTACGCTACGGAGTTGGAGCGTCTCTGGCTGGATTATGATCACTCCTCGAAACGGGCAAGCTGCGGGGACCCGAAGTGCAAGGAGAGACATGTGTGCCTGCAGGAGAGGACGATGAAATTCCTCAAAGGGCTGACTGCAGCATTTGCACAGAGGATAGCCTTACTCCTCGCCCAACCATAGATTCCTAGTCTCGAGGAGGCTATCTCAGCCATGATCCAGGAGGAGACGCGGATCAGATTACAGACAGGGACATGTGGTCCTCCCGAAGCAAAGTCAGCACTAGCAGCTGCTAGCTCGGGCGACACAGGATCCAAGGGAGAGCTATGGCAACACAATCGGCAGTGCTACAACTGCGGGGAGATGGGCCATCATCGATATGCTTGTACCAAACCACATAAGGAGGGAGACTCAGGTGGTGGACGAGGACGAGGATATATTGGACGTGGACGTGGTCGAGGAGGCCGAGGAGGCTATCGGGCAAACTTGCTGGTGGCAAAAGGGAATGGAGGAGCTGGTGGCACCTTTACTGAGGAGGATCAGGTACTGCTGGACCTGCTGGAGAGAAAGCAGAGTGCGTCGACCGAAGGAGACAGGAGGAGCGGAGCAGAGGAGACATCCATCCCATTCTTCGGAGGCAACGTCGCTATGTATGCTCACCCATCAGAAGGTACTGACGAGTCACTCGCTCTTGCATCTACGTCTTCCCTTAAAACGTCAGACTGGATTATCGACTCAGGAGCATCTCGGCATGTGACCGGGAACGCTAGTGAGATTTCTTCGTACACTCACCTAGTACCAGCAGACACCATTCAGACTGCAGATGGTACTTTCCAACCAGTAGTCGGTAAGGGTACTGTTAATTGTACAAGTTTAGTAAGATTATTCAATGTGTTACATGCTCCATCCTTTCAAGTCAGTTTTTTGTCTATTAGTTCTATAATTCTCCAACTAAAATGCACTATTTCTTTTGATATTCCTAAGGTGATCTTCCAGGAGAAAGGAACGGGACGAAGACTTAGGACTGGCACCTGGCATGAGGGACTGTGGTACCTAGATCGGGAAGGACTGGACTCATCATTGATATCTATGGCAGAGAAGGCTGGAATGGGAGAGCTGCAGCAGAGGACTGAAGATACTTTTATACTTCATGATAGGAGGATGGGACATTCTTCTTTTGATACTCTAAGTAAGTTGTATCTAGAGATATATGCAAAATCAAATAAATAGAAATTAGTATGTGATGCATGCGAGTTAGGAAAGCTTACTAGAAGCTCATATGTTGGTACTGGTCATAAGAGTACTCTTGTTTTTGAGGTAATACATTCTGATGTTTGGGGTCCATGTGCTACTAACACTATGATGGATATAAGTACTTTGTCTTCTTTATTGATTGTGCATCTCGTGTCTTCTGGCTGTATTTAATGAAAAATAAGGGTGAAGTATTTGCTTGCTTTCAGGGCTTCCATAAACATGTCCAGACTCAGTACAATGCAGTAGTGAAGATACTGAGGTCTGACAATGGAACGGAGTACACCAACAGGACACTTGCAGAGTACCTGTCAGCACACGAAATACAGCACCAGACCAGCTGTACATACACACCAGCACAAAATGGAGTAGCAGAAAGAACCGACATCTTTTAGAGACCGCAAGAAGTATGATGATCGACATGAATGTCCCACAAAATCTATGGGGACATGCAGTATTGACAGCAGCTCAACTTATCAACAGGATGCCTTCAAAAGTCCTGGGATGGAAGTCCCCATGCGTAGTATTACAAGGCAATAATAGTGTGATACTCCTACTAAAGGTATTCGGGTGTGTGTGTTTTGTGAAAGACAATAGACCATCAGTTGGAAAACTTGACCCCAGAGCAGTCAAGTGCATCTTCGTGGGCTACTCAGTGACTCAGAAGGGATATGTATGCTGGAGTTCAGTGGAGAAGAAGAAGTTCGTTAGAATGGATGTCCACTTCCGAGAGCATGAGCCATATTACCGCTAGGAGGGAACTTCGCATAACACGCCTAATACTACCAGTATAAGGCGAGAGGGAGAGATGGAGAACTTGGTGGTAACCGATCTAGAAGTATGGCATAGAGACACGGTTGAGGAGAAACATGAAGGTGAAGCAGAACAGGGGGAGGAGATAAGAAGTATCAGGCCTACGGCTCAGGAGGAGTTACTTACCTACAGCAGGAGAGAGAAACAAACTGAAGGACCAGTACCTACAGTGCCAGTGCTAAGTCCCTTGCATGCGTCTGTCCCAACTCCTAAGACACCACCATCCTCCTCATCTACACCACCACCCTCCTCAGGTGATATCATTCCTCCTACTTCTTCCATACCACTATCTACACGAAGGACTACTCGTAGTAATGCGAAAAATCCTCCGGACAGATATGGTTGGGACCTTGCTAAGTTTGTTTCTTATGATCATATCTCTTCTTCTCATGGAGCATTTATAGCATCTTTGGATAGTATTACTGTACCTAACAATTGGCATGTTGCCAAGAACGATCCAAAGTGGAAAGCGGCAATACATGAGGAGTTGGGAGCTCTTGAGAAGAACCACACTTGGAAGCTGGTGAGACTGCCAGAAGGAAAAAGAGCAGTTGGATGCAAATGGATTTTTACTGTGAAACAGAACCCAGATGGACAGGTTGAGCGTTATAAAGCTCGACTGGTGGCAAAAGGATACAGTCATATGTACGACATCGACTATGACGAGACCTTTGCACCAGTGGCAAAGATGAACACTGTCAGTACCTTGATCTCCCTGGCAGCCAATAGAGGGTGGAAGCTACACCAACTGGATGTGAAGAATGCATTTCTTCATGGGGATATAGTGGAGGAGATGTACATGAAAATACCACCAGGATTCGGCACCAAACAGACAGAAGGCAAGGTCTGCAGACTGAAGAAGTTCCTCTATGGACTGAAGCAGTCTCCTCGAGCATGGTTTGGCAGGTTCAGGAGAGCAATGATAGGGATGGGATATCAGCAGATCAATGCTGATCACACTGTCTTCTTCAGACGAAGTGGAGGCCACATCACCATGCTTGCGATATATGTAGATGATATGATTATCACAGGCGATGATGAGCAGGAGATCGCCCAACTCAAAAGAAAGCTTGGCAAGGAGTTCGAGGTGAAGGATCTTAGCCCTCTTCGATACTTCCTTGGGATTGAGATTGCTCGAGATAATGAGGGAATCGTTCTTTCTCAAAGGAAGTACACACTGGATCTGCTTACGGAAACGAGGATGATGGGATGCAAACCAGCTAAGACACCGATAGACCAGAAGTTCAAACTGGATGCTGAAGCTGGAGAACCAGTTGACCGGGATAGATATCAGAGATTGGTGGGCAAGTTGATCTACTTGAGCCACACTCGACCTGATATCAGCTTTGCGGTCAGTGTAGTGAGCCGCTACATGCATGACCCCCGGAAGGGTTATATGGACGCAGTATGCCAGATTCTGAGGTACTTGAAGGGAGCCCCCGGGAAGGGACTGATCTTCAGAAGAAATAATCATGTAAGCATCGAGGGCTATTGTGATTCTGACTGGGCTAGCTGTGCTGACGACAGGAGATCCATATCGGGCTACTGCATATTTATAGGAGGCAACTTGGTCTCGTGGAGGAGTAAGAAGCAGTCAGTGGTGGCCAGATCAACAACTGAAGCAGAGTATAGAGCTATGGCCTTGGGAGTCACAGAACTATTGTGGTTGAAGAATATGCTGACGGAGCTAAAGCTGGACCATGGAGCCAAGATGAAGCTATGGTGTGACAACCAGTCAGCTATTAGTATTGCCAACAATCCAGTGGAGCATGACAGGACCAAGCATATCGAGATTGACAGATTCTTCATCAAAGAAAAGCTGGAAAAAGGAGTACTAGAGCTGGGCTACGTTCCAACCAAAGATCAGGTAGCAGACGGACTGACAAAGGGGCTTAATTCTATCAGCATGATGAGAGGATGTGACAAGATGGGTTTAGTGAATATCTTTCGCCCATCTTGAGGGGGAGTGTTGATATAGGTGTTAAGTGTTATTGGGCTTTAGTCCCACATTGCCTAGAATGATAGGAGAGGAGGCTAGCCTCTCCTATATATATGTAGTCTCTATTGCAATAATAATCACTTAAAAATCTCTATATTTATTCACGTTTATAATCTTCCTGAAAAATATATAGTGTTTTTTTATTATTCATCTTTGTTTATATTTTACTGCAGAAGTAGAAGACATAACTTAGAAGTATAGAATAGTAAGCGAATAAGAGGTTTGGTGGGAATAGGATTTATATATGGATTTACAATTATACAAATGTCGTGAATTACAATTCGATAGAAAAAGACTTTTTAAGTTTGCTAGGAAGGTGCCCACATGGATGGAAGGCAATGTGAGACGCCACCCCAACGAATGGAAACATCACTAGATGCCATGCTTAACTGACATTAGCTCCTACAAGGACCATACTAATTAGGTTAGAGCTTTAGGGGCTAGGTTGAGGTACCTTTGCTTGATACAATTAGTAACAAGGGATCTAGGTTTAGAATAAATTTATTGACTCAATATACCTTTTTTGATGGGCTGTAAATCCTGTAGTTGAAAAGAAAATGTAAATTTAGTGAAACAATGAAGATAAAAATGCTTATGTTGAACGCTTGTAGCAATTAATTTGTAGTAGCAACAATGATCCATATGTATTATTCTAAAACACAGGTACTCTATTTAGGAAGGCAATACCCTTACCTGTTACTTTTTTATATTCCCTGGGTACTCCAGTACTCCTAGGTACATGTAATGCATGTATACCCATCTTTTATTTAATTTGTTTTCATTTTAAAATTTGGTTACTTTGAGGATACTTTCTGGTTTCTAGTGTTGCCCATTGGATACAACATTCTCTTTTAAAGTACATATTAAATAATTTGTTCTAGAAATCAAACTCTGTTTATTTTTGAACTTAAATTACATAGCTTTGACTAAAATTCATGATGACTATGGTAAAAGAAATTTATCCTCTCAGATTTAGTCAGAGTCATGAAGATATGTTAATTTAAGTAACCCTGCTGTACCCACATAGTGTTTTTTTTTTTTTGGAAATTGTTGTAGTGCCCATGCCACATTAGCAGGTACTTACCGTACACCATCTGGCTTCACAGGTAGTATGAGATAGGGTATTAGTGATAACTGTAGGGCAGGAAAAGATTCCACGGAGTTGGTGAAAATGCAATTAGTAGGTGTTTCAGTATATCTGGAAATAAATATATAGGTAAATATGTATTAAGTTTATATACTAAGTACCATCTTCTAGCACTTGTAACTTTGTAAGATAGTGGTCTTGTTTACAAATATATTTCCATAAACAACTTCTCTTGTCAAGTTTGCCATAGCCAATGGATGTACAGAAAGTAGAAAAACAAGCCACATATATGCATCATCTTTATTATCACCATTCCAAGCTTCTATATACAGCCAAAAACAATTTATTGCCAATGACCCTTCTTTATCAAACTATCTTTAGGATTATAATATATTGTTACAACGATTCATGATAGACCTTCTGATCATTGTGAAGAATATCACTGCAGGCTGTTTTTAAACAATTTGGATATGGAAATTCAGACATAGTTATGGATGAGGTAGAACTTCAACAACATCAAAAACTAGAAAAACTCTACATATCAACCCGTGCAAGCAAGGTTTGTTGTCTATGTAAGCTTACATGAAAACTTTTCTAACATTCAATTTCTAATATCTGAAAGTATTTATTTCAGCATTTTCAAAGGGATATTGTTCGTGGTGTAGAAGGCTATATTGTTACTGGATCAAAACAAGTTGAAATAGGTAGTCTGGTTAAGATATGTTATTTTATCAAATTGGAGCATCATTGTACTGATATCCAGAGCACACAGGTAATAAGTTGTCAGAAGATAGTAGAAAATATGCCGTTGAGAACACCTGTACCAGTTGCAGTAGGTTATCAAAAGCTTCATTAAATTTTGGCAAAGCTCGGGCGCAAATGGAAAAGGAGAGAGGAAATTTACTGAAAGCCCTTGGTACCCAGGTCTGGTTGATTATTTTCTCTCTACAGATGACCTATTATTTAAGTTTTACTAATAAGAGCAACTAATATTCGACTGCCTAATTAACTCAGAATCATGTTGGGATCTGTCTGGTTGCAGAATGGTGAATCCTGGAATCTTAATTCCAACAATTGGCACGATGTTTCTAGCTTGGTTGTTTGGTTGCAAGGAAACTAAGAATTGCAAGTCCCACTGAAAATCTATTCCATCTCTCTACAAAACATAGAAATTGGAATTCTTTCATTAGACGTATGAAAACAACTTCCTTGAATATTTTGTCATGTAGAAATCTTTACGGGGCTCACTCATTCTTTTTTTGGTTACAAGTTTCACCTCTTATAAAAAGTAGTTACTGAAAAAGGTGACCATATCCTCAATTGTATACAACCAAACAATGTAATTATAATTTCTGAAATCCCAATCCTCTCCATCCAAACTATGAGACTACAAAATTGGAAGGAATTCCATTTCTTGCAACCAAACAGATCCTTCTAGACCTCTTTTTGTTGTCATGGTTCACAATTTAAGATATATCAAGTATATGGAGACAATGTAATTGCAACACACGTTCTCTAGCAATCAAACTTTATTCCTTTTATTTGCAAAGTAATTTAAGGATTGTCACGTTAGTCATTATTGTTGTATCTCTTCTTCTTTTACAGAAGATACCTCATTCGATGTCCTACGATCCATTGACTAAGATTTTGTTTATACTTGCACTAATATGAACATTGAACATCAAACAAAGAGTTGATAACTGGCATCTGAACCCATTTAAGGCCTTTTCCTGAGTGGTTACCCTTTATTCTCCTTATATTTCTTTTGCTCTTTTTGTTTCCCAAGAATACATGGAATCACGAACCTATCTAGCATGCAGCTGAACTCACGAATGCATGTCAGGAACTGACTGAAAACCTTATTATTCTTATTTGCCCCTTCTCTTGTTAACAATTTCCCTGGATATTTTTCCATTACATAGAGATCTCTACAGGGCTCACACTTCGCCTCTTACTAGGAAAGGTGGTTGTACAAAACTTAAACTTCATCATATCATCAATCCAATCTAACAAAACAATGGAATTATAATTTATGAAATAAAATTCCAATCCTCTCCATCCAAAATACAAAGCTGGACTTGCACTTTCATATTTCAATTTCATTATTTTCTTTTTCTTCTGAATTCCAATTCCATGCAACCAAATAGGCCCTTATTAACTTTTTCCTATTGTCATGGATCACAACATGTATATATATATATATATATATATATATATATATATATATATATATATATGGGTAAACGGGCATGAGTCATGCACATGTGGACTAATAGAAATGGACTCCTACATCCCATGTGCACCCATGTGCACTAGTACACTCTATTGCTATTGGTCTACATGTGCATTGGCTCATGTAGGAATATGAGCCTACTTTTTATATATATATATATATATATATATATATATATATATATATATATATATATATATATATATAATTTTATTTTTATTATATATATATATATTATATATTGTATTGCTTCTTTATTGTAGGAGTCATATCACACATCACTTTTGATATCATTTTCTATTATTTCATTTATAATGTGTTGGAGACTTAACATCATTTATAACACACTTTCTCTAACAATTGTACCTTTTTGCCCTTTCATTTGCAAACTAATTGAAAGTGTAGAAAAGGAACTAAATGGGATGCTTTCATTAGGGCTCTAGGCTAAACATTATATAGGAAATACAAAGATGGTAAAAACAAAATAGACAACTATATAATAGATAGCCTATGTGACATCATTGGTGCCATCACTAGAACTATCTAGAGAAAAATAATAATAATATGAGACTAAATATAGATTACACACTCACACCCACCCGCTATCTACCCCCCCCCCCCCCCCCCCCCCCCCCCCCCCCTCCCCTTTTCAAGGTAGAACATGTAAAACAAGTCCAACTTATTACATAAAGTAGAAAGAAAAAGAAAAAGAAAAAGAAAATTACTAGAGATAAAACTATAGCAGTATCAACATAGCCTGGCAGTGAAGGGGGGAGAGCAATAGATGTCGATGCATGGAGACGCTTGATCAAGACTAGATGTTGGTATGGGGGAGCTCAACTGATAGAGTTGTCAAGTCATCAGCACACAAGGTTGTGCTTGACTGAGAATAAAACTTGACTGGTCACTGCAGTTGATGACAATGCCAAGAAAGAGATGGGTGGAGTTCAATATTCCCTCTCAAGTTGGACATGTTACAACTTGGAAGCAAAGAATTGTTGTCCGGAGAGTAATATCGACGAGAAGAATGAGTTTCAGCCAATTTTATGGGAGGAGGGATGTAGATTAAGGGCCCCACTTGATGCTGAGCGAGTCATGGATAAGGGGGGTTAAGCTTAGGGGTGCAACTTGGGCGGGCTAAACCCGAGCCCGATCGGGTAAGCCCGTTAATGGATTGGGTTAGGGTTAAAGATACTCGGGTTCGGGCTCGGGTAAGGGTTAAAATCAAGGTTCACAGTATCGGTATCGGAATCGGTATCGGACTATTCCTATGAGTATTGGTATCGGCGATATCGGTAGTATCGGCGATATCGGTAGTATCGGCGGTTTCATATCGGAGTATCGGATTTTTTGGTATCGGAGAACAAATAATTATTAATAATTTATTTACATTTAAAAACATATATTTTATACATTTAGGCATAATTTTAAGTATTTTCAGTGTTATTTCTCAGTAGTTTTGAAACTAAATGAAATAGTAGTCGCCCTTACCGATTGGTTTACATACAATAGATTGATTTTCTTCTTTTACATGCTTTAACAACCTTATTATGTTTTAAACCCTTGCTGATTTGTATTTTTGTTTAATTTTCTTTGTCGAATTGACCGGAAAAGAGATCCCCAATGTCGGTATCGGTCGGTACCGGATCGGGACATGCGAAATTGTATCGGTATCGGCCGTATCGAATCGGTATCGGCCGATACTTTAAACCATGAATATTTGAACCCGAACAAAAATTGCGTTGGGCTCGGATTCATGTGTCGGGTTATCCGAAGAACCCGAAACCCGACTTATATATATATATATATATATATATATATATATATATATATATATATTAAATCCTAAATTTTTCTACCCAAACTCTTCAACTTCTTATCATAAATCTGATTTCAGTTTGTATATTTTAATGATCAAGACTTGATTGCTATTTGATTATATGTTTAATATTACTTTTGTTTGAAATGATTTCAAATATTATATTAGAACCCGATAAACTCGATGGACCCAACCCAACCCGAGTCAAACCCGATCCTCCGGGCTCGGTCTTGGGCTTCATATGTTTAACCCGAGGTCGGGCCGGGCTTGGGCTCGAGCTAGGCTTATGATTCATCGGGTTGAGCTCGGGTTGACCTCAAGCCCGACCCAACCCGTCCGAGTTGCACCCCTATTTAAGCTCCCATATTTTTTTCTAATCGTTCTACATGCCTTGCCTTCTTTAGTACATCACAAGTAAAAACCAAAAAAAAAAAAAAAGTAAACTAATCAGTAGTTGAGGTCGCCAAAGTCTCATGAAGTCAGGGTGCTTTGATGGCAAAGTTGATAAACTTGTGGGGCACTAACGAGGAGGCTGATTGCATGTCGAGCGAGGACGACGAACTTCACATGAGACATCCTTGGGTGGAGGTCAGTAATGCCACATTTAAGAGTGTGATTGTGAGTCGTTCAAACATGATGGTCAGGCGGGCTTGGACATGTAGGATCTAAGAGCTCGATGCTCACTTTGAGTGCTGGTGATGTGTTGCCATAGTTACCTGATCGGATTGTGTGGCAACTAGATTGCTTGGACCAGATCTCGGAGTCACCTGGAAGTGCAAGAGGATGATGGTAGGGTGGTGTGTGGGGCTCTTCAAAAGGTACCCGTGTCCAAAGGAATGTGGTGGAGTGATCAAAAGTCTGGAAGTGGGCGAAAGGTTGTGTGGCATAGGAAGCAAGTGTGGTCAAGGTCAGGGGCGGATCCGCGTTGAAGCCAATAGGGGCGGTGCCCCCACTGATTTTTTTTTATAGGAGCTGCTACTCTTCGTAGTTCGGACCCGTCACCAAGGAAGGGCGGCACATCTGGGCTGTGGGTGCCCCACTGCCCCCCACTCAATAAAACAAGGAAGCTCATAAAACAAAGTAAAATTTTTTTTAATGGTGTGGGGCCCGGTCCCATCCCCCCACACACAAACTCACCCCCGCACACAAACTCACTTCACAGAGTACAACACAGAGACAACAAAAGTTACTTTACCCCCTTCTTTCTTCATCTTCATTTTCCCCCTCTTCTCTTGTCTTCTCTTCTCTTATATTCCATGTATTTCTCCCATGATTTTTTTTTGAAAGCATCTGCCGGAGGAGCTTTAGGAGTGAAGGAAGGAAGTTATCAAAGTTGGAACTTGCTGAAAACTAGTAAAGAACAATTTTTATATTTTGTACTAAAAATTAGCCCTTTGTTTGAAATTGTTTGGAGTGGTTTATACGTTCACTTTTTAATTATGTACTTTGTTTCTATATGTTTAATTTTTGGGAGCGTTGTTTTTGAACCTCCTTATGATTGTACCTCCAGTAAAATCTCATCCTGGATCCGCCGCTGGTCAATGTTGATATCTGACCATGCGGTGAGAAGGAATGTGCTATCTTTTATATGTTCTTTCTCTTCCACAATTTTGTCCTCTATAGTTTAACCATGGTTTAAAGTATCGGCCGATACCGATCCGATACGGCCGATACCGAAACGGTTTGGCATGTCCCGATCTGTTGCCGACCGATACCCGATACTTACCAATACCAACATTGAGGGTCTCTTTTCCGGTCAATTCGGCAAAGAAAATTAAACGAAAAAGACAAATCATCAAGGGTTTAAAGCATAATAAGATTGTAAAAACATGTAAAAGAAGAAAATCAATCTATTATATGTAAACCAATCGCTAAGGGTGATTACAATGTTATTTAATTTCAAAAGTACTACGAAATAACACTAAAAATACTTAAATTATGCCTAAATGTATAAAATATATGTTTTTAAATGTAAATAATTTATTAATATTTTTTTTTTCTGATACCAAAAAATCCGATACTCCGATCTGAAACCGCCGATACTACTGATATCGCCGATACCAATACTCGTAGGAATAGTCCGATACCGATTCCGATACTGATACTGTGAACCTTGGTTTTAACCGACCTTTTGATTAATCATATCAAAAGTTTTAAAGTTATAATTCTACAGTCAGGGTTTAAAAAGAGAAACAAGATAAGATTCTCTCTTTTTGTAACAGGGATACTATGATAATTTAAAATTCTTCACGTATCCTATAATAATGTTTTGTTCTCAATGAAATAAGTCTATTCAGATCTTAGAAGAAGAAGAAGAAATTTTGTCCCCCCAATATTAGGTGGTTGGTTCCGCCAGTAATATAGATTAGACGTAGAAGATAATGGATTTAATTGGGAGTGATGGTGGTGATTGTGGTTTTGGGGTGATCTAGATAAGATGGAAAAATGTTTGGAGAAATTTAGGGGAGGTGGGTTTCTAGGGCTAGAGTTAGGGTTTTGTAAGGAATATAGAAAGGACGGCTAGTTTCAGAAAGTCAGGGCTTACGATCACCCATGCTATGATACTATGTATGTAGAAAAAGAAAGTACATTGGAACTAATTGGATGGTTTCATTGGGGCTCTAGGCTAAAGATTAGGAAATACAAAGTTGCTAAAGACAATGCACAACTAGTATAGCTAGCCTACATCACTAAAACTATCTAGAAAAGAAAATTAATAATAATGTGAGACTATTTTATTAGGGCTCTAGGCCAAACATTATATTGAAAATATAAAGATGCTAAAGACGATCAGCACTAAATAATAGTGAGCCTATGTGACATCATTACTGTCATTGTATAAATATCTAGAAAAGGAAAAAAAAAAAAACTAAAGTGAGACTAAATAAAAAAATATATAATCATTGTTGTATCTCTTTTCCTTTCACATAACACATCTCCTTCTATTATGTCTTACAGTTCGGTGGCGAGATTTTGCTTTATACTTGCACTAAGATGAAAATGGAACATCAAAAGAAGAGTTGATAACTGGCATCTGAAACTTTTAAGGCCTTTTTCTTAGGATTACCCTTTATTCTCATATTTATTTATTGTGTCTGTATCCAAATCCTTATCCATATCTATGCAACCTAGTCTTAAAAAGATTCCAAACAGTACCAGGCAAAGACACATTGCCCTGATATATGCTTTAGTGTAAGCGAAAAGTTCAAATGTTTGTTGTATCTAGTGAAATGCTCATCTTTCATATGTTTGTCTCATAATCAAAGGGTTGTCTCCAAAGTTCCAAACAAATCACATATGGACTGTCACTGGTTGTCATATTCACACACCATCCTTTGTCTATTTTCGTCAGCATAATGTGAAATATGAGATAAATGTGAGTCCATTCACGTCAAGTTAGGAGTGGTGAAAATTAAAGGAAAATTGTTGAAAATTGTTTGGAGATGTGTAATGGATTCTGCTAGATACACCAACACCATTGTGGAGGACCAATCAGATCTCAGTTAAACGGGCTACCTTTGCTAATGTTATAGTGATGGCCCTTGTTAAGGAAAAAAAAGGAGTTAAGAAGAAAGTTCTGTAGGTTACCAGGCAATTACAGAAGTTTGGGATGAAGGCTCTGGTGTTTTTGTTATGCTGCATATGTAAATGTAGGAGAACTTGATTCAATTCCTCTTTAGCTTGTCATGCCAATACATGAATGCAATTACATATAACAAATTCTTATATTCTTCTTCCTCTAAACACTTTTATAGTGTAGGCTTGGTTATTGCTTCTTCCTCTAAACTCCCTACCAGGTGGCTTTGTAGGCTTGTCACAAGGTTCCTTCTCATAGCTGCCTTATTTAGCAATTTGCCACCAACTCTGTAAAGGGTTGACGTTAGTTTGATAACCGGAAATAATTTGGTCATTCTTTCGTCGAACTTTCTCGGTGTTGGTTGTTCTCCATGCCAACTTCATTAGAATGACACAAGGCTCGGATGACTGTGATCATGTTTACATATTTGTAAGTTAAAGAAGCATGTAATATGTAAAAGAGTTTGAACTTTTTTCTTTATTTTGTAACATTACTTGCTACCCTAGATGGCTTCACTTGTTTGGACTTTGGATTATGAAGTACACAAAGTTGAGTCCTGTGTTGGTTTTACTTCCCCTGCACCATAATACTTCATGCTTCTATTTTTGGTCTTATATCTTTCTTCATTTACTTAGTCATTGGTTTTCTTAATCTAGTTGTTCGTCTTAATGGTCATCGTTGTTCCAAACTGTGTGACAGGTCATTTATCGCTTCCCTTACATTGCAGATAATATTTATGTAATCCAATTACTGGTGTTGACATTCGTTGTGCTTAGGTTGCTGAACCTTTGAGGGCAATGGTAATGGGCGCTCCCTTGGAAGACGCTCGGCATCTTGCTCAGCGCTATGACAGAATGCGGCAAGAGGCTGAAGCTCAGGTATTTTTATATAACATGATATGATATCCAGGTAATTATTGAATTGCATTCAAGTTAATTTAGTAAGTGAGTTGCAAATGATGCTTTTTTTCTAGCATAGCAAACAACTTTAAGGACCTAAAATAATATTTTCTTATTCGTTCTTGATACATCTTTGATTTGAGTCTTGTGGCGGCCCATTGAGGTTCAAAATTCAAAATAAAGGGAGGCCACTGGGGATTTTCATAATAATTTAAAGCTAATACTAAGTCAATTGTCCTCGTCAATCACAATGGCTTGCACATATTATTATTTTCTAGCATAGCAAACAACTGGCAAGGACCCAAGTAAAATTTGCTTCTGAACTCATGATGCATCTTTGGTTTGAGCCTTGCGCAGGCCATTGAGGTTTCAAAACGCCAAATGAA
>JANAVB010010492.1:0-43209 GCA_029216955.1 Iris pallida | reverse complement strand
GCTCTTCCGGAATAACGAGACGAGCCCGAACATCCTTATCTTTGGATGCAACAGGCACCTTCCCCTGCCTCAGAAGCCCCGCACTCCCGTCTTTGGATGTAACAGTCACCTTCAAGAGCTCGAGACACACACTCTCATCTTCACCCTCGGAGCACTTCGTCAACAGAATGCACCCACATATCCAAGTTCATGTTGGAAGTATGTAGGGAATGAGGAGCAAACCTTCTCTCCATGCACTATATTATAGGCCGCAATAAAACCCACGTGCCAAGTGGATGACTCTCCGAATTCTGGCATAATTTGTATTAAATGATGAACCGGACGCCTCGAATTCAGCCAACGGCTATTTATAGCACTCGAGGGGCGAGACAAGCCGCGTCATTAAGGACATGTCGGATGCGCCAGCCAAACGCGCATCACGACGCGCCCTCCGCATCAGCGCATCACACAGACGTGCCCACTACCGTCGCATCACAGAGATGCGCCCTCACATCTCCATGCCAAGTGGAACACCAACCGATGTGCCCACTCAGCTGTCCATCGAATGTCACACAAACATTAAATGCTGAACTGACACCAGAGTTGGCAGCACGCTTCCCAAAGTCTGAACAGTTGACACTTTTCAGAGAACGAAGCGTCGGCAACGTCAGCATCATCATGACTCTATCCCGACGGCTACTGCCACGTGGCCACCCGCATGCGCCTCTACGGCCATGCGTCCAAACCAGTATGCGCCTCAAAAGCCATGCGCCTCAGACCCTTCACTGATCCCTAAGACAGAAGAAGAGTCTCCAGTTAAAGCTTTGCATGCGCTTCAAAAGCCATGCGCCCCAGACTGATCTCTGATCCCGAAAGACAGAAGGAAGGTCACCTGCATGCGCCTCAAAAGCCATGCGCCCTAAATGGTTTATAACTCCTAAAGTTATGAGCCGCAGTCTCCTCATGCGCCCAGATCCAAGGCGCAGCTCACCAGATCACTGCCCCCCCCCAAATCCGAGATCTTCGAGCCATGGGTCGATGACACGTTTCTTTGACTCAACTCGTCCAAGATTTCAGCAACAGAAAGATCTTCTCCTCTGCTACGTGCCGGCTCACAACAGCAGTAGAAGAGTTCAACCTCCCAATCAGGGCGCATCATCCGTGCGCCCCCATCAGCAACTTCCCCGTGGCATCCCCATACCCGCACATCCTACATGCGCGCATGAGCAGCCAGCCTGCAAACTATAAATAGAGGGATCCTTTTCTTCTCACCCACGGACAACAGACAGAATCCACAACGAACATACAAGGAATCACCAGAGAGGCAGATACAGACACTCAACGTCTTCCTCCTCTCAGCAAGCTCCAGCACCCAGAGCAGTCCACACCTTCAGAGAACCGATAACCGTCGTCAGCCGGTCAACGGAGTCAACACATTACCACTCGCTCCATTGGCACTAAGGACCCAGCTTAAACAAAAGTGTACTCCTAGGACTACATCTAAGTTCTACATTTGTAACACTGTTTTGTTTGTATTAAAGTTTTCAATCAAACAATTTTAATGGCAAACAAGCTGGCGACTCTGCTAGGGACCTCTTTCTCCTCTTCCGAGAAAGTCGTGTCACAGGCCGACGACGTGAAGGTGGGCTCCTCCCACAAGACGCTGGTAGTGCGCCTCAATCAACAGGCGTACGAGGATTCATTTCTGAAGGAAGTGCGAGTCCTTCGAAGCGGCTACCAAAGTCGAAGAAGATCCGCACGGCCTGGGTGCGCAAAGTCGACGCCTCGGCACCACCACTGAAGGGGATGCAGCAATCCAGCCTTCCCTTCCTGCTGACGTTCTCAGCAACCAAGGTGCGCCCGTCGATGCAGCACATCTCTTGGGGAAGCGTGCAGCCGACCACGTTCCCCAGCTATCTTCCTCTCAGGCGAGGAAGATACGTCGACAGAGCAGGGGCGCAGCCAATGCCCCGCGCATCACTTCTGATGCGCCACAAAAAGCCTCTGTCTTTGATAGACTCACTCGCTGTAATGGCGAGGAAATTTGGATGCTGAGTACTATGCGCCCCAGCGGACTGGTACGAAGAAATCCAAGCGGCCACGGGCCATGCGTCACAAACGTGCTATGCCAGCAGCCGCCAGAGGCATGCGCTCGTCATCACGCACGCTGCCGATGGCAAGCTGTACAAGGTTGACTCAAGTGCTTTTGCACCAACAACGAGTCGATCTTCAAAGCCCTCATCTCGTCTGGGCGCATCTACTGCGTGCACAACCAAGTCGAGAGAGGCAAACTCAATGGTCTTGAACTCCCGCGCCTCCTCTGGTTGTGCGTTTGAGGTCCGTTCAAGTCACTTCAAATGTTGTGGTTCCTCCACTACTGATCGTGATGCCTGCTTGGTATTAGATCAGGGGCGCAGCACTCACCTGACCACCCCGGCGTTTGGCCTTGCCATACGTCTGAAGGGGGTGAAGGCACCACTCTCCTCCAACGACCTGCGCAACGTGATCACTCACAAGCGCCGGTCAGGAGAGTCGACCAACAAGCACGATGCGCCTCTTACGGGGCATACTTGTGCGGTGGTCACCATCAACTGCTGTTGCAAGACGGCAGTTCCACCAAGACAGTCGGTCTTCCAACGACTACAATCATCGATACCTCTCCGACGTCGCCTTGGGGCGAAGGTGTCAGCTGAAGAGGAGCCAAAGGTCGCTTCATGCAACGTGGTCTCCAACTCCTCATCAATCCGGAAGGCGACTGCCAATTCCTCGTCTTCATCCAAAAGCCAGCCGAGGAAACCAAGGCAGCTGTCTCAACCTCTAGAGTATTTGAAGGCACTCGGTCGAGGAAGAAGTCCTTGGAGGAAGCTGGGGGTAGCCAGACCCTTGTTGAGCCTCCTTCCGAAGACGAAGATGTCCAAAGCACAGCTGCGGTGGATCTTCATCATCAGACGAGATTACTCTTCCTGAAACCCCTCAAAATGAGGATGTCCTCCAGGACACCGTCGGGGGTAGTTCTGGAAACGAAGAGGTCCTTCAAGACGGAGCTGAGGGCAAGCAGACCCTTGCAGATGCACCTATTGAAGATGAACTCCAGAATGCGGCTGGGGGTGGCCAAACACAGGAGAAGTAACTCCCCCGCATGAGAGTGAGGCCGAAAACGAAGCCTCAACCCATCCATCCACTCCTGGCCGTGTCAGGACAGTGTACATGGCTGGGGATGATGTCGAGTCTGATGCACCGTCACAGGACATAGTCCAGCGCATAGACTCATTAGAGGGGGGACTCAAAACCCTCTCTGCCTCAATGCAAGCACTGACTCAAGCAGTGTTTGAGATGCGGTCGGCCTTGATCAGGACACCTTCAACTGGTCCTGACCCAGGAGCTAATGGGGATCGAGTGTGCCCCTCCAACGGCGCCCTCGGATACAGAAGCACCTCGGACCTCGGAGCCCTCAAACGCTCCAATCTAGATGGTACCTCCTTCCCCGACTCCTAGCTCTACGAAGGATGTGGTCGAAATGATCAAAGACCTGCGGGAGCGCTTCGAGTCCAAGAACAGACAAGAAGACGCCAGAAGATGGGCATTCCACAGCCTTATCCCCACGAATGGAACAAGGTGGTTTATCCCCCAAAGTATAAACCACAAACACTCACCCCATATGACGGGAAGGACTCTCCGCGACGGTACCTGACGTACTTTCAGTCACAGACAGGGCATCTTCCGAAGGAGGACGCACTCCTCACCAGCATCTTCGTCGGGGCCCTGAAAGGAGTGGCGTATGACTGGTACTGCAGCCTCCCCGACAATTCCATATCGTCCTTCGACGACCTGACGCGCCTCTTCCTCGACCGCTTCTACGACGGCGGGAAGGACATGACGATGGCGTCTCTCATAGAGATACGTCAGAAGGAAAAGGAAACGGTTCGGGCGTTCATCGAACGCTTCCGACAGGCTTGCTTCAGGATACCTCCAGGCATGCCAGAACATGCGCTCCTCTTCGCTTGCAGCATGAACATGTTGCCTGCAGTAAAGCTCTGGCTCAACTCTACTCTCCCTCCTGACCGGAGCTCCCTCATCATCGAAGGTGAAGCTGCAGAAAAGAAAGCGGCCAATGCACGTCTTCTGGGTGTCAGCTTCCCTGCCTTTGACGATAAGGGGAAAAAGTCCACAGCTAACAGCTCCGGACGAGAAGTAAAGGGGAAACAGGCATTGACTGTTAATGCCTCAAAAGGCGCATCTGCGCCTACTCAGAAGCCTCCACTGGCACCGAGACCCAAGGAGGTTTATTCATTCAATGATGACGACACCCTGCAACTTTTCGAGATACTGAAGCAGGGTGACAAGATCAAGCTACCGGACCCAAAGCGGCCCGATGAAGTTGGGAAAGTGGACAACCCAAGGTACTGCCACTACCATCGGTTTATCAGACACCCGACCAAGGACTGCTACGTCCTCAAGAATTACATCCAGTGCATGATCAATGCGGATGTAATCTCTATCGACTATGAAGAGAAGACGGTGTCGGCCAATCTGGTTTTGCTTCAGTTCGGCACCTTGTCGCCAACTACCACACAAGATGGCGTCGTCCCCATCCCTAAGGCGACTATGGAGGTGGTAAACTTACCACCTACTCGTGACAATGTGAGTGGACTCACCCCGCTCACCACATCTCGAGGAGAGTCCTCTGGGTTCACCCCGACCTCGTCTCCGAGGTGACTCAATCGGAGGTACGCCCTACCTCCAAATCAAAAGGCAGGAAGATCAAGTCTTGCCGCACAGTCTCTTCTTCAACAGAAGAGGCACTTCCAGTGCAAATACGTGCACAACAGAGCTCCTAATCCGGCGAAGCCGCCGTCGAGGTGGTGCCTCCTAGCACCATCCCTGAAGAGGGTCCATCTAAGCCCTCAGCAGCCAATAAGCAGAAGCAGGTTGAGGCCCGTTTTGACAGACCTCTACGGAAGGAGAATGCTTTGGGGCTATCCAAGCCTCACAACTTTGACATTCTGGCACAATTAGCCAGTACACCTGCGCGCCTGTCTTTGTTCGAGCTCCTGCGTCTTTCTAAAGATTCCCGAGAAGCTCTCTGCGAAGCTCTGAAGGACGCTGAATCCTTTCTCAGTCAGGTCAAGCAGCCCGAAGACCTCCCAACTACTTGTGCGCACTGTCATTGTGCGGATAAAGTTATTCCAAACATAACTTTCACCCAACAAGACATGCTGCTCAAGCATCACCGACATAACCGACCGCTGTATTATACAGGGTACATTGGCTCGGTCAAGGTGAGCCGGATTCAGATCGATCCTGGGTCTTCCCTAAGCATCATTCCGAAGGCCTGCTATCAAAACTGGGGATCCCGATGTACCGGCTGGCGCCCTCTAATACAACCATCAGTGGCTTCAATGCTAGCAAGAGCGAGCCATTGGGCAAGATCCGACTGAAGTGTCACATTGGCAGCCTCAAAACTGAGGTAACTTGTTATGTAGTAGATGCCGAGGTCAACTACAACATCCTGCTCGGTCGACCATGGCTGTATGAGTACATGGTGGTGCCCTCCACGCTCCACCAGTACATGAAGTATGTATCCACCAATGGCGTCATCCGGACGGAGTTTGCAGACATCGATCCTTTCAAAGGGATTGAAGCCTACTTCACCGATTCCGACTTGTACAAGCCCATTGACGAGGAGGAAGCCAACGACGCTGATGATGAGGCAGAGACAGCAACAGAGCCGGACATGGAGCCTGAGACGACTCCCGACGCCCCCTTGAAAATCCGACTGAAGGGGAAACCACCCTAGAAGGCGCCTCCAATGAGCATCAAGCTATCAGGGAAAGCGCCGGCTCGCGAAGCACCCCTGAAGATACGCCTCAAGGGAAAGCCACCTCAAACATCGGCTCCCCTGGTGGCAAAATTACAAGGGAAGGCACCACTCACCGGAGGCGCAATCGAGGCGCCTCTCAAGGTGCGTCTCAAGGGCAAGCCGTCGCAGTCATCCAAGGTGTCAGAGAAGGCTCATATAACCCTCTCAGACCCCAAAGCTGTATTGGACTCTCCTAGTCCGCCCCCAGTTCTTACAGACGAGGAGCTTGGTGATTATATCTCGGCTGACGTAGAGGCACCCTCCTTTGACAATGTAATCCCACGGGATAAGATCTCGTACTTTATCAATAATAGAGTGCCTTTTAATTATTCTTGTCTTCCACACTGGAATGCCATGTATACATTAGACAACGCTCTAACGGCCGTTGCAAACACAAGTAACGACCGTCTACCATAATCAAATAGTCCCGTCTCAAAGAGTCTTCATAGTCCCTCCACGGAGCCGAGACCAAGGCACCATCATCTCGGGCAAAATCGAGCGTCGTCGGGACCTCTCGTCAATCGAGCCCGAACCTGATACCGGCAGAGTACAAGTCTATCAGTACACGGATGCGGCTAAGCACATCATCCAAAAGATGGGCTACGACCTAAAAAGCAACAAAGGCTTAAACTACGGCAAGGGTCGGCATCTCCCTGTCCGGCTTTCGATGCCCAATGGAAAGCCACAGGACTATTATAATCGGACTGGACGAGGGTTAGGCTATGTCACGCCGCCATCAACCCCAGAGAGTTCAGATGCAGAAGACATAGAACATTCCCATTCGTCCGAAGCATCGACTTGGGATTCCGATACCAGTATCGGATCTGTCTTCAGGAAAGTGCTGTCAGCTAACATGACGTCAGCACAACCTCAAAAAGGTGAAGGCGAAGACCAAGCGCCAGAACCCTTCGAAGAAGAACCCTGGGCTCAACGCTTAGGGGAACAATGGGAATCTCGTTTTGAGCTTCGTGAACCTTCCACCGAAGACGAAGTCGAGCAGATCGACCTCGGGGAGGAGTCTTCTTCCAACCCATCTTCATCAGTAAAAGCCTGGAAGGAGAAGATCGAGAATCTTTAATCCAACTGGCTAAAGAGTATATCGACGTCTTCGTCTGGAGCTATGAAGACATGCCGGGACTCGATCCACAGATCGCAATGCATAGGTTGAACATCTTACCTGATGCCAAACCTATCAAACAACAGCAGCGACGCTTCCGTCCGGACATCATGAATGCCATCGATCAGGAGGTTGACAAACTTTTGACTAGCGACTTCATCCGTGAGGAACAACACCCGGATTGGGTAGCCAACATCGTTCCCGTCACCAAGAAGAACGGAAAGATACGAGTCTGTATCGACTTCAGGGATCTCAACTCTGCTTGCCCGAAGGACGAATTCCCGCTTCCAATCACTGATGTGATGATCGACAACACATGTAGCTTTAAGCGCATGTCCTTCATGGACGGGTATTCAGGCTACAATCAAATCAAGATGTTCCCCGATGACGCAAAACACACGTCATTCAGGACTCCAAAGGGTGTTTTCTGCTACACAGTAATGCCCTTCGGCTTGAAGAACGCCGGTGCGACATACCAGCGAGCTATGAGCACCATCTTCCGTCAACATCTTCGCAAGACAGTCGAATGCTATGTTGACGACATCGCAGTCAAGAGCCGCCTGAAAAGAGATCACCTACAGGACCTGAAGACGGTCTTCGATCTCATGCGGGCGCATCAACTCAAAATGAACCCCGCTAAATCCTTTCTGGGGGTTCTAGCGACAAATTCTTGGGCTTCGTCATCACAGCGAAAGGTATTCATGTTGATCCTGAGAAGACCAAAGCCATCCTCAACATGGACCCTCCGAAGAACCTTCGAGAACTTCGAGGCCTACAGGGACGTCTGGCATATATTCGGAGGTTCATAGCAAACCTTTCCGGTAAGTGTCAACCCTTCACTCAGCTCATGAAGAAGGGAGTCTCTTATGTCTGGACAGAGGAGTGCCAGAAGGCTTTCGACGACATCAAAGCCTACTTGACGAGCCCACCAGTCCTGGTAGCGCCAGTCACCGGCAAACCATTTCTCCTCTACGTCCGTGCCATGGATCATTCTCTTGGCGCTCTGCTGGCTCAAAATAGCGATACCGGCTACGAGCAAGCAATCTACTACCTCAGTCGAACACTCATCGGGGCCGAACACCGGTACAACCCCGTCGAAAAGGAGTGCTTGGCTTTGGTGTTTGCCATCCAGAAGACTCGTTATTATGTCTCGGGTCAGACAATTCATGTCATTTCCCGAGTCAATCCGCTCAGAGTCCTCATGACAAAGCCAGGATCATTGAACTCCCGGCTGGCTACATGGGCGATCTTGCTAACACCGTACAACATGGTGTTTGTGCCCCAAAAAGCTGTTAAGGGTCAAGCTCTGGCCGACTTTTTAGCTGCACACCCCATCCCAGAATCCTCAAAACTCTATGAAGATATCCCGGATGAGGTCCAAGAATCCAACGTCACCGAAGGAAGCTCCGTTTGGCGGATGTTCTTCAACGGCGCTTCGAGAACAGGCCCCAAAGGCCAAATCATCGCAGGAGTGGGGGTAGTCTTAGTCTCCCCCGATCAGCTGGTCATCCAACGTGCGTACTCTCTTTCGAAACCGTGCTCCAACAACGTTGCCGAGTACAACGCACTCGTCATGGGACTCCAGCTCGTACAACAGCTGGGGGTCGACCATCTGGAAGCTTATGGCGACTCAAAACTCGTCGTAAACCAAGTTCGGGGACAATACAAAGTTCGCCATGAAGATTTAATCCCTTATCATGAAGTCGCGTTGAACATCATTTCAACCTTCACCGGGTTCTTCATTGAACATGTCCCCCGTTTACAAAACTTGGAGGCCGATGCTCTGGCCGGCCTCGCAGCCTCATTAGCAGCACCCTTTGGGACTCAACACTATATCACGGTAACAGAACGAGATCTGATTTGTCCCAGAAACAACCTGTGCTTGCAAATGGCTCACGCCATGTCAACAAACACTGGTGTTAATGTCCGAGACTGGAGGTTCCCGTTCATCGATTTTGCTGTCTACGGAATCCTTCCAGAGGACCCGAAAGAAGCCATCTCAGTCAGGAGACGCTCTCTTCGATTCTACTACTACGATACGGCTACCAAAATGTTGTACCGACGCTCCTTCGATGGGCTCCTCCTTCGATGCCTGTCCAACGAAGAAGCAGCCGAAGCTCTTCAAGAAGCTCACGACGGAACTTGTGGAGCTCATCAACCCGGTCCTAAGTTGCAAGATCGACTGCGACGTATGGGCTACTACTGGCCAACCATGGTTGCCGATGCTGTCGAATATGCCAAGAAGTGCCACGCGTGCCAACTTCATACAGACTTCATACATACACCATCGGAGCCGCTACAATCCTACAGTCGCCTCCTGGCCCTTCGAAGCCTGGGGCAATGGACATCGTAGGGCCAATCACCCCTCCTTCATCGAGAGGACACCATTTCATCCTGGCCATCACCGACTACTTCTCCAAATGGGCGGAAGCAGTTCCACTAGCAGAAGTAAAAAGCTCCAGGGTGGTCAGCTTTATCAAACACCATGTCATTTACCGTTTCGGGGTACCCCGGCGGATTATCCATGACAATGGTCCTCAGTTTATCAGCCACATTTTTAGCAGGTTCTGTGACAAGAATCGTATTCAGAACGTGGCCTCAACCGTCTACAATCCGGCAGCAAATGGATTAGCTGAGGCATTCAACAAAACTATCGTTAGGCTGCTCAAAAAGGTCGTGTCATCCAACAAACACGACTGGAACGAAAAGCTTGGCGAATGCCTTTGGGCCTACCGTACAACGGTACGAACCCCAACAGGCAACACTCCATTCTCCCTGGTCTACGGGAGCGAAGCAGTACTGCCTCTCGAGATACAGATACCTTCGCTCCGCGTAGCAATCACAAACGAACTCACAGAAGAGGACAATCAACGTCGTCGCCTGCGAGAACTGGAGGCACTTGACGAAAAGCGTCTCTTAGCTCAGCAACGCATCGAGCTCTACCAAGCCCGTATATCACAGGCTTTCAACAAAAAGGTAAAAAAGAGGACTTTCCAAGTTGGCGACCTGGTTTTAGCAGTCAGAAGACCAATGGTGTTGACCCACAAGACACCAGGAAAGTTCGAGCCCAAGTGGGAAGGACCTTTCATCATAGAGACGGTATACTCAAACGGTGCTTACCGCCTCGCCAAACCCAATGGGGACTTGTTCATGATGCCCATCAACGGCAAGTTCCTAAAGAAGTACTATTCTTGACATCCTCCAGACATGTACTTCCTCAAACAACCTCTTTCCACAAACTCATACGCCTCCGGGACCCAGCTGTTCCGTGACATCTTCTAGTAGAAAGATAACCACGTCCATATTACCTCTGAGTTGTCTCTCTACACCCTACAAAGCAGAATCTTACACTTCGTAAGCCTACGCTACCCTTCATGTTTACCACGTTCACATTACCTCTGAGTAAACATCTTGTACAAACAACCCCTGTGTTATTGTACATTTATCGCAGAACTTCCACGTCCATATAACCTCTGAGTTGTTCGGCGTATCCCCCAAGATCATTCCTACCACGTCCATAATACCTCTGAGTAGGGAGATTCTATCATTTGAACCCAATGATTGCCATGTCCACATCACCTCTGAGCAAACATGTTGGTTCCTTCAAACTTATTATCTGTGCCTAAAAATCAAGGCGCGCAAAAGATAATAGGTCCACACAAATCATCAAGTTCATAATAACAAAAATGAACACATCACAAAAAGTTGCGTACTTCTTTATTTTCTGAAATAGAGAGTACAAAAGGGCTACATTACCCCTCAGCAAAGGGTTGCAAAAGAGCATAAAAAAAGGGAAAAACTACAGTCCCTGAACCTCCCCAGGGTGGGCTGAGAGCTCCTTGACTCGAAACTTTAAGTCGACTGCGCGGGCCTCCACCGTCGCCAGGACTCGTCGCTCTGCTTCTCGGTACTCAATTCAATGGCCCCAGCAGAAGTATCACTTGCATGCTTCTCATCAAGCTGTTGTCGTTGCTGCGCCAAGGCAAGAGTTCGCTGAGTAAAAGCCGCTTCATCCTTCTTGAATGCCGCATGTTCAGTCCGAACACGCTCGACCTCTAACTGGAGTCGGGCCCGTTGGTCTTCAAGGCGGCACATCTGGGTGTCGATATCCGCGATATTAGCTTCCAATGCAGCTCGAGTTTCCACCGTCGTCTTCATGGATTGAGACAACTGCTCTACCGCAGCCTCAGTCTCAGCCACCTCGCGCTCCCAAACGCCCACGGTGGCCTGGTATGAAGACTCGATCTCGGCGATCAGCTTCCCCTTCTCTGCCTCTATTAGGATAGAAAGGTCGTTTCGCTGGATGCGTCGAAGTTTCGCGAGCCGCTCATCTAGCTCAATCACCGAAGCCTCCAGAATTTCGGCCATATGGTCGTGGCCTTGGTGAATACGAATCAGCTCGATGCAGGGCATTGCCAGAGCTTTTTCCGTCGCAAAACTCCCATTGGCATTCATCACAGCAGATACACCCTTCTACAGCATTTTGTATACCCCCTCGACGAGAAATTTCACATACTCGTCTGTATCCGCCAGGACCTGCGGCGTCATCGCAGGAGTTGGAGGAGCTACTACAGTTTGCGGACCGGAAGATCCGCCAACTTCAACCAGCGAGGCTTGAACCTCGGCATCAATGGGCTCTTCATCAACAGGGGCTGGACTTCCAGCCCGAGGAGCCGAAGGAGCTGGCACAGGCGTCGAGATGGTCCCCCAAGTAGAAGGAGCTACAGAGGGTTCTACACCCTTACCCTTCTCAAGCCCGGAAGAACCTCCGACGTCAATAGCCACCTCTTTTACCCCCAACATCCTATCAACAGTTGATACCTCCCTTGGCAGAATAGGGAGATTATCACTTGTCTCTTGACTCGTCGCAGCGGTCTTGACTCGCAGTCGGGTCTCATCATCGAGTCCCTCAACAGGGACAGAATCTGTCGCTACCTCCTGAGTGATAGCCGCCTCAACTTCTACGGTTGAAGCCGGGGTAGGACTCGGCAATGATGCAACCGACCTCCCCTCATCATGATAGAAAGGGGATTCAACCCTCTCCTCTATCTCAACCATATCTGCTGTCCCCGCAGCAGATTCTTGCAAGACCGGAGGAACGTCATCGGAAGGCGACGAACTCCAGTCCACTTCATCATCAGGGTACGAAACCCATGCGCGTCAGCCATTAAACCTCGGTGCATGATAAAGGTGTAAACCTATGCACGTCGGCGGGGTAGAACCTCGACGTATCATCAGGACAAAAGTCCATACGCGTCGGCAAATCTGAGTTAGGGCACAGTCTGGCCCAAAAACTTATGTGAAGGAGATGAACCCACCTGTCACCTCAGGACGAACGTCGGCCGGAGTTGCAGGGGTGATAGGTGCATCCTCACCAACGAACTCCTTCGCTTTCTCCTTCCCCTTGCCGGCACCACCGCGAGGAGTCTTGGGAGCCATTCTCTCAAAGAAGAAAAATTAGGGTTCTGAAGAAAAACTCTAAAGAAAGCAAAGGCACAGAGCAGATGAACTCTCTCTCTCTCCAACCCTTACCTATTTATAGGGCTTGGTCGTACGCGTGAACCGATGACGTGTAATCTCAGCCGTCGCTTCGGGTTCCGTGAGGAGATAACAACAAATACAACCAAAAGATCATCATTAATCTTTTGGGTTACCAAGGCGTCATCATCATCAACTGAAAAGCATGTGCCCGAACAAGCATGCGCCCAAAAATCATACGCCCTGACCTCCATGCTTCTTATTCAAAGTATTCCAAAACTCATTCAAAAGTTTTGAAAACTTTGAAGGGGGTCTTGTAGAAGCATGGAATTTCACAACCAGAAAGCCCATGCGCCAGGCATTATATGCGCCAGAACTCAGACAGCTAATCGAATAAGCCATAGACATTCGAAGAAGGACTTTTTATTTTATATATATAAAAGTCTATTACATGTCTAGAAAAGATGGTACAAAGGAGAATTTCTACAAAGGAAGGATCCTAGATCTACATCCAGCAACCACCATTGCGCCTTCCAGATAGGCACAGCAACCACCATGCGCCTTCCGATAGGCGCAGCAGTCACCATACGCTGTCAGCCAGGCGCAGCAGATATCATGCGCCTCCAGCCAGGCGCATCCTACCATCTCTTCAGCAGCTCAGTTATGTGCATCCAGCTCAGTTATGTGCATCCCTTCAGCAGCTCAGTTCTGTGCAACTCTTCCAGCCAGGCTCGCCTGATAAGTGCTTCGCCAAACAAAGCATTTAACCCTCTGGCTGGAACCAAGGGAGAGAAGAGCACCGCAAATGCTGTAGCCAGGGAGGCTTCGAAAGAGCCTCCAAAGACCAAGGAAGACCGTGATCGAAATCATGGCACAAGGAGCTTTCAACACAATCAAAGTGGGCGGCACCCACTTTGCAGGAAGAGAGAGCCTAGCACCGCCATTCCGATCTACGGCTCTTCCGGAATAACGGAGACGAGGCCCGAACATCCTTATCTTTGGATGCAACAGACACCTTCCGCCTGCCTCAGAAGCCCTCGACTCCGTCTTTTGGATGTAACAGTCACCTTCAAGAGCATCGAAGACAACACGACGTCTTATCTTCACCCTCGGGAGCACTTCGTCAACAGAATGTACCCATATATCCAAGTTCATGTTGGAAGTACTGAGGGAATGAGGAGCAAACCTTCTCTCCATGCCACTATTTATAGGCCGGGCAAATCAAACCCACGTGCCAAGTGGATGACTCTCCGAATTCTGTACAATAAATTTGCATTAAATGGATGAACCGGACGCCTCGAATTCAGCCAAACGGCTATTTATAGCACTCGAGGGGCGAGACAGCCGCGTCATTAAAGGACATATCGGATGCGCCAGCCAAACGGCGCATCATACGGACCCGCCCTCCTGCATCAAGCGCATCACAGATGCGCCCTACAGTACCCGGCGCATCACAGAGGATGCGCCCTCACATCTCCATGCCAAGTGGAACACCAACCGATGTGCCCACTCAGCTGTCCATCGAACGTCACAAACATTAAATGCTGAACTGACACAGAGTTGGCAGTACGCTTCTCAAAGTCTGAACAGTTGACAGCTTTTTCAGAGAACGAAGCGTCGGCAACGTCAGCATCATCATGACTCTATCCCGACGGCTACTGCCACGTGGCCACCCGCATGCGCCTCTACGGCCATGCGTCCAAACCAGCATGTGCCTCAAAAGCCATGCACCTCAGACCCTTCACTGATCCCTAAGACAGAAGAAGAGTCTCCAGTTATAGCTTTGCATGCGCTTCAAAAGCCATACGCCCCAGACTGATCTCTGATCCCGAAAGACAAAAGGAAGGTCACCTGCATGCGTCTCAAAAGCCATGCACCCTAAATGGTTTATAACTCCTAAAGGTTATGAGCCGCAGTCTCCTCATGCGCCCAGATCCAAGGCGCAGCTCACCAGATCACTGCCCCCCCAAATCCGAGATCTTCGAGCCATGGATCGATGACACGTGTCCTTTGACTCAACTCGTCCAAGATTTCAGCAACAGAAAGATCTTCTCCTCTGCTACGTGCCGGCTCACAACAGCAGTATGAAGAGTTCAACCTCCCAATCAGGGCGCATCATCCGTGCGCCCCCATCAGTAACTTCCACGTGGCGTCCCCATATACCGGCGCATCCTACATGCGCGCATGAGCAGCCAGCCTGCAAAACTATAAATAGAGGGATCATTTCCTTCTCACCCACGGACAACAGATAGAATCCACAACGAATATACAAGGAATCACCAGAGAGGCAGATACAGACACTCAACGTCTTTCTCCTCTCAGCAAGCTCCAGCACCCAGAGCAGTCCACACCTTCAGAGAACCGATAACCGTCGTCAGCCGGTCAACGGAGTCAACGCATTACCACTCGCTCCATTGGCACTAAGGACCCAGCTTAAACAAAAGTGTACTCCTAGGACTACATCTAAGTCCTACATTTGTAACACTGTTCTATTTGTATTAAAGTTTTCAATCAAACAATTTTAATGGCAAACAGCAGCTTCTTGACAAACAGCAAATCTTTTATCTTGCTCCGCCAATAATGATAGTTTGTGCCATTAAGATTCACCATGCGCACCGGCTTCGCGTCCATCTCTCCTCTCTGGTTTCTGTCAACTCCTGACACCCTTCTGAATTCCAGAACCTGGCTCTGATACCACTCTGTTGGGAAAGAAGTACGGAAACCTTTCCTCAAACCGGAGGTACCTGCGAGAGGACCGAACAATACAACGCATGAACCCAAAAACAACCACATAAAACAATCCACGCAGACACAGAGAATTTTTGACGTGGAAAACCCTTGCGGGAAAAACCACGGGACGATCGGAGTCCAACCCTGAGAAGCCTCCACTAATGGAATAGAAGAATTACACCCTCTACAAACTCCTCCCGATCCAAATCGGATCCCCACAACACTCAGAAGTAAGAACAATGATTACAAGGCTACGAAGAGCGAGAACGACGAGTAGAGATTACCCGAATCCGATTCTCCTTCGAAAAACACCTTCAATCCTCCGTCTTCTCTTCCGAAGTTGTAATGGCACTCTTGCCTCCTTCCTCTCCCTTTTCTTGTGTGTTCTCCGATTGTGTTGTAATAGATTAGGGCTTGGAAATCCCAACTTAACTCCCTAATCCCGCAATAAATCTGGACTGTTTGATTTGATCCAGTGGTAAAAAATTACCCAGATTTCTGCCTCAGCCCCGACGACACAGAGTTCGGCCAGAACTCTGTGTCGGGCAAACGAACCTATCGGCCACATTCTGGAGTGGCCAGACCGAGTTCGGCCTGAACTCGCCCTGGGACCGAGTTAGGCCCGAACTCGGCAGCCCAAGTCCAGAACCCTCCTTTGGGTTGGCAGCAACAGCCAACTCCGCGTCGCCTACTTCCCGAGCTTCTCCGACATCGGACGGCGCTCGTCACACTCCGGGATCTTCTCCACATAGGTTGGGAACCCCACCCACTCCAATAGCTGTGCCGCGTGCTTCCCGGTCGTCCGGTAGCTATCCTAGCTCCCAACGACTCAGCGCCCCCCATCACCAAGCACGCTTCGGGTTATCGACGGGTTCGATGATGCCATTGGAACCGACGTGAGCACCGAGCCTCAATGGCCACGACTGAAACTTCTCTGAGGACCGACTCCATCCTTCTGAAGCTTGAAGTCAGCCTCCACGACAACATGGAGGTCATCTACGTCGGATCCCTCCGCGGGACGTTGCCGTCGTCGACCAGGACAACGTTTCCCAAAATACCTCGAACGGTTCAAGTACGTCCCGACCCCCTTCCCTGGGCGCACCCCCCGTGTGCGCGTGCGCCGCCCTGCCGTGATGAGCGCTGGAGCACTGTCGAGGGGGCTGTGGCCGACCAGAACAGAGTAATACTCTGTTTTATCGACAGCAATCGGGGTAACTTCTCGACCTAAATTCTTCATGTTTTCTCCATCATTTTCGATTTTGTAAGTTCATATAGAAACCTCATATACCCTCTTCGAAACCCTTCAAAGGGGAATTCGTCGTAAACCCGTCGATCGACCAAGAACTCGACGTGAAGTCCATCAATTAACTGTTCGAAAGCAGAACAGTTTAGTAGATCTATTACCCTATTTTCCGGTCAGTATCCTCCCAGATTATGAACGATTTTGGAAATCTAATTGGAGACACTTTTAGACAACATATAGGGCTTCACGATCCAATTCGTAGAACCCGATTTCATCGACTACACGCGGAGAAATCGGATCCCAAAGTTTGACAAAAACCTGTTTTAAAAAATAATAAAATTCTTCGATACGACGTGCGTCCCGCCAATCCGGACGACGTGGTCACGAACCGAAGGCATCAAAAGTTGCGTAATGGCTTCATGGTCATGTAGGCTTTGGCGGAATTCAAATTGGTCGCGTGTGCGCGACGAATTTGATGCATATCTGTCGGAATTCACCGTATCGTGCACTTTGTAAATTCTCCAATTACTTTGTGCACGCTCGTCAGATCGAGACGAAACTTGTGCCAGCAGGACCGTATCGTTCTTCTGGTCCTGCATGCCAAGTTTGGTCCAATTCTGAGACAGTTGAATCGTACGTCGTTTTGCGGGCCCCACGGTCCTACTCAACGGCGATTTTGTGCACGGTCCACCGAAATCCACTTTGGACATACGGTTGGGTTCGTATCAAAAAATCGGATCTGTAGACATGTAGTTTGATGACTTTAGAGACCGTTGACTCTGGCACACTTTTCGGTGCAAAGCGGGTCCAACGGCGGACATCGTTTTGGCCCGAAATTACCGTTTTGTCCCTGTGTCCAGAATTGGACTTAAGGACAGGCAATCCTAGCTATTTTGACTATTCTGAAAACATTGGTAATGTTTATTTCAGCTTCTGGGGACTGTTGTATGGGTTTTGACTATTGTGGCACATTGAGTAGTTCAGACTGTCGGTTTCACCAGCAGAGGACCACAGGCGAGTACAGTTTATTGTTTGCATTTCGATATTAATTTTCACTATATTTTATTGATTGGCCATTGGTTATGTGATTATTTTCTATTATAAATTGTTGAGTCGGGAATGAGAAGTACCAAGGATGTGATCCGACCGTAGACCGTGTTTTTTTCATGCAGTAGACCTCGTAGACAGTGTTTATTTTCTGCATAGATCTCGTAGACATTGTTTATTTTCATGCAGTAGACCTCGTAGACAGTGTTTATTTTCTGCAGTAGACCTCGTAGACAGTGTTTATTTTCTGCAGTAGACCTCGTAGACAGTGTTTATTTTTATGCAGTAGACCTCGTAGACATTGTTTATTTTTATGCAGTAGACCTCGTAGACATTGTTTATTTTCTGCAGTAGACCTCGTAGACATTGTTTAATTTCTGTAAGTAGACCTCGTAGACCACGCGGTGTAGCACCCCAGACCGATCACATGTCAAAGGTACTTCTAACAGTTGGGAAAAGTATTTGTGTCTATTTATTGCTATTGGTTTTTCGTATTTACTGTTTATTTTCAAAACTCATGATTGATGTCTAACTATTGTTTTATAGTCATTTTCTTTATTTGAAATTGCATTCAGTGAATTGTGCTCATTCCATTCCTGACTGGAAACCAACATTTTCAGGTTAGCCGTAGATTCACTTAGCTTGGGAAGTGACGGAATACTTGCAGACAAAAGCCTAGAGACTAGATAGATAGTTGAGTTGTAGTCATTCATTTATTTGTGTAAGTTTATATTTTTCTACAAATGTAAAACTTGTGATCTTTGTAAATTAAATTAATTATGTGAATGAGCATTATTTGTGATTTTGATCTTCATGACCGTGACAGCGTTCTACCGCCGACACTGCGGCGTAGGCTGACTTGGACATGTCTCGTATCCGCTTAAAAAAAACGGGTGTGGGTCGTGACTCGCCCCGACGAGGTTGGCTGGGGAGTGTTGACGGTGGATTTTCGGTGGTGGCGATGGTGCGTGGGTCAAATTTGGTGGCCGGGGATTCCCTGGTAGTGGTGGTGGTAGTTGTTTTTGAGGTTTCGGCCGATGGCCGTGGTGGTGGTGTCGGGAAGGCGAAGTGTGGAGAGTGGTTCTGGTGGCGTTGGATTTCCGGGTGTGCTGGTCGAAAGGACGGTGGCCTAGCAGAATCCAGTCGGTGAGGCTACGGGGATGGTGGGAGCGGGGTTCGTGATGATGGTCGGAAGGCTGGGATGACGATGGGGTGAGATGGTTTTTGTGACGTGGATGTTGACTTTGGTGGTCACGGCAATGGCTGTTGTCCTGTGGCCAGGAGGAGGTTAGAGGGAAAGATGAGGTCGGGCACTGGGCTAGGATTATAGCTTAGGATTATTTGGGAAAATGGTGTTGGGTTGTGTCCGACAAGGAGATGGAGATAAATAATGTACTTGTAAAGGGGGAATAAGAATTGGACGGGAAACACGACACGGTGCACCACGTTGTGGTGGAATTGGAGAATAGAAATACATGGAGGTACCTGCCTATTTATAGGATGTGGGAATTCCCAATTGGATAGGAAATTAGGAAAATTTAAATCCCCTTTTTTTAAATAATTTAAAATAAATCAAATCCATCCAAATATAAATCCAATTTAAATCTAATTAAATTTACATCCTTTAGTTTAAAACCAATGAGATAATTCAAATTCCAAATAGATATTAATTAATCTATTTAATAAATCCAAAAATTAAATCAAGATTTAAATTGCCACAATATTTCAAAATATGTTTTCCAAAATGCTATTATAATAATTTCGAAAATACATTTATATTTTAAAAATAAACTTAATAAAACATTTATGAAATATATATCAAGCACAAATATTTTTTACATAATTATGTTTTTCTAGTATACAAAATATTTATTAATAATAACATTTTAGAAATGACGTAAAAATAACAAGCTTAGAATGGTAGCAAAACTAATTATATATCTATTTTGAAACTATATAAAAAAAATAGAACAAAATGTTTTTTTCTAAATTATGTACGCTCGTATATATTCGCACTCGTCGAGCAAACTCGAAAAACGAATTTCCACGTGCGACGTACAATACTAAAAAAATATCATTACCAAATTTATTTTTAAAAAATATAGTAGAAAATTTAGGGGTTTTACACAGGCGCAGGTAGAAGCTCGTGGCGCGGAGCTCGCTTGGATGCGTCGAGGCACGGATTCCCTTGACGATTCGAAGCGTGTGTTTCGCATGGAATCAAGACTTATACGGGACATAATGTATGGACATCCCTCCTCCGAAGCACCCGCCGTCAAGACTTGTATTGAGAGATAAGAGAGAGCTGAGCGACTTGTAATGTGAGAAGAGTGAGCCTGAGTGATTGTAATCTTGGCCTTGCGGCCTTTATAATCTTTGTTCCAATATCAATAAAATGTATTATTTGAATGACTTGTGTTCGCTCTAAATTTCTGCTGCTATTATTCAATGTCTCTGCTGGACTTCTGTGCGACGACCCCGTCGCAACCGTCAAAATCGGCCGTTATTGAACCCGCCTTGCACGAGCACAATTAAGGCTCGTGCGGCATCACGCCTTAGCGAGGACGATCGCACCTACGGGAGCGGGGCGTGACAGTAGTTGCCGTCACACAGTGCACTTATAGTGGCCAGGTCATTGGGAGCAATTTTTGGCCACAAGAAAAAAAATATTTTGGGTCCTGAAGTACCATATTAAAAAAATACAATTCTTTATTTATCACAATTTACTTCATATATCTTTCATATGGACATGTTGACCAGATATAGATCTGCACCTACACATAGACACCGAAATTATATAAATCATATTATAGATATTAATTATTCTGATTTAATTCATATTAATTGTTGATCTTATATGGGATATAATGTCGCATGTTATTTATCTAATCTCATAGGAAATATTTTAAACAAGATATATTTTCTTAACATTGTTGCATCTATTGTCACGACTCGCACCCGGATATACGGGTACGAGTACGTGGGCCACGCCACCTCGCGTAGTATCGACGGTAGAGCACTGTCAAGTACCCGATACTAACTACAACATCTAAAGATCCATACCATAAAGGTACTCATATCACATCAAAAAACTAAGGAAGATAAGATAAGAAATATAATATCATTAGAACAACTAGAATCTACAAGGATCATATGAGACAAGATAAAACAGAGGGAAACAATAACAAAACTAAATAGCTACCAGACCTAGAAATCCTGAGAGACAACTCACGGTGAAGAATATCGAGAACCACCCCAGCTAGCAACATCCTGTATCCAATACTGAGGGGACAACAACTCCTAAAATATTCAACATATCCAGTCAGGATGGAACGAGCACAAATCTCAAATAACAGTTCTAGTTAGACGATATTGAAAATATAGCAGTAAATAGAGAATATACAAGGTAAAGTGGAAAGTACATGAAAGTAGCATGGCAAGGTTAAAGTTGTAAACTATAGCTAGAGCAATGGCAAGAAAAACCGATTATATCATGTACAAGAGTCGAAAATCATACCATCTACGTGTGTGAATACTAGCTACGACATGTGGTCGGCTTAGGAACTTGCCATAGTAACAGGCCTGGCTAATCATACGTGGAGTGTATGATCAACACTCACAATCAATCGATGCGCAATGGGTGCACAATAGGAATTGACCACATATCTACACTAATACTCCCCGTCCCCGACTAGTATAGTGGATCCAACCATGACACATCATGACACGTGATTCTCTGAGAGGGTAGCTAGCCTTCACAGGAATCGTGTCTATACAATGCACAAGGAACAAGAAAGACTTGCACAAGATATACCAAAAACAAGGAATAACATCTCATGACGGGATCCAGAGAAATACCAATCCGTGTGAACAATGTGTCAAGGGAACAAGGATATATACACTAAATACAAGAAACATAGACGATAAAATAAAACAAAAATATTATCAGAGAATGTACTCACCTAAGATCTGGTGGAATATGTCAACTGTGTAATCTGGCTCAGAGTAAAATCACAGACCTAAAATGAGATATATAAGCTAATTAGGGTTCAACAGTGTTAGGCATGATTATATAGTTAAGCTATGTAATCTAGGTCAATCTCAGTTCAACTAAGTCAACTAGGTCACTAGGTCAAACTAGGTCAAACTGGGTCAATGGTTGACTTACAGTTGACTTTTAATCAACTGGTCAACTCTAGTCAACTCTGGTCAACTATAGTCAACTCTAGGTTAACTAGGTCAAAGCTAGTCTTTAAATCATCCATAGATAATTGGTCAATTTCAGTGATATGAAATTACTGGAATCGACGGATCTCAATTCCGATACAAGGATCTAAAATACGAATAAAGAGAAGGATTATAACAATGGTGAAAGATAGGAAAAAGTCTATAGATGTTGTCGGGTAATGAAACAAACATCACCAACGTGTCCAGAATGGTCGAAATAGCTAGAATAGCCTGTCCATAAGTCCAATTTGGACACAGGGACAAAAAGGTAATTTCGGGTCAAAACGGTCCGTGTCGGACCCACTTTGCACCAAAAATGTACAAAATAAAAGTGCACTAAACCTAACAAATTATATGTCCACGAATTCAGAATAACGATACAACTCAACGGTATATCCAGAATTGGATTCCGATGACCCGATCTCAAATTGGTCCGTTGACCCGGATATTGGAATCCGATTTGCACGAAAAAATGTGTCAGAGCCAATGTCCACAAAATTTAGAAAATTATATGTCAATGAGTCCAAAATGACGATACGAACTCAACAGTATATCCAGAATTGGATTTCGATGAGCCGATCTCAAAATGACCAGTTGACTCGGACTATAGGGCCCACGTTGTACCGAAATACGTGCCAAGGTCCACGTCCTCCAAACTAAGCAAACTTTATGAAAACGTGCCAGAACGACGCCACGAGTCTACTGGTAGTGTGAGAAATTGAATCCGGAGTCCCGGTTCAAATTAGGATTTTATAACTTGAAAATTATAAATTCGGACGGCCAACTTTGGCGTCGAATTCAACCAACCAAACAAGCTCACAATGAAACAAAATTGAAATGTCAGGAAGAGCATTATACCAGCTGTGCACAGGAACTGGTAGCACGCCAAACAGCTACGATGGCGGAGTTACGAGTCGACGAAGTTGGCTCCGCAAAACTGTCCAAAATATACACAATTTAAACGGTCAACTTGGTGGCCGATTTGATTTGTCAAACGACGAAATTAACGGACGAAACTGGAGGTGAAGAGGTATATACCGAGATTGTGACGGAGTAGAGAGTTCGCCGATCCAATGGTCGAGTTTTTCGAAAAACATGTACGAAGTCGCTACGATGGAGTGAATTCTGAGTTCAAAAACTCGCGCGCGTCGACGGGATCTCGTGCGAAAAGCACGAATCGTCCCTATCTTGCGTCAAAGACGACGAGGACAACCCAGGGTGGTTCGCCAGGGCTTGCCACATGGGGTGGCGCACGAAGGGACGCTGGGGTGGCCGTACGGTGCGCGCGGTGGTGCTGCCACGTCGTAGCACATGCGCGCACGCTGCTGCAACCGCTGGCCGTGCGTATGGTTGCCTCTTCGGAGGTGCACGGGGTCGTGGGGCCGGCCGTGGTGGCCTCGTGCGGCCGCTGCCGCGTTGCTACAGCCACCGCCGCGCTGCTACAGCCGCCGCCGAACTGCTATTGCTGCCCGAGCTGCTGTGGCAGCTGCTGCTGGCCGCCGCCGCCGTCGTACCTGGCCGGCATGGCCCGGGAGGAGGAAGAGGAAGAGGTGAAGCTGCTGTGGAATGAGAGGGGGTGGGTGGTGATGTTAATGGTGGTGATGGTGAGTGATGGTGAAGAAGAAAGGAAGAGAAGAGAGTTGTGTAATATTAGAAAAGAGAGAGAGATGAAAGTGATAGAGGGAGAAAGTGGGGTGGTCGCTGGGGGTGTACTGATGGGAGAGGGTGTGTGTACTTAGTAGAGAGAGATGTTGTATAAATTAAGAAAGAGATAGAGAAAGAAAGAGATTTATAGTATAATATATATTTATATGTATTATATTATATAAAGAGAGAGATAGATATTATTAGAGATAGAACGAGTGGGGTGTGTGTGCAGACATGAGAGGGGTCACACCAAATTGGGTTGGATGTTGGGTCAAGTTTGGACAAACTTGGGGCCAAGATTTAATTAAAATAACAATTTAAACCAATTAAAATTATGGATGAAATGGGAGCACAAGGGAGATCAATTTGGTGGCACGCAGGTGGCACGTGCATAGTAGACTCAAAACAGGCCATGGTCATATATTGGGTCGACTGGATTGGACCAATGTCGGGCCCGAAAATTAAGTTGGAAGTTAAGTCACGAATTACGGCAGACGATAAATTGGTCTAAATTGACCCAAAATTTACGCGAAGCAAATGGAGCACAAGGGAACAAGTTCGAGTGGGACATGATATATCAAATTGAAGATAATCTTGTCTACTACAAACTTCAAGAAGAAAGTTTCCAGAGGCTGGCATCCCTGATGCTCTAGAAATTAAAGTCACGGTAAGAGCATTTAATGATCAAATTAATTAAATAAAAATGAATTATCAAAATAATTCATTTAGAAAATTTGAAAATAAATCCCAAAAATTCAGGGGGCTTACATCCTACCCCACCTTATAAAAATTTCGTCCTCGAAATTAAAGGTTGGTAGTGGAGTTAAAACATGATAGAAGAGTTTAGCAATATTTTAGGCACGATCAAAGAATGACGAGTTTTGCATGATCAAGATAATCAATTCAAAATTGTTCAGGCACGATGAGGGATTTGGCACTATAGAATCATGATATGAACAAAATCATATGTGAATGATTTCAGAAATAAGTCAAGTCATTAGGGTACGATTTTAGAGACGATTAGGAGACTCGAAGATATAAATGAAGTTCAAGTACGAGGTGATCTGTAGGACTTAGGTTGATGGAAATCAACCCGAAAGTCGCACAGGTCCGATCAAGATGAAAAGCTAACCATGACCAAAATAAGGTTTAGCATGATTGGGATTTATAGTCACAGCTTTGTAGGTAAGCACGAAGCCGCGACGAGAAAAATCAAGAATCGTTCGATTACGAACAAGTCAGAATCAGGTCAAAACATCGATAAATATGATCCAGGTCGAAAAAATTAGATTTAGGGTAGATCGGAACGATTTTAGAGGCAAGGTAATATGTAAACGCCAGGTCATCTGGGTACGACTAAACACAATGAGTTCAGATATAAACAGAAAATTAAATCAGGGTCGAAAGGAGTTTAGGCACGAGTATTTAAAATCCAACAGGTTCAAAATCAAAAGTTATAGCACGAGTGGTAATAGCATAAATTCAATCACGATAAGAAAATTAGCTTCAACACAATCTAAGTTGATCAATTTGAGTGAATCAGGATTTGGACAAGATGGAGTATAAGATCATCGAAGTCTGAGCACGAGCATCCGAGAATAGAAATCCAGGTTAGAATTAAATTTAATTCAATTGAGTACAACCCAGGATACGGGTACGATAGAAGAGATGATCAAATTTGTTTTATGATTTAACGATATTGAAACTCAAGGGATGATTCAAAGATATGGAATAAGTCAAATTTCTCTTTGGTAGAAAATCAAAAGACAAGGTTTCATAGGGAAGCCAAGTTAATCATCTCTCTCTGATACTATCAAGTTTATCTGGTCATCATTGACCAATCGCATCTTTAATCTCACAAGTCCCATATAAAAACCAATCTTATACAACAACTACCAGAATTACCCTTCCGTCATGAAGATTGGACCTTGTCATGATACCATAGGCCAGATCCTAATTTCCAAAACCCTAATCAAGAAGTACACTCTTCACTAGAACTCCACACTATCTACTTAATCATCCTTAAATCGGAATTTTTATACCTTGTCCTAAATTGATCCGAAACCTCTAAATTAAGTTTATAATATCCTTGAACTTGCTTTCCAAGCAATTCATCCTCGAAATACCCTAGTAACTCAGTTTTAAACTGATTATATCGATCCCTTGGTTTCAGTTTCAACCTCAATCATACTTCTATCTCAAATTTCTACACTAGATCCAACATCTCATATTCCTACCAAGATACCACTTGATAATAAATTTGCCTCCTGAACGAGATGATTTATGATACTTCCTTAACCTTTCCAAGGTAAAAAGATACAAAATTTCAATGACTTCATAGTGTAGACAGGAAATAAAAGACAAGTGATTGGTGTAATCAAGACATAATTAATCAAGATGATGAAGTGGTGACAAGATGAGGAAATCATCATATGATGAGAAAAATAAATGACAGAACAAGGAATAATGGTAGGAATTGTCCTTGATCAATAGGTCAAAAGAAGTGAATCAATTTAAGGTATGACCTGATAACCATACACGTCTATCCGAATCATGTTGTCAGAATTTTTGCTACGCCAGTAAGCATAGCTGCAATAAACGATGGGGTCCATAACTAGGGTATACACCCTATAATTATGTCATCTAGATTCCTTACCACGCCAACCGGTATGGCTGCAAAAAAGTCTAAATTCCATAACTAGGATAGTATATCCAACATCAGGCTCCATGTCCCTATCGTGCTAGCTAGTATGACTGCGATAAATTCTAAACTCCATAATAAAGTAGACATTTACCGTTCTCATCATTCTCATCAAATATGTTTATCAGAATATCTTAACTCAATTCATAAAAACTGATTTTAGATACAAAATTAAAGTCAACAACGAACGAATTCAAAATTCAACAACGAATCAAGGATAAGTAAATGGAAACTAGTGGAAACAGATTCAAAGACAAGATTTAGAGGGAGGTTCTCAGGAGATGTCCTAAAGGTACTATCTAGGTCAAGATTGAAAGTTCTGGAATATTATCTAAAACAATCTCAACCTAGAAGGTATATAAGTTCAACTTCCACATTCTAGTTCCCTCTAGGGTCTATGAACATATCCCAAAGAAGAATAAGGTTCGATACGGACAGATATTTCAAAAATCAAGACGAATGGAAACAAGTGGGAAAAGATTTGAAAAGCCTTTGAAATACGATTCCCAAGGGTCATCCCTGGAATATATCAAGAGTTCCTAGTATGTGACTGAGTACCAAAATCCTAAAATATTTTACTCAACCTTAATCCTAGGGCAGGCTCGCAGTAGTACAGATAAGCTCAAGTACTACCATGACTTCGCATTAATAGCAAAGACTGACCTGTATGGGCCACCAAAAAATGTGTCACGACCCGCACCCGGATATACGGGTACGAATATGTAGGCCATGCCCAGCCTACGTCGCAGTATCGACGGTAGAGCGCTGTCAAGTACCCGATACTAACTACAACATCTAAAAGATCCATAACCATAAAGGTACTCATATCATATCATAAATACTAAGGAAGATAAGATAATAAATAATAACAATATTACTAGAACAACTAGAATCTACAAGGATCATATGAGACAAGAATAAAACAGAAGGAAACAATAACAAAACTAAATAGCTACCAGACTTAGAACTCCTGAGAGACAACTCACGATGAATAATACCGAGAACTACCCCAGCTAGCAACATACTGTAGTCCAATACTGAGGGCACAACAACTCCTAACATATTGTCAACATATCCAGTCAGGATAGAACGAGCACAAATCTCAAATAACAGTTCTAGTTAGACGATATTAAAAATATAGCAGTAAATAGAGAGAATATACAAGGTAAAGTGGAAAGTACATGAAAGTAGCATGGCAAGGTTAAAGTTGTAAACTATAGCTAGAGCAATGGCAAGAAAAATCGACCATATCATGTACAAGAGTCAAGAATCATACCATCTACGTGTGTGAATACTAGCTACGACATGTGGCCGGCTTGGGAACTTGCCAATAGTAACAGGCCTGGCTAATCATACGTGGAGTGTATGATCAACACTCACAATCATTCGATGCACAATGGGTGCACAATAGGAAGTCACCACATATCTACACTAATACTTTCCGTCTCTGACTAGTATAGTGGATCCAACCATGACACATCATGACACGTGATTATCTGAGAGTGTAGCTAGCCTTCACAAGAATCGTGTCTATACAATGCACAAGGAACAAGAAAGACTTGCACAAGATATACCAAAGAATACAAGGAATAACATCTCATGACGGGATCCAGAGAAATACTAATCTGTGTGAACAATGTGTCAAGAGAACAAGGTGTCACGACCCGCACCCAAATATACGGGTACGAATACGTAGACGACGCCCAGCCTACGCCGCAGTATCGACGGTAGAACGCTGTCTAGTACCCAATAATATACACTACGTCTAGAAGGCCTATAACTATAAATATACTCTAGTCACATCACAACAGCTAGGGATGATAAGACAAGAAAGATAACTAAAGTACAAGAACAACTAGAAACTACTAGAAGGAATCATAAGACAGGAAATAAGAAGGAAAAATAAGACAACTAAGGATAACTACCAGGCAACTCACATAGAAGAATAGTGAGATCCACCTCAGCTAGCAACATCACGAAGTCCACTAATAGTATAATAACTCCTAAAATATTATCAACGGTATCCTGTCAGAAAAATGAGCAAGTACAAACACTAACAGCAGTTCCATGTGAATTGACAAATTCTATAAGAAACAGTATAATGAACTATAAGACAAAGATATATGAAGACTTGGGAACCGTTCGGAAGCCGAGTTACAACCCTCAAACCAAATAAGGACCGGGGTTGTAACTCTTCTTCCGAGCAGAACTTAGTCTCCAATCAAGGTACATCATAGAGGCATATAAAACATGTGAGTAACTGAAATCATAGCATGGTGAGAAGTACTGTATGTAGAACAGAACAGGATATATGATAAGATAAAGTAAATATAAAATGTGCCTTGAATTATTAGAGCGATATGTGATCGGCTTGGGATAAGTGACAGGACAGGCTATCCACTTGGCCCGACAATCCGCGGTGACCTCAACGGAAAGTCATGTCGGCCAACCTGGATAACGAGCACAAGCAAGAGGATCTCGCTACACCCTTCGTGAGGGAAAAGTGGCGCGAGCACATGAATAGTGACAGGGTGGCTTGGACACATAACCCCTAATAATTCCCTATCCTCGAATAGTAAATGGACTTGGACATGACACGTCATGACACGAGATTCCCTAAGAGGATAGCTACTCCCTCTCAGGAATCGGTGTCTATACAAGTACATGGAATAAGGCAGGAAATGTACATATATACCAAGAAAATCCAGGAACAACATCTCATGTCATGATCCAACATATACTAGTCTGTGAACTATCGTGACTGGGAATCAAGTAAGACACTACGACTGAATCGGATATAGCAGATATCAAGACAATGAAAACTATCAGTGAATGTACTCGCCTGCGGTCCTGAGCTGTCAAATGGGGTCAATGCTCAGAGTGATGTCACAAACCTAAAGATAATATATATAAACTAATTAGGGTTCAACAGTGTTAGGCTTGATTCTATAGTATAAGCTACGCAATCTAGGTCAGACTCAGTCAACGAAGTCAAACTAGGTCACAAGAAGTCAAACCAAGTCAAACTCGGTTAAACTGGGTCAATGGTTGACTTACAATTGACTTTTGGTCAACTGGTCAACTCTAGGTTAAACTAGGTCAAATGTTTGACTAACAGTTGACTTTTGGTCAACTGGTCAACTCTGGTCAACCAAGGTCAAACTAGTCTAATCTAGGTCAAATGTTGACTCTACTTCGACGTTCAGTCAAAGCAGTCAACCATGGTCAAACAAGGTCAAGGCTAGTCTCTATCATCTACAGGGTCAACCCATTCAATTTCAGTGATTGTGAAATCACCGGAATCGATGGAACTCAAAATACCACAAAAGAAGAAAGATTATAATAATATGATGAAACCTACAGATGTTGTCGGATGATAAAATAAATATCACCAACGTGTCCAGAATGGTCAAATCAGCTAGGATAGCATGTTCAAAAGTCCAATTTGGATACAGGGGCAAAACGGTAATTTTGGGCCAAAATGATGTCCGTCGTTGGACACACTTTGCATCGAAAAACGTGTCAAAATAAAAGTGCACAAAACCTAGCAAATTATATGTCCACAAATTCAGAATGACGATACGAACCCAACGGTATATCCAGAATTGGATTCCGTTGACCCGATCTCAAATTGGTCCGTTGACCAGGACATTGGAAACCGATTTGCACGGAAAAGCGTGTCGGAGCTAATGTCCTCAAAACTCAGCAAATTATATGTCAACGAGTCCAGAATGACAATACGAACTCAACGGTATATCCGGAATTAGATTCCGATGAGCCGAACTCAAAATGACCCGCTGACCCGGATATTGGTATCCGACTTGCACCGAAATACGTGCCGGAACCAATGTCCACTAAAACCTAGCAAATTATATGTCAACGAGTCTAGAATGACGACACGAACTCAACGGTATATCCGGAGTTGGATTCCGATGAGCCGAACTCAAAATGACCCGTTGACCCAGAAAGTGGGACCCCTTTGCACCGAAATACGTACCAGGGCCCACGTTCTCCAAATCAAGCAAACTTTATATCAAAACATGCCAGAATGACGCCACAAGTCTACTGGTGGTGTCAGAAATTGAATCCGGAGTCCCGGGTTCAAAAATGGAATTTTACAAGTGCAACACTAAGAATTCGAACGGCCAACTTTGGCGTCGGATTCGACCGACCTAACAAGCTCAAACTGAAATGAAATCTAAAGGGGGCAGGAGAGGGTTATACCAGTTGTGCACCGGAACTGGTAGCACGCAAAACGGAGCTGATACGGTGAAGATACGAACCCACAAAGTTGACGTCACAAAACTGTCCAAAAATAGTACAAATTAAAACGTCAACTTGGTGGCCGGTTTTGATATATCAAACGACGAAATTAATGGGTAAAATTTGACAGAGGTGAAGAGGGATATACCGAGATTGTAACGGAGCGAAGAAATCGCCGATCTAACGGTCGAATTTCCCAAAAAACGTGCGTGAAGTTGCTGTCCCGAAACACAATTTCTGAAACTTCTCCGCGCCGCGTCGGCGGGATTCCGTGCAAAACGCACGAATCGGCTACGTGGCTCGTCGGGGAGGATGAGGACGGCGTAGGGGAGCTCACCCAGAGGTGCGTCCGGCAGAGGGGCCTCGGGGGCCACGCGGTGGCTGGCCACGACGGCCCGCGGCGGCGACACGACGCCGGCAAGCTGCTGCCGCGCGCGCGCCTGGCTGCGCACTGCCACTGCGCTGCTGCGCGCGGCCTCGCTGGCTGTTGCAGAGGCGAGCGGCGGGGCGAGGGTACGTCGACGTGGTGGCGGCCGGGTGATGGTGGTGGTTTAGTGTTGGTGATGAAGGAATGTGGGAGCTCGGAAAGGAGGGAAGAAATGATGGTGATGAAGCTTGAAGGAGAAGGAGAAGAGGGAGGTGGTGCTCCGCCTAGGAGGAGGAGGAAGGAGTGCTCGGCCAAGGGGTCGGCCAAGTGGGAGCTGTTGTATGTGGGAAGGAGAGAGAGTATGAGAGTTAATATATATATATATATAATATATATATGTGTGTATTAAATATATAGAGTGAGAGATGTTTAGATATTTAGAGAGAGAGATGATGATGATAGAGAAAAAGGGGGGGCTGTTCCTGTACGGGTAGGGGGTATGGTAATGGGTTGTGTGTTTGTGTGAGTTAGAAGAGAGAGAGATGAGTATGTATGTGTGTGTGTGTGTGTTATAATAAGTTAAATAGAAGAGAGAGAGAAGTTAAAAGAGAGTGGGATGGGGTGTTCGGCCACAGCAAGGGAGTGAGGGATGTGTGGGTTGATGGGATTGAGAGAGAGTGATGTGAGGATATTTATATATATTTATATATATATATATATCTATATATATATATATATATATTATATATATATATATATAAAGAGAGACCAAAAGAGATATTTATATAAAATAAACGTGTTCTTAAATAGGAAAAATACAGACACATCAGGGGGATGTATGGGGAGTCATGGTAGGGTCCATGCCAAACTGGGTCGGACGTTGGGCCAAGTTGGACAAAGTCGAAGCCAAGATTTAATTAATTTATAAATTAAGCAAATTAAATCATGGATAAAATAGGAGCACAAGGGAGATCGAAATTGTGGCACACAAGTGGCACCTGCATAGTTTACTCAAAACAGGCCAGGGCTATATATTGGGTCGTCTGGATTGGACCGATGTCGGGCCCGGAAATTAAGTTGGAAATTAAATCACGAATTACGGCAGACGATAAATTGGTCTAAATTGACCCGAACTTGCGCGAAGCAAAAAGAGTACAAGAGAACAAATTGGAATGGGACATGATATATCAACATGAAGGTAATCTCGTCTACTACAAACTCCAAGAAGGAAGTTCCCAGAGACTGGCATCCCTGATGCTCTAGAATTCCAAGTCACGGTAAAGAGCATTTAAAGATCAAAATTATTATATAGAAATGAATTATTGAAAATAATTCATTAGAAAATTCGAAAAATAATTCGGGAAATTTATGGGGCTTACATCCTACCCACCTTATAGAAATTTCGTCCTCGAAATTAAGGTTGTAGTAGGGGTAAAACAAGATAGAAAGTTTTAGGCAAAAACTTAGGCACGATCATAGAATGACAAGTTTGCACGATTGAGATAATCAATTCACAATTATTCAGGCACGATGAAAAATTTTCGCACGATAGAATCAAATATGAACAGAATCATATAGGCACGATTATAGATAAGTTAAGTCATTGGGACACGATTCAGAAATGACTTAGGAGAACGAAAGTTATAGATGAAGTTCACATACGAGGTGACGTGTAGCACTCGGGTTAACGGATAATCAGCCTGAAAAGTCACACAGGCTTGATCAAGATGAGAGATAATCATGACCAAAACAAGGCTTGGCATGATTGAGCTGGAGTTTCAGACACAACAAAATCGAAATCAAGGTCTTATAGACCTGATCAAGATTGAAGAGTATGATTAATAAAATCATGGAATACGCTCCAAGTTCGAGCGTGAATAAAATTGAAAATAGTCTAAAAGATCACTTGGCACGATAGAGATATGACAACAAAATCAAAACTTGAGCTTCATCCGGTTACAATCAACAAAATATTGATAATAGGATTTCAGCTTACTGAAATTTGATTTAGGATTTGAGATAGGCATGATTAAGCACAAGGAAATTTCAGATACAATCAGAAAATCAAATCAAGGTAGAAAGGAGTATAGGCACGAGTGTTTCAAAAACCAAACATGCTCAAAATTGAATCTCAATACGATCATAGATACGGTCAGCTCAACCTTGGTCAAAAGTATAACAGTTTAGGCATGACCAACATGAGACTCCGGCATAATCAAGGATAATATGAAGCCAATTCGTGATTGGTATGAAATTTAGTCATTTGCCAGAATTGAATCGAAAGTTTAAAGCACGAGTGATGACAGCATTGTCCAATCACGATAAAAGTAAATAATTTAGTCTTAGCACGATTTAAATTGATCAAGTTTTGGGTAAATCACAATTTGGGCAAGATGGAGAACAAAATCAACGAAGTCTGGACACGAGCATCTAAGAAGAAAATCATATCACAATGGAATTCGAAACCATTTAAGTTTAATCAACAATCAAGACTCTTTGGCACGATAAACTAGACAACCAGAATCGATTGGTCAATCAGAGATCAATCTCACGATATCAAAATATAATAAACAAATCAAGGATGTAGAATTGAATTGCTTCTGTTATCATAGAAACCAGAATATGGGATCGTAGGAGGAAGCGGGGGAATCATCTCGCTCTGCTTCGACTACTAACAACAATGTCTACTCCGAGACGGATGATTACGATACTTCCTCGATTTCTTCCAAGATAAAATATGAAAATTCTAAAATTTTCAAGGTTTTCAAAGTATGGCTGACAGAAGTAGATACGAGATATGTAATTGGTGGAACCAAGACATAATTGATCAAGACGGAGGAAGTAAGGGTAAGATAAGGAAATCATTATGCGATGAGGAAGAGAAGAATGGGAAAACAGAAGTAATATAGGAACTGCTCTTGCCCAATAGGTTAAAAAGTGAATCAATTTAAGATAAGATCTGATAACCATACACGTCTATCCGAATCATGTTGCTAGAATTTTCGCCACGCCAGTAAGCATAGCTGCAATAAACGATAGAGTTCATAACTAAGGTATACACCCTAAATTATGTCATCTAGATTCCTTACCACGCCAACCGGTATGGCTGCAAGAGAATCTAAATGCCATAACCAGGATAGCATATCCAAAATTAGGCTCCATGCCCTTGTCAGGCTAGCTAATATGACTGCGATAAATTCTAAACTCCATAAATAAAGTAGACATTTATCGTTCCCATCGCCCTCATCAATAGTTTATCAGAATATCTTAACTCAATCCAGAGAAGCTTATCTTCAACAAAATTAAAATCGAAGTCAACAACGAACGAACACAAATTTAAAATTCAACAAGGAATCAAAGATAAGTGAATGGAAACTAGCAGAAACAGATTTCGAGATAGAATTTAGAAGAAAATTCTCAGGAGATGTCCAAAGGTACTATCTAGGTCAAGATAAAAGGAAATCATTGGAATATAATCTAAAACAATCCCAACCTGATATGAGACTGGCAAATCATATTCTCGTCTCAACCTAGAAGATACATAAGTCCAACTTATACCTTTCCTCTGGGGTCCACAACTCATTCCAAGAAGAATAAAGTTGATAACGGACAGATATTTCAAAAATCAGGACGAACAGAACAAATGGGAAAAGTTTCGAAAAGTTTGAAATAAGATTCCCAGGGGTCATCCCTAGAATCAACCAAGAGTTCCTAATATGTGACTGAGTACCAAATTCCTAAAATATTCCATGACTCAACCTTAATCCTAGGGCAGGCTCGCAGTAGTACAGAAAAGCTCAAGTACTACCACGACTTCGCATTAATTGCAAAGCTGACCTGCATGGGCCACCACTAAAAACGTGTCACGACCCGCACCCATATACGGGTACGAATACGTAGACGACGCCCAGCCTACGCCGCAGTATCGACGGTAGAACGCTGTCTAGTACCCAATAAATATACACTACGTCTAGAAGGCCTATAACTATAAATATACTCTAGTCACATCACAACAGCTAGGGATGATAAGACAAGAAAGATAACTAAAGCACAAGAACAACTAGAAACTACTAGAAGGAATCATAAGACAGGAAATAAGAAGGAGAAATAAGACAACTAAGGATAACTACCAGGCAACTCACGTAGAAGAATAGTGAGATCCACCTCAGCTAGCAACATCACGAAGTCCACTAATGGTATAATAACTCCTAAAATATATCAACGGTATCCTGTCAGGAAAATAAGCAAGTACAAATACTAACAGCAGTTCCATGTGAATTGACAAATTCTATAAGAAACAGTATAATGAACTACAAGACAAAGATATATGAACTTGGGAATCGTTCGGAAGCCGAGTTACAACCCTTAAAACAAACAAGGACCGGGGTTGTACTCTTCTCCCGAGCAGAACTTAGTTTCCAATCAAGGTACATCATAGAGGCATGTAAAACATGTGAGTAACTGAAATCATAGCATGGTGAGAAGTACTGTATGTAGAACAGAACAGGATATATGATAAGATAAAGTAAATATAAAATGTACCTTGAACTATTAGAGCGATATGTGATCGGCTTGGGATAAGTGACAGGATAGGCTATCCACTTGGCCCGGCAATACGCGGTGACCTCAACGGAAAGTCATGCCGGCCAACTTGGATACGAGCACAAGGCAAGAGGATCTCGCTATACCCTTCGTGAGGGAAGAGTGGCACGAGCACATGAATAGTGACAGGGTGGCTTGGATCACATAACCCCTAATAATTCTCCATTTCCGAATAGTATAATGGACCTGGACATGACACGTCATGACACGGGATTCCCTAAGAGGATAGCTACTCCCTCTCAGGAATCGGTGTCTATACAAGTACATAGAACAAGGCAGGAAATGTACATATATACCAAGAAATCCAGGAACAACATCTCATGTCATGATCCAACATATACTAGTCCATGAACTATCGTGACTGGGAATCAAGTAAGACACTACGATTGAATCGGATATAGCAGATATCAAGACAATGAAAACTATCAGTGAATGTACTCGCCTGCGGTCCTGAGCTGTCAAATGGGGTCGATGCTCAGAGTGATGCCACAAACCTAAAGATAAGATATATATAAACTAATTAGGGTTCAACAGTGTTAGGCTTGATTCTATAGTATAAGCTACACAATCTAGGTCAGACTCAGTCAACGAAGTCAAACTAGGTCACAAGAAGTCAAACGAAGTCAAACTCGGTTAAACTGGGTCAATGGTTGACTTACAGTTGACTTTTGGTCAACTGGTCAACTCTAGGTTAAACTAGGTCAAATATTTGACTAACAGTTGACTTTTGGTCAACTGGTCAACTATGGTCAACCAAGGTCAAACTAGTCTAATCTAGGTCAAATGTTGACTCTACTTCGACGTTCAGTCAAAGCAGTCAACCATGGTCAAACAGGGTCAAGGCTAGTCTCTATAAACATCTACAGGGTCAACCCATTCAATTTCAGTGATTGTGAAATCACCGGAATCGATGGAACTCAAAATACCACAAAAGAAGAAAGATTATAATAATAGGATGAAAACCTACAGATGTTCGGATGATAAAATAAATATCACCAACGTGTCCAGAATGGTCAAATCAGCTAGGATAGCCTGTCCAAAAGTCCAATTTAGACACAGGGGTAAAACGATAATTTCGGGCCAAAATGATGTCCGCCGTTGGACACACTTTGCACCGAAAAATGTGTCGAAATAAAAGTGCACAAAACCTAACAAATTATATGTCCATGAATCCAGAATGACGATACGAACCCAACGGTATATCCAGAATTGGATTCCGTTGACCCGACCTCAAATTGGTCCGTTGACGAGGACATTGGAAACCGATTTGCACGGAAAAGCGTGTCGGAGCTAATGTCCTCAAAACTCAAAAAATTATATGTTAACGAGTCCAGAATGACGATACAAACTCAACGGTATATCCGAAATTGGATTCCGATGAGCCGAACTCAAAATGACCCGCTGACCCGGATATTGGTATCCGACTTGCACCGAAATGCGTACCAGAACCAATGTCCACTAAAACATAGCAAATTATATGTCAACGCTTCCAGAATGATGATACGAACTCAACGGTATATCCGGAGTTGGATTCCGATGAGCCGAACTCAAAATGACCCGTTGACCCGAAAGTGGGATCCGCTTTGCACCGAAATGCGTGCCAGGGCCCACGTTCTCCAAATCAAGCAAACTATATATGAAAACATGCCAGAATGACGCCACGAGTCTACTGGTGGTCAGAAATTGAATCTGGAGTCCCGGGTTCAAAAATAGAATTTTACAAGTGCAACACTAAGAATTTGAACGGCCAACTTTGGCGTCGGATTCGACCGACCTAACAAGCTCAAACTGAAATGAAATCTAAAGGGGGCAGGAAGAGGGTTATACCAGCTGTGCACCGGAACTGGTAGCGCACAAAACGGAGCTGATACGGCGAAGATACGAATCTGCAAAGTTAGCATCACAAAACTGTCCAAAAATAGTACAAATTAAAACGTCAAATTGGTGGCCGGTTTTGATGTATCAAACGACAAAATTAACGGGTGAAATTTGACAGAGGTGAAGAGGGATATACCGAGATTGTAACGGAGCAAAGAAATTGCCGATCCAACGGTCGGATTTCCCGAAAAACAAGCGTGAAGTTGCTGTCCCGAAACACAATTTCTGAAACTTCTCCGCGCGCGCGTCGGCGGATTCCGTGCAAAACGCACGAATCGGCTACGTGGCTCTCGGGGAGGTGAGGACGGCGTAGGGGAGCTCGCCCAGAGGTGCGCCCGGCAGAGGGGGCCTCGGGGGCCGTGCGGTGGCCGGCCACGACGGCCCGCGGCGGCGGCACGGCGTCGGCAAGCTGCTGCCGCGCGCGCGCCTGGCTGCGCACTGCCACTGTGCTGCTACCGCAGCCTCGCTGGCTGTTGCAGAGGCGAGCGGCGGGCGACGAGGGTACGTCGACGTGGTGGCGACCGGGTGATGGTGGTGGTTTAGTGTTGGTGATGAAGGAGTGTGGGAGCTCGGGAAGGAGGAAAGAAATGATGGTGATGAAGCTTGAAGGAGAAGGAGAAGAGGGAGGTGGTGCTCCGCCTAGGGAGGAGGAAGGAGGAGTGCTCGGCCAAGGGTCGGCCAAGAGGGAGCTGTTGTATGTGGGAAGGAGAGAGAGTATGAGAGTTAATATATATATATATATATATATATATATTATATATATATATATATATATATATATATATATATATATATAATATGTGTATTAAATATAAAGAGTGAGAGATGTTTAGATATTTAGAGAGAGAGAGAGAGATGATGATGTGAGAAAAAGGGGGGGGCTGTTCCTGTACGGGTAGGGGTGTGGTGATGGTTGTGTGTTTGTGTGAGTTAGAAGAGAGAGATGAGTATGTATGTGTGTGTGTGTTATAATAAGTTAAATAGAAGAGAGAGAGAGAGAAATTTAAAAGTGAGTGGGATGGGGTTTCGGCCACAGCAAGGGAGTGAGGATGTGTGGGTTTATGGGAGTGAGAGAGAGTGATGTGAGGATATTTATATATATATTATATTATATATGTATATATATATATACATATATAAAAGAGAAGCAAAAGAGATATTTATAAAATAAACGTGTTCTTAAATAGGGGAAAAATACAGACACATCAGGGGGATGTATGGGGAGTCATGGTAGGGTCCACGCCAAACTGGATCGGACGTTGGGCCAAGTTGGACAAAGTCGAAGCCAAGATTAATTAATTTATAATTAAGCAAATTAAATCATGGATAAAATAGGAGCACAAGGGAGATCGAAATTGGGCACGCAAGTGGCACCTGCATAGTTTACTCAAAACAGGCCAGGGCAATATATTGGGTCGTCTGGATTGGACCGATGTCGGGCCCAAAATTAAGTTGGGAATTAATCACGAATTACGGCAGACGATAAATGGTCTAAATTGACCCGAACTTGCGCGAAGCAAAAAGAGTACAAGAGAACAATTGGAATGGGACATGATATATCAACGTGAAGGTAATCTCGTCTACTACAAACTCCAAGAAGGAAGTTTCCAGAGACTGGCATCCCGATGCTCTAGAATTCCAAGTCACGGTAAGAGCATTTAAAGATCAAAATTAATTATATAGAAATGAATTATTGAAAATAATTCATTAGAAAATTCGAAAAATAATTCGGGAAATTCAGGGGGCTTACACAAGGATATCTACACTAATACAAGAACATAGACGATATCATAAAACAAAAATATTATCAGAGAATGTACTCGTCTGAGATGTGGCATATGTCAACTGTGTAATCTGGCTCAGAGTGAAATCACAGACCTAAAGATGAGATATATAAGCTAATTAGGGTTCAACAGTGTTAGGCATGATTATATAGTATAAGCTATGTAATCTAGGTCAATCTCAGTCCAATTAAGTCAAACTAGGTCACACTGAGTCACACTAGGTCAAACTAGGTCAAACGGGTCAATGGTTGACTTACAGTTGACTTTTAGTCAACTGGTCAACTCTAGTCAACTCTGGTCAACTCTAATCAACTCTAGGTTAAACTAGGTCAAATCTAGTCTCTATAATCATCCACATAGACAATTGGTCAATTTCAGTGATATGAAATCACTGGAATCGACGGATCTCAATTCCGATACAAGAATCTAAAATATGAATAAAGTGAAGGATTATAACTAATGGTGAAAGATAGGAAAAAGTCTACAGATGTTGTCGAATGATGACAAACATCACCAACGTGTCTAGAATGGTCAAAATAGCTAGAATAGCCTACCCATAAGTCTAATTTGGACACATGGACAAAAAGGTAATTTCGGATCAAAACGGTATCCGTATCGGATCCACTTTGCATCGAAAAATGTGTCAGAATAAAAGTGCACTAAACCTAACAAATTATATGTCCACAAATCCAGAATGACGATACGAACTCAATGATATCCGGAATTGGATTCCGATGACCCGATCTCAAATTGGTCCGTTGATCCGGATATTGGAATCTGATTTGCACGAAAAAGCGTGTCGGAGTCAATGTCCATAAAACTCAGCAAATTATATGTCAACGAGCCCAAATGATGATACGACTCACGGTATATCCGGAATTGGATTCCGATGAGCCGATCTCAAATGGCCCGTTGACTCGGATTGTAGGGCCCACGTTGCACCGAAATGCGTGTCAGGCCCACGTCCTCCAAACTATGCAAACTTTATAAGTAAATGTGCCAGAACGACGCCACGAGTCTACTGGTGTGTCAGAAATTGAATCCAGTCCCGGGTTCAAATTAGGATTTTACAACTTGAAAATTATGAATTCGGACGGCCAATTTTGCGTCGATTCAACCAACCAAACAAGCTCACAACGAAACAAAATTAAAATGGCAGGAGAGGGTTATACCAGCTGTGCACAGTAACTAGTAGCATGTCAGACGGAGCTGCGATGGCGGAGTTACGAGTCGACGGAGTTGGCTCCGCAAAACTGTCCAAAATATATACAATTAAACGGTCAACTTGGTGGCCGATTTTGATGTATCAAATGACGAAATTAACTGACGAACTGGAGGTGAGTGAAGAGGTATATATCGAATTGTGACGGAGCAGAGAGTTTGTCGATCCAATGGTCGAATTTCTAGAAAAACTGCACGAAGTCGCTGCGACGGAGCGCAATTCTGAGTTCAAAAACTCGTGCGCGTCGACGGAATCTCGTACGAAACGCACGAATCGTCCCTGTCTTGCGTTGAAGATGACGAGACACCCCAGGGTGGTTCGCCAGGCTTGCCATGCGGGGTGGCACACGAGAGGAGCCGGTGGCCGCGCGGTGGTACTGCCACGCCGTAGCACATGCGCGCACGCTGCTGCAACCGCTGGCCGTGCACGTGGTTGCCTCATCGGAGGGGCACGGGGTCGTGGGGCCGGCCGTGGTGGCCTTGCGCGGCCATCGCCGCGCTGCTATAGTAGCCGCTGTGCTGCTACAGCCGTCGTCGCGCTGCTATTGCTGCCCAGCTGCTGTGGCAGCTAGCTGGCCGCCACCGTCGCATCTGGCCAGCATGGCCCGGAGGAGGAAGAAAAGAGGAAGAGGGTGAAGCTGCTGTGGGAATGAGAGGGGGTGGGGTGGTGATGTTAATGGTGGTGATGGTGAAGAAGAAAAGGAGGAGAGAGATTGTCTATATATTAGAAAAGAGAGAGAGAAGATGAAAGTGATAGAAGGAGAAAGTGGGGTGTCGGCTGGGGGTGTACTGATGGGAGAGTGTGTGTACTTAGGAGAGAGAGAGAGATGTATGTATATATTAAAGAAAAAGAGAGAGAGAAGAGAGAGAGAAGAGATTTATAGTATAATATATATATGTATCTATTATATAAAGAGAGAGAGATATATTATTAGAGAGAGAAAGAGTGGGGTGTGTGCAGACATAAGAGGGGTCACACCAAATTGGGTTGGGTGTTGGGTCAAGTTTGGACAAGCTTGGGGCCAAGATTTTTAAATAACAATTTAAAACAATTAAAATCATGAAATGGGATCACAAGGGAGATCATTTGGTGGCACGCAGGTGGCACGTGCATAGTAGACTCAAATATGCCATGGCCATATATTGGGTCGACTGGATTGGACCGATATCGGGCCCAGAAATTAAGTTGGAAGTTAAGTCACGAATCACGAATTACAGCAGACGATTGGTCTAAATTGATCCAAAGTTGTGCGAAGCAAATGGAGCTCAAGGGAACAAGTTGAGTGGACATGATATATCAAATTGAAGATAATCTGTCTACTACAAACTTCAAGGAGAAAGTTTCCAGAGACTGGCATCCCTGATGCTCTAGAATTAAAGTCACGGTAAAGCATTTAATGATCAAAATTAATTAAATAAAGAATTATCGAAATAATTTATTTATAAAATTCGAAATAAATTCCGAAAATTCAGGGGGCTTACATCTGTTTCGGAGATCAGTCAAACAAACCCTGTGGCAATATCGGCCAATCATCCTGGCACTTCATGAAGCAAACAGGAATACGTATGGCTAAGGTCACTAGTTCAACATATCACAGGAAGTTACGCGGTTGTAGTCAGAAATAAGCCTACACATTTTATGAGGATAGCTTTGCCTATATAGAGCAAATTCAATAATGGTTCATCCAAGAGGCATGCATTTAAACGTATAGGTCGATAAATATTGGATTGAGATGTAATAATCTTTTTTTTTTCTTTTTTTTGGGGGGGTGGGGGGGGGGGGGGGGGGTGGTTGACTCTTCATTTAAGTTGGTGTAAGGATTAAGAGCATCCACAGTGGAGAGATTTCAAGTGCTACATTTTAATTTTTGTCAAATTTTGTAGCACTTAAAGGCTGCAATGGGTCCACAAATATAATTCCTGGGCCCACAAATATTAACTATTTTTACAAACAAGGAAGAAAAATAAAGAGAAAAAGTGGGAGAAAAACTCTTATCAAACATGGAAGAAAAAAAAATGAGAGAGAGGAGATTAATTTGGAGTATTTGTTTGGAGTGTACCATTGTGCCAATATTAAGAAGGCACTCCAAAATGATAATATTGTTTTGGATGTACCATTTTTACCATTTTTAATTAATTTTGATGGGTAGCATCCTGGAGATGCAAGCATCATGAAGATGTCAAATGGAGACATTATTAAGAGTGTCAAGCATTCTGAAGATGTCAAATGGAGATATTCTCAAGAGTTTGCACATTATATTATTTCCTTCGATGAGATTTGTTCCCCTAAGATTTATTGCACACCCACTTGAATTTTTCAAAGATAAATTTTTCTTAGAATTTTTTATAATGAGACAATAATTATCTCAAATAAGTGAATGTTCTTATCCAAATACACATACTCGATCATTCCGTGCTCTATTTACATGCTTTTTGTTCGCTACAAAATATTCTTTTTCTTTCTTCTACATTCATAACATTCTAATGTTACTTGCTCACATAGATAAACAAGATTCATCTCTCTCTCTCTCTCTCTCTCTCATAGTCTAGAATAAACTGCAACAATATTTTATATTTTGCTATTGTACATAGGATCAATTTATAAAAACTAACCACTGTAACTCAATTTGACCTCCATTTGGTCTGCTACTCAGGCGGAGTTTGGTCATCTGATTGGCAAGTTTTTGTTTTGTTTTTAAATTAACAATAAAAGCTGTATGATAATGTCTTTATTCTATTGTAAATAGGTTTATCCTTGGGCTACTTTCAAAAGTAAGAGGAGACTGGTTTTAAAAGTTTTTTCTATTTCTAAAAAAAACAACAATAATACCAAACTATTATTTTCTCTTGTAATTCAAAAGTGACAAACTTTTTTTTTTAATTGAGAAAGTTTACTGAAACAATATATTTTTTTAGCATATTAATGCACCAAGAATACTAAGATTACTTTTTTTGTTTTCCTATTTACTTACGTAAGCAATACTCATTAGTTACACACAGAAGACATCACGAATAGATCATACAAAATTCATGAAACATCACTTGTGGATCATACAAAATCCCAT
>JANAVB010010491.1:0-13184 GCA_029216955.1 Iris pallida | reverse complement strand
GTCAGCATAATCATTACTTGATTTCTCAATTACAAATGTGCTCTGCTACGTGGCCGACTAATACTGGTATGCGCCTCTGCGACAGTGCGCCCGGACTTTACATGTGCCTCTCTATAGCCATTTGCCCTGACTTGCTATCTCCCCAAAAGTCATATGACAAGTCTCCTCATGAGCTAGAACCTAGGCATAACCAAACAAATCATCCTACAACAAATCGAAGATCTTTGAGCTCTTGTACACGCGTCACGTGTCAATGACTCAGTTCTTCCAATGAACGGGTGCTAATCACCTAAGATCTCAGCAACAAATGAATCTCAACTACCACGTGTCAGCTCGTCTGCAGCTCAACAGTGTAATTTCAAACAAATTCAGTTCAAAGCTTCTAGCACAGTGCTCCTGCGCCCAACAAAGCCATACACGTAGCGTTCCTGCATACAAAACCTCCATGCGCACGTCAGTGCATGAACGGATCATTCTATTGCCTATCAATAGAAGGATCATTCCTTCATTCAATCTTCTTCACCTCTTCACATCATCAAATTCATCAAGCTCTTCAACAGATTCAATTCTTGGCTTTCTTCTCGGAGTTCATCTAGACGTTCAGAGAGCCCGAGATCATCGTCAGATCGTCAACGGAATAATTAATCATCTCTCCATCGCCAGGGTTTCTATAAAAACAAAAGTGTAATCCAAAGATTCCATTGAAATCCTGCATTGTACTTTGTTTAGTTTGATCGTTTGTATAAGTTTCTTTTTTTACTTTTTAATAGCAAACAAGCTGGCGACTCTGCTGGGGATAACTTTCCCCTCCAACGAGAAGGTTGTATCACAATCCGACGACTGCAAGCTCGGCTCTTCCCAGAAGATACTGGTGGTACGCTTCGATAAGGAAGCGTATCAGGAATTTATCTCTGAAGGTAGCACGAGTACTTCGAAGTGGTAGCCAAAGCCAAAGAAGACTCGCCAAGTCTGGTGCCCAAAGGTGATGCACCAAGCACCACAACCGAAGGAGCTGCGTCGGCGCAACCATCCCTTCCTGCTGACGTTCTCAGCAAATAAGATATTACTACGGGAGTAGCGCATCTGCTAGGGAAACGCAGTGCAGACTCCAACTCCTATCCTACTTCTTCCCAATCGAAGAAGATGCACCGACGGAACAAGGGCACAGCCATTCTCCCGCGCATGAGCTATGCTACGTAGAAAAAGCTCTTTGTCTTTGACAGAATCACTCGCTGTAAAGTCAAGGTAATGTTGGACTATAAGTACCTTCGCAGGCTAGTACGAAGAAGTCCAAGGCAGCACGGGCCATACGCCCACAACGATCTATGCCAACAGCAAATCAGAAATGTTTGTTAAAAATCATGCACACAGCTGATGGTAAGCTTTACAGAGTTGACTTAAGTGCTTTGGCACCCGGAATGGGTCAACTCTTAAAGTCCCCCTTCCACATGGGTGCATCTTATGCGCGTGGACCAAGTTAGGGGCAAATGTTGCGGTGTTGAACCCATGCACCTACGTGGGTTGTACGCATGTTACGACCCGCACCCAGATATTCGAGCTCGAGTATGTGGGCCACTCCCAGACTATGCCACAGTAACGGCGGTAAAACACTGTCATGTACCCAATAAAAGTCTCTGACATATATGATTTACTATAACCACATATACTCAATCACATATAGCTATGGAAGATATAAAATAGAAAAAGATGTCTATAACACTGAATCAACTAGAGTCTGCAAATGATCATACATAACAAGAATGTATCGGAGACAAATTCGATAATGAAACATAAATCTAAGCTAAAAATAGTTATCCAGTCAGGATTGGAGCGAAGTACATAACTCTGAAAGCAGTTCCATTGTATGGTAGAAAATATATAACTTGTAATAGAATAATATACATGATGTACTGGAATAGAAATACAGAAAAATAGAGAAATAACATCATAAAGGTATAAGAAAACGAGTACATGAATAAGATAGAGAACATGTTAACTTCAAATGAACACAAGTGATTTAGAGCAAAATTCAGTTATGTGATGGCTTTAGGTTACATATGAATATAATTTAAAAGTCAGTTATGTGATGGCTTTAGGTTACCCTAACCCCTAATTTAGTCAAATATATTTTGAGCCCTGACTATATTTAAAAGTAGCTAGAAAGTATTATAATAATATATTTAGCTTGTTAAACCAATTTGAAATAGAATTTAGACAAACAAATAAGTAATTTATATATATATATATATATATATATATATATATATATATATATATATATATATATATATATATTAGACCCAAATGTCATAAAATTTAGTTAACCATATATATAGGTCAAATATTTTGGAAATTATTTACTATGTATATGTTATAATGCCTATTGAGAAATATAGGTAGTTATGTTTGTATCTATATAATATACAACAAATTTTTTTTAAAATTTACAAATATAATGTGATAGCACATAATATACATTTATATATACATGCAATGTTCATGGGTTAAAAGCCCAGCCCATAAATATTCTGTTCATTCCCAAGTCCTAATTCTTCCAAACCAAAATTCGAATAAAGGGAAGAGAAGGGGCTCACCCAACGGTGGTCGGAGGAAAGCGGGTCGACCGACTTGGCGAGACCGGATGGTGGTGGAGGTCTTAGCATCAGGTCGACGGTGTGCTCACCAGTGGATGGTACGATGAACGAAATCTGAAGAGGCCAGGGTCGTAGGCTGCAAATTCGGCGAGGGCAGTAGTTGCCGACGGAGCGACGGAGATAGGTTAGGTTCTTCCCTCCTTCTTTCTATCTCTGATTTGCAGTAGTTGTGCTGGATTGGGGGAGGTTGGTGAATGGCGATGGTGGCGCCGGGGCAGGCGTGATATTGGTGGTGGCAGTTCGGATGTATGTGGCGGGGCTACTGCGGTAGAGGCTGTAGTTGTAGTGTGGTAGGGGTTGTGGTTCCTAGGTAGGCCGGGTTGTGGACGATGATGCCAGAGGTGGGGCTTTGGAGGAACGGAAGGTGGCGGTCGAGGGTTGTAATGACTAGACTGGAGGAACAGGACGGTGGAGGTGGTATCGGGTTGACGACTGACCAGCACGGGTGGCATCGGTGGTGGCTAGATGGTTGTTGGGCTATGCCGGGGCAGGGTGGCTGTGACAGTGGTGACAGTGAAGGGAGTGGTCAGGCCAAAGATGGCCGGGGCAGAGAGAAAGGTACTGGTAGTGATAAAGTAACTCCAGCGACGGTCGGTGGGGCCAAGGTAGAGGGGTGGTGTGCTGGTGTGATGGTCGGCTCCCTAGCCAGTAAAAGAAGGGAGTGGCGGCTGGTAGTGTGTAGAAATTTTAGTGTTTAGTAAAATACTATATAATATTGGGGAGTTCCCAATATATAGGGTAGAGTCAGGAACCCTAATGGTATTGTTGTAATTGTAATAGGATTAGGGAAAATAGTGGAACACTAACGCTAACCATGGCACTAACCACTAACAATATTGTTTACAAACTATTAGCTAGCTAATTACAATCATTATTGAAAACTATATGATTTAAGTAAAATAGAATAAAAGTATATTTATTTATGACAATATTTTGACAAATCTTTTATTTATTCAAAAGTAAATATTTATAACGTACATAAAATTAAGGAAATGAACAAGGAGATTCCAATAGAATAAAATCTCACATAAAATAATTCTATAAAACCAAATGGTCCAACAAAGTACCAAAAGCATTATACGATCGAAAATACGCTTCAAATTAAAATTCTCGTTTTCAAGATTTAGAAAAATTCAAAAAAAAAAAGAAAAAAGCAAAAATTTGAAAAATTTCAAAATTCAGTTAACGGAGGTTACAACACATGAAGTGGGGTGGACATGCAATACGTGCTTCTTTTCCACCAATGATCTGGGTTTATTTCATGCACTTAAACTGGATCAGGTATGCATCACTCGTATAACCACCCTAAAGCTCTCCTCACACGATTTACTTAATGTGATCACTTACAGATGTACATCAGAAAGGATGACCACCACACACAATGTACCCCTTACGGGGCATACTTGTGCTACGGTCACCATAAACTGATGTTGTTGTAAGACAATGGCCCCACCACCAAGGTAATTTGTATTCCAACGACTGCAATCTGCTCCACCCGTCCGACTTTATTTCGGAAAGAGGGTGCTAACTGAAGACGAGAAAGAACTTGTAGTCGCCTCGTGCCATGTCATCTCAAGTTCTTCTGCTACGGAAAGAAAAGTTAACACCAATAACCTTTCGGCCTCGACTTATTCATTAAAAAGTCGACCGAAAGGGAATAAGACAATAATCCCTAATGATGGGGTATTCCAGAATACCCGGTTGAGGGTAAAGGCCGCATCGACAGCACATGCTATGGATAGCCAGATCCCGACTATCTACTATAGCCCTTCGTTTGAAGATGAGGGTACTTGTCAGGGAGCTGACACCGATGTGGCTGGGGGTAGCTAATTCGAGAGTCAAAAAGGAAGCTCTAATGCCAGCCTTTCCGCAAGAGAGCAAGATTAAAAGTGAAGGGTCGATCGCTCCATCTATTTTGACCCAAGTCATGTCTGTCTACATGACAGGGGGTGGCGATGAAGAAGAAGGCGACATTTCAGAGATACTTTTTTCTATTGGGCCTGAGAGAGGATGGTAGACAAATGGGATGGCTCCAAGCGAGTAGGCAAGGTATAGAAAGTCACCAGCTAATCGAACTGTATATGAAGCCTTGGAGCATCTTAACCCGCTGGAAGGTGTCTAGCAGGAGATAAAAAAGAAAAAGCAACCAGGTGATAAGCAAATAGACTTAGCTGCAGAACTAGCTCTTTCATTCGTCGAATCAATAGAAGAATACCCCTGTAACCATGCTCACTTTTTCTCCCTTCTTCCCTCACTTCATTCAACTTACTGCTCTTGCTCCGCCCTAACTCGGGTCTCTTTCACTTCAAGCGAGCCCCTTCTTGTTTCATTCTCCCATTCACAAAATAAAATAAGAGGGAGACAGTTTGCTTTCTGACTCTTTCGCTTCCTTCTTTTCCAGGTCAAAGTACTCAGCGAAGAACAAGTCCAAAGCATGGGGCGGCCCAAATGCAAGATAAAAACCATCCATCGGGGGAAATCTTCCACCATAATAGGGTGTAGGGAAGGATCCAAGGGGAAATTCACAAAGCCATTGATGAAGTAAGATGGAGGGGCTAGCTGGCTAAACCCTGTTCGGTCGAGACCAAACCTTCCTTCATGTCCTTTAAGATTTATATACACAGCTTTGGCATTGACGAATGTCTTTTTTTGAAAAAAAGAGAGTGGGGTCCCCATTCTTGTCAGTACGGATCTTCTGTAGCTTCAAAATATTCTTCTCAAGCACGTCACAAAACCAACAAAGAAAACACCTTACACTAAAACTAAGCACTCGAGAAGCTCTCAGTGAATGACGTCAGATAGAAAAAATAGCCCCAATATTTACCAGCAGTGTCATTGGTGCTTTAGTAACAATTTCATTGCCTCAGGATTCGGCGAGTAGAAATAGGGAACGAAGTAACTAGGCAGATTTGGTAAAATCCTAATCTTCTGGAGGGATCATATAGAAAGTGAATCGCTTTGGATGCATTTAAACAAAAAAAGGACATAGATTATTCTAGAATAACGAGATAGAAACCCACCAAATGGCGGTGCACCTGGACGACTTCCAGATCATTCCGGGATAGAGTTTCTGAATGTAGCACGGGCCATTGTCGTTCTTTTGATAATATACATCTATATAAATCAATAGTGGTGAACGCAGGTGCAGAGAAGACGGAGACCACGTTCTTCTATAAACAATGTGGGCATATTATACGCTGACGACAAACTAATGCTATTAAGCATGGATATCTCGATGTCAAGGCAGGGAATGGAATGTTTTGAGGCTAATAGGGCGGGCAGCCCCTGTTAGGGAGCCTCACTATTTATTTAGTGTCTAGTCTTCGCGTGCGGGTGTGTTCTGTGTCACGCACGGGTGCACACAATACCCGTAACACCTCAGTACATGCAACACGGGATCTCGTACGTCATATAGACACCCTAGAGTCGGGCCATAAAACTCTTTCCATTTTATACAGGCCCTAACCTAGGTCATATTCAACATCCGGAAAACCCTGGCTGCCCAACCACCAATAAGGGCTTCCACATCTGCAAGTCCTGATCTAGTAGCCAATAGGGAATTAAATATACCTCCTCAGCGGGTACCTTTGTGGATAGATCATCCCACTCTACCCCGATCATTCGCTCCCTCGGGAGCTGAGAATCATACCTTGCCTCCACCACCTGCTTCTGGCTCTATGAAGAATATTCAAGATGGTGAAGGAGCTACATTCTCGTGTGGCCAAGGACAAGCAAGCGGAATGCCAAAAATTAGGTATTAGGCAGCCCTATCCTCCTGAGTAAAACAACGTGGTTTATCCTCCCAAGTATAATATATACTTTGGCACCATTTGTCGGAAAAGAATCTCCTTGTCGATACCTGACATACTTTGCCTCTATGACGGGGCACTTGTCGAAGGACGATGCCCTCCTCACAAGTCTCTTCATCAGAGCATTGAAGGAGGTGGCATATGAATGGTTCCGCAGCCTTTTGATAACTGCATATCCTCCTTCGAGGATCTACAACATCTTTTTATTTCCCGCTTCTATGACGGTGGTATGGACATGACCATGTCTTCCCTCATGAAATTTTCCAGGAAGGAAAAGGAAACAATATGAGCTTTCATGGAGCTCTTCCATTAAGCATGTCTCTGGTTAACTCTGGGAATTCCTGAACATGTGCTGATTGATTCTTGCCGCAAGAATATGACACTAGCAATTAAACTTTTGCTCGACTCTACCCAATACAAAGACTGCATCGCGCTCACCATCACTCGAAAATGTCGAGATCAAAGCCTGCAACGCTCGTATCCTAGGAGTCAACTTTCCTGCGTTTGTTGACAAAGAAAATGCTTCTCCAACAGCAACAGTAGTGGGCACATGTCCAAGGGGAAACAGGCATTTACGGTCAATACTTCCAAGGGGCAGCAGTCCCTGTCCAAAATCTACCAACCGCACCGCGATAGAAGGAGGTCTACTCCTTCAATGACGAAGACACTCTGTAACTCTTCGAGGTGCTGATGCAAGGCAACAAAATCAAGTTGCCTGACCCTAAGCACCCCGATGAGGTCGACAGAGTAGGCAATCTGAAGTATTGTCACTACCATCGATTCGTTGGACATCCAATTCGTGACTGTTACGTGTTGAAGAACTATATCCAATGCATGATCAATACGAATGTCCTTTCTCTCGACTACAAGGACAAAACAATCTCGGCGAATATGGTATCTCTTCAGTTTGGCACCCTACCGCTGACTGAGGCTCAAGACGGTATCATCCCCATCCCAAAGGTGATAATGAAAGTAACCAATCTTCCACCAGATTATGACAACATGAGTGGGCTAGTTCCACTCACTACATCACGGGGCGAGATCATATTGGTTCACCCAGATCTAGCTCCAGAATTGACTCAATCGGTGGTATGCCCTACCACCAAAACCAAAGGCAAGAAGATCAAATCCTATCGAATGGTCACGGCCGCTCCGGAGGGAGCGTTTCTAGTGGTGACACGATCACAAAAGAACACTTAGCAGGAGGAGGTTTCGACTGAGGAGGTGCCTCCTGTAACCACTACCACTGTCCGAGGGGAGGGTCCATCCCAACCTCCAGCGGTAGACAAACAGAAGTAAAAGGAGGCTCGTTACGACAAGCCTCTGAGAAAAGAAGGTGCTTTGAGGTTGACTAAAACCTACAACTTCAACATATTGGCACAACTTGCCAAAACTCTACTCCGGCTATTACTGTTTGAGCTCCTCCGACTATCTAAAGATACTCGAAATGCTCTATGTGAAGCACTAAAGGATGCCGAGTCCTTCATCAGTCAGGTTCAACAACCGAAAGAGGACCTAGAAGCATTTCCCATACTGCCATAGTGAGGGGAAATTATCTCTTACATCACATTCACTCAGCAAGACATGCAGCTCAAAAATAACAGGTATAACAGGTCCTTGTACTACACAGGGTACATCGGTGCCATCAATGTGGATCGGATACAAATTGATCTGGGGTCTTCCCTCGGAATCATCTTTCGGACTCTACTCCAGACATTGGGGATACCTATACATCGGTTGACCGTATCTAGCACTACCATCATCAGCTTCAACCCGATAAAAGTGAACCCCTGGATAAGATTCGTCTGGTGTGCTACATTAGTGACCTCCAGACAGAAGTGACATGCTATGACATTGATGCCTCCATCTCTTACAACATCTTACTGGGATGCCCGTGGATACATGAGTATATAGTTGTACCATCCACCCTCTACCAGTGCATGAAATACATATCCATCAATGGCATCATCAAGATCAAATTTGCTGACGTTGATCCCATCAGTGGGGTTGAAGCATTCATTACTAACTCCGATCTCTACAAGTCAGTCCATTTGGATGATGAGGCCAATGACGCTGACGATGAGGTAGAAGCTAAAGCAGAAGCAGAAGTAGTGTCTGAAGCACCTTTGAAGGTACGACTCTAGGGGAAGCCTCCCTAGGTGTCAGTTCCTCTCGTGGCCAAGCTACATGGGAAGGATCCAGCCCCTTTGGTCGTCAAACTCCCATGTCAGGCTCAGGAACCAATTCGGGTCAGACTCCTGAGAAGGTCTCCGAAAACTCCTTCTGCCAAGACATCGGATCCGTTGGTAGCTAAAATACGACGAAAGGCCCCTGTACCTCCTCTAATGATATCCCGATTCTGAAAGATAAAAAGTTAGGGGAATACATATCTGTTAACATAGATGCACCTTATCTCGATGATGTAATTCCTTAGGGCAAGATCCCTTATTTTATCAATAAAAGGCTGTCTTTGAACTATTTGAATTTTCCATGTTGGAATGCTATGTATACTTTAGATAACACCTTACAATCATTACAAATACAAGTAACGACTGTCAATCATGTAAAACGGATTGTCCCATACAGAGGGATATGTTATATAGTTCCACCATGGAACAAGGACAAAAAACCCATCATCTTTGGCAAGGTCGAACATCATCAAGACCTCTATCTAGCCGAACTAGAGCCGAATAACGGTAGATTGCAAATATACTATTATACTAACCAAGCAAAGTATAGAATATGGGTTATAACTTGAAGAGAGAAAAGGCTTGAACTACAAAAAAGGTCAACGTCTTTCCCTACGACTCCAAATTCCAAAAGGAAAGCCTTAAGACTACTACCATCGCACAAGATGGGGGGTAGGTTACATAATGCCTATAACAACTCTAGAATATTTGGAGACAGAGGCTATGGTACATTCCCACTCGTCTAAAGCTTCAATTTAGGACTCCGACACCAACATCGGCCCAATCTTCAGAAAAGTATTGTCAGTCAACATAACATCTGTGCATCCTCCAGAAGAAGACGACAATCAGACATTAGAATTCTTCGAAGAAGAACCATGGGCTCAATGCCTAGGATCTCAATTGGAATCATGCTTCGAACAAAGAGAACCTCCCACCGAAGATGAAGTCGAGCAAGTCAACTTGGGCGATGAATCATCGCCCAAACCCATCTTTATTAGAAAAATTATGTCAGGGGAGGATCGGGAATCCTTGGTACAACTTATCAAGGAATACATCGACGTCATTTTCTAGAGCTATGAAGACATGCCAGGGTTGGACCCGTAAGTCGCAATGCATAAGCTTAACATTTTGCCTAATGCTAAGCCTGTTAAACAGTAACAACATGCTTTCATCCTAATATTATGGATGTTGTTGAAAGAAAAGGACAATCTCATAGATAGTGGATTTATTAGCGAGAAGCAACATCCAGTTTGGGTGGCAAACATCGTTTCCTTTACTAAAAAGAATAGGAATATCCGAGTCTGCATCGACTTCAGGGACCTCAATTCCACATGTCCGAAAGATGAGTTTTTCCTTTCGATTACTAATGTTATGATCGAAATACCTGTGGCTTTGAACGCATGTCCTTCATGGACGAATATTTAGGCTACAACCAGATCAAGATATTCATGGACTGGTCATCTCCACCTCTTGTCAAGGCCCCATCGACATCCCAAATAGTGTCGTCCGGGATGTCATCCGAAGGAGACGAGTCCTAATCCACCTCCTCCTTGAGAGGATCTTTCGTAACTTCCTCCTCCTGGGTTTGGGCATCGGTCTCTTCACCAGTGCCCATAGCTAGTTCCTCCATACCATGTAAGGGTCCCGCTTGATATGCATCTACAAACAAAACATGATCATTAGCGCTATTAATATATGCAAATTAGGTACAAACAAAATTACCTAGAGCACCCGTCGGAGGTTGTTCAACAATCTGATGCCATCAGATCACTGAAGTCATCCTCTGTATAGTTAAATGCGGTGGGAGCATCGACTCAGATAATGTTTTCTTCGTCTCCTTCGACCAAAGACTCCACAATCGGAGGTATACGCTCTTCAGGGCAGCTAGCAACTTCCTTCTCAATGGATACATCCGATTCTTGTTTCAAAAACTTGGGTTTCCTCTTCTTTACACCCTACAGACAAAAGGGAACACAAGTAAGAGGATGGGAACCAATATATGGTAGAACTAATAACAATTCATTTACCTAGCTGGAAGAAATTTTTGTCATCCTATCTGTGGGAATTGGGGCCTCGGATTTAGAAGCCAGAACTTTTCTCTGTCTTTCGGCACAGAAGACCCGCTCCCATTAGGGCATGCCTCTTCAATTAGCTACATGTGGACTCCTTTGGAGCCTCATCCATTCTATCAATTGGAGCAGCTATCGGTGCTGGAGCAGCTGTCGGTACTGGAGCAGCTAGCGGGCGATATGCCCGGGCTTTCGCAATCATGATGTTGGATGCTTGAAGCTGAGTTTCAACGATGAAGCCGGTCTCCCTATCGTAGCTAGGAGATAGAGTGTTTGCTAAACAATAGAGGTTGATGGCAGAATACATGATATGTGGCTTGGGGTTCAGAAGTAGGGCCATAAACCACATCCCCGTATACCCGATGTTGTAACACTGCCAAGTCCTGTCTCCATCCAATAGGCTCCCGATATCCCCCAAGCAGGTACTTGGCTTGTCCAACATCGCCTGGCTGTAGCCAAATTGACGAGCAAAATAGCTCCATAAATATGGCTCCAGGAAGCAATGGTTCCTATTTCGGTATACAAATGTGAGGGGTATTGCAGCAATTGAAACCCCAATCCGAAAGGGTGACGACATCTAAACCTGTATCCTCCAACTCTTTGTCAGCTTCAAAGCCAAGAAAATATGGGCCAACTTTAGAAATGTTCCATCCTTGAAGATGGGACAAAATCTTTCGACAAACAAGGATACTAGTATACAGCAACCTTCTTCTGTGGTAGCAGCTGATAAAGGCATCCTGGCAACATGCCCCTCCTTTGGGCCAGGGCTTATCACATTGGAATGGGGTAGTATCAACCACCCCATCAAATAGTGATAGGGAAGCTCCACTCGAGGAAAATTCCTACTTCTTTTTTTTATTGCCAGGACCTCCTTGGTAAACTCTCGCAGACCCCGCTACAGGTTACACTCCATCGCGGACAACAAGGCCAAACGATGAATGAATACTAGCTTCACAACAGGCAATATAAGGTTCATGGTCACCCTTTCTACGGAAACTGAGCCACCAGGGAGCACATAATCCTGAAGCCATATCATTAGATAGACAGCTAGCACAGCTTTCGGAGATATCCTGTGTATGCATTGCCAGAAACTGCTATATATGTTTTCAGCTAACCTATGGTACTCTTTCTCTCACGGATTCTTCTCGTCAGCTTCCTTCATTTTGGTGACGATATCGGCACTCGTAAAACCCTGAAGAGTGGTAAAGTGAATCTTTATCTGGTCTCTAGTATTCTAAGTGAAGACATAATCCCTCCAAACGGTCACGTGAGGGGAAGCCCTCTTCACTGATTCATATAATAAGGGCACAACACTTCGTTGAAGACCATCCTCTTTTATTGGTTTTTTTCCTCCAAAGCAGATAGCTCCTCATTCGTGGGAAAATACTCTTTAAATACCTTAGTCCCCTAAGGGAGTCTCGAGACTTCGAATATCTCGTGAAACGCTAATCCCACTTTCCCTATGGGCGTATAAAAAGTCCCGGTATGATGATTGTACAGCTCCACGAGGGCCAAAAATATTAGCCTATTCAACTCTACCACAGCTTGGGTAGCCCGTATTGCAGATTCCAAGCCAATTTCATTAAGATCTTTCCTGAACTTTGATATTACCCAAAGTGTTAGATTATCCTACTTTGGCACATGATGGCACCAATCTTCGACCCAAAATTCCTCCTTCGGGTACGAAATCTTAGCCGCCAACATCTGGTTGGCAAAGGTTGAAGCACTAAAGGCGTAGGTCTGGTTGGGAACATCACTATTTAAGCTCTCGGGACGCAGAACCCGCAGAGAGAAAGACAGCCCACCTCACGTAAAGGTGATGGTGTCTTTTTGCTTAGAAACGGAGTTGATCCTGAAAGTACCTAAAATTGCCCCTCCTTGAGAAAGGTTAAGGTCCCTTCTCATTCCCCTCTTAGAGGCCAAGCAAATAAAAGGAGTCAGTAGCAGTTGATGCTTGATCTTCGGTATATACATACGTAGACCCTTAGCCTCAAAGAACTAGTCTTCCTTGACCTTCAGAGGCTTGGCATCATAGGACGCCAGTCTGTCCGTAAAAAGAAATTGGGGCTTCAAATAAGTTTCGGTGGAACTCCTAGTAGCACGGATTAGCCACTCTCCATCATGGCCTGGAGGAAAGAAGTGGGCTGGTCCCTGATTAGTGACATCCTTTCATGTGGGTGGTCCAACATAACCACAACCTTGGCTGGGTTGACCACTTTCTCATTAAAGTCGAGACCGATCTGGCAGAGGGAGTAGTCAAACAAAATCTCATTCAACCTCGGCAAAGTCATAGACACTGCAGAAAAGGGAAAAAGATTTAGCAAAAACTTAGCCCTTTTTATAAAAGATAAAAAAGTTATGCATGATCTAGCATCATTGCATCTGAACTTTTGCACATCAGCAAAGATCAAAGTCTCGGCACATCATCAGGGCAGAAGTCAATGCGCATAGCCTGAATTCTAC
>JANAVB010010490.1:0-35258 GCA_029216955.1 Iris pallida | reverse complement strand
AATGCTCTCACCTAGTGACAAAACAAAGTTTGTTTCTCTATGAAAGTCAATGTCAAAGGTAATTTTCTCTATATTGCCAAAATTTAAAGTTAAGAAATATATCTTCCCTATATGCAAAATATGTTCTCACTATAAAGTTAACATATTGGGGGGGTATTTGACAATGGCATGAGGACAACACTTGGAAACCCCGTCGCAAATGGTCTTTAATATTCCAGCATTGATTTTAAACAGATAATCTATTGTCATTCCTGGCTTTCTAGGGACACCGACATGAATGATGACTAGGTCCATTCTAGTGAGAGCATACTTTAGTTGTAGCTGACCAAAAAATCCATGGACCTGAGGAAGCAACATATCTATTACGTAAGATACAGAAAGTTTTCTGTTTCTCCACTCTCAACTCTCGAACTCCCTAAACCATGGCTGGTATTAGAAGCCAAACTTCAAAAATTTCCAACGAGTCACTTTTGTAATGCAAACTAAATATCTTATATGTAAAAACATATCATCCTCAGAATTCTAATAGAATTGACCTAAAGGAAGAATAAATTGTTTGGTCATGCAGGAGTTACCATACTGTCTCTTTTATCACAGGTAGGAGAAATTCAATACTAAGCCACCTCTCTGGCTACTTTGAAGTTTTGATATTATGTCTCTAGATGCATTGTGAAGAATAAATTGATTTGTGCAGGTTAAGCCTCCATGCAGTTTTACTTTTGAGGAAATTGTTTATCTTTCTGACCGTATACAAAATGGTGGAACAGAAGTTGTCTAGGTATAAAGATTTTGCATCAAATCTAATTTGTTACTTGTTCTTTCTTCTTTCAACATTTTATATGAACATTTCTCAAGATATTAATGTTAAACCTGGATGCTTTTCCTTACTGATTGTATCTCATATGTTGTCTACAAGTACTTTCCTCATTGTTTGGTGTGACTCGATCATCAATTTGCAGGATCTAGTCATAAAAGGTAGATTATGAGATGTGTATGTCGTAATTAGTCCATCGGGTATGAAATTGAAAATATTTCTGCCATCTACAATGTCTCTTATACTACTAAAATCTGTCAATTCAGCGACGCATCAAGACGTCGCTAAATAGGGAAAATACGTCGCTAATTTCTATTAGCGATGTATTTAGCGATGTTTTCAAGTAGTCGCGATTAACCTAGTCTCTAAACAAGAAAACGTCGCCATACGTCGCTATTGCGACGAGCTTTAGCGACGTGTTCACGTCGCTAAGTTAGCGACTGCCAGCGACATAAAACGTCATAATTTACCGACGTAATTTAGCGACGTTGAGCGACTTGACATGCATCGATGCTGACCAGGCTTTAGAGCCAAATGGCGACGTTCTGCGACTTTTTAACGTCACTATATTACCGACATATAGCGACGTTTAGCGACGTCCGTGTAGCGACGTTTAGTGACGATTAGCGACGGTAATAATTAATGTTAGCGACGTACTTAGCGACGTTTATATCGTCGTTGGACGTCGCTGACAGTCGCTGAACGTCGCTAATATTAAAAAAAATAAAAAAAATTACAGCATTTGCAGAATTTGCAGAACCATTTGTTACGACAACGACTGTGTATCACGAACACAGTATCAAACAACACATACACACAATCACGAACACGTTTGAAACACAATCTCATCAATCAATACATATTTATGAAAATTTGTAACAATGTCAAACATAATGTGTCCACATAAGAATAATGTATGTATAACCACATAAAAGACCCAACAATAGGCCATCACACAATAATGTATATGCCGACTACGACTGATCAGGAGGAGCATCACCGCTCCTGGAAAGAAGGTAAGCATACTTCTCCGGTGTAAGAACCACCGACGACGATGAAGGAGGAGGCAATGCAACCGCTGGAGAAAGAGGCAGTGTAACCGCTGGAGATGGGTGCGTCTGCGTCTCCTCTAGGGCTCGGAGTCTGGCGCTGTATTGCTCCATGCAAGTCGCTATCCTGGTAACGGTGTCGTGAATAGACTCCTGTGTCCCCTGTACTTGATGCACGGTGCGCTCGAGCTCGTCAAAGCGTGCGGTGACCGGCGCAGCGTCCTCTTGCGCCTGAGGCCCTTGCTGCTCAGCAATCCTCCTTAGCATATCGTCGTGCAGCTCAGCAATCTGGCGGACAATGGTCTCCTCGACTCGGGACGACTCGGCCTGTGACGGCTGTGAATGCGCACTGGAAGAGGGAGCCTTGGATGCCTGCGTCGCAACAAATGCGCCGTAGGACCCCGTACCGTAGTACGTACCCCTCTGTAGACCACCAACAGCGGTCTTCCAGAGCTCGTCCTCCGACTGAGGCGGAGAGGGTTGCGATGTACCAACCTCTCTCTCTGCCTGTGCACTAGCACTCGCACGCTCATCACGTAGCCTAACATACTCTTCCTAGAAATCATTGTGCATCTCTATACATCAGTACTTACCTAAATTAGCCTAATAAACGTCTAAAATATTCAATTATTATTAAGTATATTGTTATCTGTATATTCTTCAAGTTGTGTTAAAAATTAACGAAATCTAAATTAGTACTTACATAGCTCTGAGTAGCCCGGTCGTCGATGAGCTTTCCGTCCTTCCGATGGGTGGCCAGGAAGACGGTCACCATGTTTGCGTCCTCACCCCTCTTCACCTGCGTGTTTGTTATATTTTATTCTTTAGTGAAATAGAAAATTATATACTCCTACTATCAATAAAATCTTATATTTGACAATTAATTACATACCAGACGACAAAAATGCTCCGTCATAGGAATCGATCCACCACACCACTTTCCGGCCATCGTCCTAGCCGCCTTCGCCTTCTCCGACCGCTCTTTGTACTCGGGCTCCTCAAATTGAGCCCTCATCATGGTCTACTGGTCAGGTGTGGTCCAACCAGCAATCGGCTTTCCGGAGCGGTAACGTTTTTTTCTGATCGTCAATTGCATCACGGATCAACTTGGCGGCGACGGCAGGAAACTGCCTCTCAATCTGCTCGGCCCGGTGTGGTGGATAAAAATAAGTCCTCTACAAGAATTACAAATTAAAATAATTAGTTCAAAAAAATACTAAAAATTATATTAATCATACTAAATTAACTATCTTTAGTTACCTTGAAGTGGGCAAACCAGAATGCCTTCCTTTCTTCCGAGGCATCCGAGTAGTTGATCCACGGACCCCATAGTTGGACCTTAGAAAGGTGCCCAACGCTCTCTGTACCGACGAGGGACGATATCTGTATACAACGATAACCGACGTATTAATGAATATATATAGATATACAGACATGCATAAAATATTGATTTAACTTACTTCGTAGGACCGTCGGCCCAAATCTCCATCCTCGTCTCGCCCTGAGGTGCGCATGCAGGGTCGCTCTGGTATGGATCCGCCCGGGCGGACGGGCGGGAGTAGGGACTACCTCCTCCACCTGCTCCCCACCCGCCATGCTGCTGTCAGCGCTAGGAAGGCTAGGGGAGTAGTATGATCAGCAAGCCTGGAACTGCTCGTCGCAGGTGCACTGCCACCCGGACCTGAGACCGTACGGTACAATGGAGTGCTCGGGTCAGACGATGGTCCAGAGCCATCCTCCTGTAACGGAGCTCTCTGCCCACCTAAGGACACGGATCGTGCTGGCCTATCTCCGCGTCGTGCAGCGGTGCCTCCGCGTCGTCCTGCCATGCTGATAATAACATTGGAGTTCATAATTTAAGACTACAAAAATATGAATACATCGAAATCACAGTTTATGATTGAAAATATAAATAAATACAATGACAGTTTAGAAATATCTGCATACATTGAAATTCATAATTTAAGTTTTCAAAAATGATCATAGTTCATAATTTAAGATTACAGAAGTATGAATACATCAAAATCACAGTTTCTCAATTATCCTATGAAAATTCATCTTCTTCGTTTGCCTCCTCATGCTCCTCATCCTCTTCCTCCTCATCGTCACTAGCATCTCCTTCGTCTTCTCCTTCGGATACTTGTACCTCTTCTACACAAGTAGATATTGAATGGGGAACTTCTGCTGAGTCGACATCAACTGTATTAGGTACAAGAGGCAGCTCGTCCTCCTGATAAGCCACTTCGTCGACGTCGTAGGTATTTCTGGCTTTAGTCTTGCATACTACCCACCAGTCGTACCTCATTGTTCCCCGTCTAGGATATGTTATAAAATATACGAGTTGAGCTTGACTTGCTAGGATAAATGGTTCGTATCTTTGGTATCGACGATGGTAGTTAATATCCACAAGACCATGTTTGTCAATTTTCCATCCTTGATCTTGTATGGGATCGAACCAATCAACTTTGAACAACACGATCTTGGCAGGCTCTATGCCATAGTTGTACGTCAATTCCACGATCTCCCGTAAGACGCCATAGAAATCATTGCCTGGAGTGACATCTTTGTAGTTTGTAGATTTGATACACAAGCAACTGTTTTTTGTGGAATCAAGATCCAGGAAGCTATCTCTGATGAGAGCATTTGTTGACTTGAACTTAAACCCATTCACGCAATAACTTGGCCATACTTTGACGGCATAAATTGGTCCTTTGGCAAGAGTTCTAATAGATTCATTCTCAAGAATGATGTCCGGACGATCGACCTAAACACGAAAAGATACAAAATTAAGTTTAATGTTAAGTTATTTCTTGTGCAGTTGTGAATGGAGGAAGATTCTAACTAGCTTCTTACGTACATATGCAGTCAACCAAGACGGGAAATGAAGTCTCATTTCTTTTTCTACTTCTTCATCTACAATGTATGGTCTACTTGACCTCACCTCATCATTAAATTTGCTGAAAACCAATAATATCGGGATATACTCGTTAAATTATAATAACGGAATCAACAAATAGATGACTTGAATGTTGAAGATTTTCACTTACCACTCTAGCTTTTCCACTTCATCCTCCTCGCAGTTGAGAAATATATATAACTGGGCCGCCTTTAGTTCCTCATCATTCAAATATCTCTTTTTCAGTTTTCCTGAAGGCTTTCCAAGAGCATTGAAGACTTTCAATAATGTATCATTATATTCTATATCTCCATCGTCGTTCCTCGGAGCTCTTGTTCTATTTGTAGCAATATGAGGCTTGAAATACATTGAACAGAAGTTGTAATCTCCTCAAGGACATAGGCTTCACAAATAGAACCCTCGACCCGTGCCTTATTTTTCACCTTCCTCTTCAGGTGGTTTAGATGGCGTTCGAACGGGTACATCCACCGATAACCGACGGGCCCACCAACACGTGCCTCATATGAAAGATGAATTGGCAAATGCTCCATAGAGTCAAAGAATCCAGGAGGGAACACCCTCTCAAGCTTACACAATGTTACTGCAATGTCCTTCTCCTGCTTTTCAAGCCGATCGACGAGCAACTTAGTAGAACAAAGATCTCTGAAGAATATGCTAAGCTCTGTCAGTGGATCCCAAACGACATGAGGTAAGAATTCTCGAAATGCAATCGGGATTAACCTCTCCATAAAAATGTGACAGTCGTGGCTCTTCATACCCTGTAGTTTGTTCTCCTTCGGGTCAACACATCTTCTCAAATTCGATACGTACCCGTCTGGAAATTTTAAGCCCTGGATCCACCTACAAAGTTTACCTTTGTCCTCCTTGTCCAGTGAGAAAATGGCCCTGGGCTGCTTATACTTTCTACTGCCTTCCTTTATCAAATGCAACTCTGGACGTCTGCATATTTCTTCTAAGTCCAACCTGGCCTTGGGATTGTCTTTCGTCTTCCCCTTTACGTCCATCACAGTATTTATTATATTGTCAAATACATTCTTCTCGATATGTATGACATCCAGGTTATGTCTGAGCAGATGGTCACTCCAATATGGTAGGTCCCAGAATATACTCCTCTTCGTCCAGTTGTGAGCGCGGCCAAATCCCATCACACTTGTACCCCGCTGTAGGCTCTTCAATAGCACTTGACAATTCTTTAACTTCTTCCCATATCGTGTCCCCAGACCACCGTGGCGATGGACTGGACTTCTCTACCACGCCAGCACGAAAAGCATTCATGTTCCTCCGGTACGGATGATCCTTTGGCAGGAACTGTCGATGACAATCAAAGAAGCACGGTTTTCCTCCATGTTTCAAACGGAAAGCCTTAGTGCGATCCATGCAATACGGACATGCGAGACGACCATGGGTGCTCCAATCCGATAACATTCCATAGGCCGGGAAATCATTGATGGTCCACATTAGTGCGGCCCTCATCTGAAAGTTCTGCTTTCTGGAAACATCATATGTGGTTGCACCTACTTCCCACAACTGATTCAGCTCATCTACCAAGGGCTGTAAGTACACATCGATGTTCTTCTTCGGATTCTTCGGACCTGGAATAATAATAGTTAGGAACATGTAAGGAGTCTTCATACACATCCAAGACGACAAGTTATACGGAGTAACAATCACTGGCCAACAAGAATATTGTGAGCCCGAAAGTCCAAATGGGGTAAAACCGTCGGAGGAAAGCCCCAATCTGACATTACGCGGCTCCGAAGCAAAATCGGGATACACTCGATCAAAGTGCTTCCATGCTTCCCCGTCAGATGGATGATCCAGTACTCCATCTATTTGTTCCCGCTTGTGCCAACTTATATTATCAGCTGTCTCCTTTGCCATAAACAACCTCTGCAACTGCGACATCAAAGGCAAATAGTGCATCGAATCTGTTGGCTTGCGTGCACCAGAAGTCCTTGTTGTACTAGTTGCCTTGAAGCGATCGGTACCACAAAATCTGCAGGCGTCTTCATCCTTGTCGTCCTTATAGTACAACATGCATCCGTTGCGACATGCATCAATTTTTTCATACCCCATCCAGAGCGATCTCACCATTCTCTTGGATTGGTAGAAGTCTTTAGGTAACTTGCCACCCTCCGGCAATATATCTATAATTAACTCCAGGATTCGGTTGTAGCATTCTTAAGACATGTTAAAATCTGATTTTATGCTCAACAATCTTGTAACCACCTCCAACGGTGAATGGTCATCACAACCAGGATATAAAGGAGTCCTCGCATTCTCCAGCAACTCCATGAACTTTGCAGCATTGGCATTCGGTGCCTCCTCAGCTGCATATTGATTGTTCGGATCGAAACTAGGCCCCGCAGCATCGAAAACCATGTTCGTCCACCCTTGGTCGTAATCAGCATGCTCGTGGACATCTACATAAGGCTCCACATAAGGCTTCGGCTCGGAGGCTAAAGACACAAGTTCTCCGTGTGCGGTCCACTGATAATAATTTGGCATGAAACCCCTCGAATACAAATGATATGTCACATCCACTTTCGAATGATATTTTAAGTTGCGACATCTCATACATGGATACTTAATTTTTGTACGGTCCATGTACTGAGGGAACGCCTTGGCAAACTGCAGGAACTGTTGCACACCCTGTATAAATTCATCCCGCACACCGCACATGTCATCAGGATGACGATTGTACATCCACAAACGGTTCCGCAGATAGTAATTCATATCCATTTTAAGATAATTCTGCAAAGATTGACACAGATAATAATTCATCAGGATGACGATTGTATATCCACAAACGGTTCTGCATAATTGCCAAGTGTGGGGACGAATGGCTCAGAACACAACCTAAAATGCATTCTAGCATACATTAGTTTTAATCATCTTTGTTCTGTACATATTGTGTAGTATATGTTCTTATCGAATCTAGTATCTGAAGGATGTAACAGAATCAAGATGAACCCACATAATGTAATACTAAGACATTATCTACTACTAAAAGATGTAGTGATAGGTTGTCGTATCATCATTGCCGAGGGATGGGGGTCGGAGGACAGTCAACTTTATCTACGGCTACATAGTTTATGTCTCGCCAGTCGAATGGCTGCAGGGACTATGTCCTGATCACGATGTCGTACCATAGATCATCTACTACTAATTAAGACTTTCAACTAAGCAGTCACAGGGTACTGAACAGAAAGTCTAATTATAAGAGTTTCAACTAAGCAGCATTGTAGGATTTAAAATATGGTATTCAGGATTAGTATCCATCCTTCGTGACATAGCTGACTCTGCCAAAACCTGACCAACATATCCTACACTAATCATTCCATATTTCAGTAATATCAGTGAGCTAAATCATACTCAACTGTCGAGAATACTTAGGAGAAAACTCATTCACAGGATTATTATCCATCCTTCGTGACATAGATGAAATTTTATAGAGCTCGATAATAATTATTAGTCAATTTATTCATCATTTCAAAACCCTAAAAAAGCCCAAAACTCCCAGTATCAGTAAATAGGGCTCGAACCCTAAATTAGAATTCGAATCCAAGCAAAACATCAAATTGACCGTTGATATGCCCAAAAAACTCCCAGTATCAGTATATAGGTGTCACACTGTGAGTCTCGTGTCCACACAGTGGGACACGACGTGTCCAAACCAACAAAATAGGTGTCACACGAACTAGAAACGAGTCCACTGTGAGTCTCGTGTCCACACAGTGGGACACGACGTATCCAAACCAACAAAATAGGTATCACACGAACTAGAAGCGAGTCCACTGTGAGTCTCGTATCCATACAGTAGGACACGACGTGTCCAAACCAACAAAATAGGTGTCACACGAACTAGAAGCGAGTCCACTGTGAGTCTCGTGTCCACACAGTGGGACACGACGTGTCCAAACCAATAAAATAGGTGTCACACGAACTAGAAGCGAGTCCACTATGAGTCTCGTGTCCCCGGCAGCGAGTCCACGCTCTCGTGGACACGAACTAGAAGCGAGAGAGAGAGCTAGAAGACGAGGAGAAACTGGAAAGCGGGGGGGGGGAAGAGTTACCTGAGGAGGAGCTACCTGAGGAAGGAGGAGGAGGAGGAGGAGAAGGAGGAGGGAGATCGCCGGAGGAGCGCCGTGGAGGAGGAGGCCGGAGGAGGGAAATCGCCGGAGGAGCGTCGCGGAGGAGGAGGGCACAAAATATTTGGGGGAAAATTTTGTGAAAGATCGAAAAGCGAAACCCTTGCTATATGAAACGATTAGCGATGTTCTTCTAGAACGTCGCTAAACGTCGCTGATATTTATGAAACGGCGACGCTACTTAAATTGCGTCGCTACACGTCGCTACATCAGCGACGTGTACCGACGAACTTGCGACGCCAATTTTTATTTAACAAATTGCAGACGCTAGATGTCGCTATTAATCGCTGTCAGCGACAAACAGCGACGTCTTGTATAATCGTCGCTAAAACCCCCAAAAATAGCGACGTTCTTCTTTGGAGTCACTAAATACGTCGCTGATATGACTTATTTTGGTAGTGTTAGTTATATAAAATGTGCCCATTTTGCCACTGCCCCATCTATATTCAGTATCACCAGTTGATTAGACCTTTGTCAATAATATCTTAAAAGTAGTTTAGCTGTTGTTGGACAAGCTACCAATTAGTTGCAAACAGTACTATAGGCTTTGAGTTTTGTGGTGAGCTGAATCCCAAGTTTTATTATGTTCCTGTAACTTTTAATGCAAAATTAGGAAAAATAAGCAATTTAACTACAAGATGGATCTGCAAAAAATGTAAATGCTTGAAATTGGGCCAAGCAAACCAAGGATGACGAATTGTACATGTAAAATACCTACATCTATTCAGTTCTAGAAAGTACCATTAAGAATAAAATTACTCATGAAGTATGGCATAAATAGTAGGAATATTCATTTAGGTATTGCTTATGGTTCCCAAGATAACAAAACTTGTGATATTGCTTATGATTTTACAATTTAGGTATCTCTACTTAAATATTTGAAATGGTTGTTTTTTATTAGCAGTTCCTTGAAGAGAGAAAGCTTGAGTTGCTTATGACTCTTCTAGTTTGCAGGTGCCTTTCCCTTCTTTTGTATTTTCTTTAGAATAGACTTCATCTAGTTCTATTTTGTGATACTTGACAGTTTTATTCTTGGCTAGAAAAAGATACGATGTTCCCAATATAACAAAGGTTTTTGCTTGTAATAAATAATGGAAATGCAAGAAAGACCTTGGATTAGTTCTATAGCAGAGATGCAGCCTGCTTAGGTGCCAATATCTATAAAGCTCAATTTCTTAAATTTATTGCGAGTTGGCAAGAATAAATAAGAGAAGAGTATTGTTCATACCTTCAGTGATTTGGCAAGAATAAGTATGTATGGATATGAATGGATCACTAATAAATTCAACTGACAATGGATTCCAGTTGTTTGGTTTATTATAACTCATAGAATTTTAGGCAATTTTCTATTGATAGCTAACTCATAAATTCAATTACTTGTTTATTAACCAGGAGCACTAATGATTTCTCTCCTATTTTTGTGTAGGTTGGATGAAGGAAGAGGATGCTTTCTGAGGAGTTTTGGTTGTGGATAGGCTCGAAGGGAGCTAAATGTTAGATAGTCAACATTTTGGGATATATGTAGCTGACTACACTGTTAATGTTTAATTTTTGGACATGTTTGGTACTACTTCGTTGTTCTACATGGAGAAATTAAGGATTTTGAATGTTTGGTACTACTTCGTTGTTCTACATATCTTAGACAGTAAAATTAATGAATTTACTTATGTTTGGAATTCATTCTGTGATTTATTCGCATTTAAATTTTTGAATACCTGCATTTTGTGTAACTGTGGCATTATCTGCAATAGTATTCTGATGTGCTGCATTCTACAAATTTTCGAATACAGAATTTTGACTCTGCAATAGCATTCTGACATGCTATTGTTGCACATATAATAGCAGGAAAGAAATGCTATAAAAAGCAGATATATATCGAAACTCTATTAACAAACAATAACATACATGAACGCAATTAAAAATAAATAGTGTTCAGGAACGCCATAACACATTTATAGCGTTAACAAATGTTATTAATGAACTATAGCGCTCATAAAGGCTATGTAAACTATATAGCGTTTGTAAGTGCTATAACATGTCTATAGCGTTCATGAACGCTACAATATATTAATAGCGTTCATGAATGCTATTAAAGTTCTATAGCGTTCCTAAGTGCTATAACTATCATATAGCGTTTCAAAACGTTATACATCGTCTATAGCGTTAATGAACGCTATAATCCATGAATAGCATTCGTGAACGCTATAACTTTATAGCGTTCTTGTACATGGGGTTATTATAGCGGGGGTATTTATAGTGGACGGAATATGCTATAATATGCATTCTACAGCGTTCAGCGCACGCTATCATATCCCATATCTGTTGTAGTGATAAGGGCTTGTCACGACCCGCTCCCAAATAATCGGATACGAGTCGGACACGCCCAGCCTTCGTCGATGGATACGACGAAGTAAGCTGTACAATTCTAAGAAAAACTCCAAGATACAAGAAATATAAAACATCACAGCTAATATACACGTTCCCAGAATCACCATAATCCATAAGTTATTTAAATACAACCAGCGAAATGACAACGCCGAAGACAAATCCGGTAACCTGAATAAAATATACAATCCTGAAACCCGAATACAAAGTACATGACAAAACTCTAAACAATCTGGGAAAGGTCTAACTAACTCTAAACAATCTAAGTCTATCCTGAGGGAACTCTATCTTGGCATCAGGCTCTGGCCCATGAAGATGGAACATCATCCACAAGCATACCTGCAACGTATCCTGTCAGGAAAAGAGCAAAGTACAACCCCGACAAGAAGCTCTAAACAATGTAAACTGAAGTACATGAAAAAGAATCACGATATAAACTATGATACAAAATAGGAATATGAAACTGTGGTACAGGAATAACAATGAAACTATGGTACCAGATCCAAAAACAATAAAACTATTCTATCAGTGTAACATGCATTTGAAATAACTACAGAGTATGTGACCGGCTGGGTAAACAGTAAACAGTGAACAGTGAATAATGAACAATGAACAATGAACAATGGTACGGCTTAGAGTCTCACGTGCACGGTGTGAGACCTAAGCTATTAGTCAATGCCTAGCTAAAATGGGATTGGTCACATATCTTTAGTATTTTCCCACCCCAGTGTACAAGTAAGAACAATAAACTATGAACGATGAACGGTGAACAATGAACAATGAACAGTCGTGTGTACAACGTGTCAATATGAGAACAAGAAGCAAGACAGAAATACAGAGTAAAGAGATCGAATCGGTGTACTTGCCTTGCTCTGGAGATCGAGAATGGAGAGGAAGTAACCTCTATGTTCACCTGGAAATAAGTACTATTTGGTTAAGAACTACACATTGTTATTTACTAGCTAAAATTGCTAACTATTAATTACTCATAATATACTAGCTAACTATTTTCATCTATATAACTAGCTGATTTATAAAATACTAGACAAGAAAAGAGTTTATATAACAAAATAATATTAGTTAGATCATAAATACTAACTAGAATCATTATATAGGGATAATCTATTGACATAATATTATTTGAGACCTTAAAACTAAAATATTGAAATATATTTGGAAATAATTAGTTAAATAAGATCTTTTGTATTTTCTTTGATAAAATAAGTTAGAAATCTTACTTGTATGATTTGATGAAATATATATACGGTATAAAATTACAATCAAATACATACACAACATACATATCTATTTGTATTATGATATATATAACCCGGCCCATTGTATCTTTCACAAAGAAATATAAAGAGGAACTAGGCTCTGAACCCAACCCACAACATTTTAACATTGAATCTAAAAATTCCTCACTGGTTGGTCCACTACCAAATAGGAGTAATTGAATGGCAATGGATCGAGCCCACATAGTAACTGTTTTACTTAACAAAATGCCTAAAAATCGGCTTTTGAAAATAAAACTTGAAAGAGTACAAAAAAGTACAAATTGATCTGGGAAGTATTGCTGTAGAAGTCTGATCTGAAGTCGATCACTTTGTTCCTTGGACTATACGATGATGATGAAGAACACTGCCGGAAGATGAACAACTGGAAGAACTAAGTCACTAGAAAGGTATCGACGCACTTGGGCACTGATGGCGAGGTCGAATGCTTTCCTGCTTTGCTTCACTCTGTTCTTGAAGAAAAGTTGAAGAAAAATGCTCTAGAAAATCAAAGTCTGTAGGCTCTGATCTCTTTGTATTCTCTCCCTCTGTCTCTGTGTGTCTCTCATATAAAAAAAATAAGTCTATTTATAGACTTAGCTTTTTGTGCATAAAACTCAGCAAAGTCCTGTCTTTACGCTAGTAACTGCCACCCATGACTGAAGTCATCTTCTATACACGTTGACACGTGTCCCATTATTTCAAATAAGAATAGGATGCACGTACACACGTTCTTCGAGATATGTGCAATGAAAGCCACGTAGGCAAACCACGTTCTAAAGTAGTCAGGAAGGATCGGGCGTAAAAACAACCCAAATATACTCTGAGCGTAAAGTAGTAGACTAGGCATAAAATAGCCCTAAAATGGACTTCTCGCGTAAAGTGGTTGATAAAACAACCTTGAGCGTAAAAAGTAGCCCAAATAAACTTTATGCACACGTCAACTTTGAGCGTAAAAAGCTCATATAGTATTCATGCGCAAAAGAAGCCATCTTGTGAGCGTAAAATAGCTCAGTCTACATACTAAACGAACCGATTCAACAGTCGGCGTAAAAATAGAGAATTTGAACCGATTCAAAATCTCTATAAATAGACTTTTTCGAGTTCGATAAGGACTTTACTTGCCTCTTTGCAATCCCGAATCTCTTTGCCCCCTTTCTTCGAAATCTCTCTCACCTTAACTCAATGGCTTCCAAGATGACCGCTGCTGGCAGCAAAGGAAAGAAACCGGCCGCCGTCGATTCTTCATCGGCCGACCGTGCACAAACTCCCGTTCGGTCATCGACACAACTCCGCCAGCCCAATCCCGCCGTAGCTCCACCTATGATGGGTAAAACCCTATTTTTCGGCCGAAAAACTCGTCGGAGAAGAAGAAGACAACCCGAACTTTCAGATTTCACGCCCACGCCATTCGTGTTAGCGTAGAAACTTAAATAACAAAATACGCCCATGTTATACGTGTCAGTGTAAAAAGTTAAGAAATATGCCCACGTTATACGTGTCAGCATAAAATTTGAATTACGCTCATGTCTACTCATGCCAGCGTAAAATTTAAGAAATACGCCCACGTTATACGTGTCAGCGTAAAATTTGAATTACGCTCATGAATACTCCTGCCAGCGTAAAATTTTCAAATACGCTCACATCAGCATGTGCTAGCGTAAAATAAAAAAACTTTGTAAAACAAAGACCTTTTTTACACTTTAAAACTTTTAATCAATTTTAGTAAGCGTAAAAGTCAATGTCCTTACTCAAAAAACTTCAAATTAGATTTTTCACTAACTTGATCTTTTTTCCTTTTGTTAGTAGATTTGCAAGCTCATCCTCTTGAAGAAGTTTTTGGCTCATCAGCGGGCATGGTGGGCTCAAACTATCTGGAGGATTTATCTCATGTCAAATTTCCTCAATCCAACCCTGAATACCCTGCAGCGAGAGCACAGCTGATATCTGCTCAAGGAGATAGGATGCTGTTATCCATGATCGACGGGAAAGTGTTGGTGTCACTGGACAATCAACAGTTCCTGAAGCCGGCTTTCTTATTCGGGGATGCGATAGATTTCAAATCGCAGACTCATCCAAAGAAGGAGGCTTGGGTATTTAGATCTGAAGAAAGGGTGATGTATCTTCCTGACATGGACAGGAATTACCCTATATCTGCTTTCGTCCATGCTAGCCATCACCGTCAAATGCTGTGGAATTTGACTCCCAATAGCAATGGTAGATCGGGCATGATCATTTTCAGAAGAGAGAGAGCAAATGACATGGATTATCATATTAGTACTCCCTGTGGTGGTGTCATTCTATTTTCTGGTCTATTTCCCGGGTTTACACCGAGTGAGGGCTCATCTCTCATCCAGCCAGTACAGATTCCCATGTTCATAAATAAATTTCTAAGGAAAGCAGTCTTATATCCTCAGACCAACCCTAGGCTAACAGGGTGGCTAACCCCTTATAGTAGTAACTGGATTCAGATCAGTAATTGGGTCATGAAGCACTTTAAAACAGAATTGGACGATATTGGCCTGTATGAAACGGTGGCCTCTACCAGTTATGGCATTCCACCGAACAGCAACTTGTTCCTGGCTTTACTGGAATTGTATATAAGTTCAACAGAAAATTTTGCAACTCCACACGGCGAATTGGGTCTTACTCTGCATGAGATGCAATTCATCTCGAAGCTGTCGGTGGGCAAATTCCCTTATAAAGAATACATTCCTTCCAATCAGGAACTAGCAGAAGTTCGAGAGAAGAACCCTGAACTGGTACAAGTTTATGAAGAACTTATGTGCCATTATCTGATTTGCACCAGTATGTACGAAACTGGGTCACATTTGGCATACATAACCAAATGGACAACCTATCTATTTTACCATGAAAATAGAGTGTCCAAGACTGAGTAGAGCAGGTTTCGAGAAGATAAAACTCAAACCATTAAACCTTGCTCAATAATTCCTGCAGATGTAATCCAAGAGTTGATGGCCTCGCAGAAAGCTCGCGACCAATATCTGTCTACCAAAATCGAAGACATCCCTGCGGGGACTAAGGCTTTAAGCTACCTGAGATAGGGTAGTCAGAAGATGTCAAAGAAGGCCTTGCTGGCAGGCTTCCTATCCTTATGGCTACGAAGATGGGTCGTGCCAGGGATCAGTACCGTGGACAGGATTCACCGCAACGTGTTGTGGCCAGCGGTACGTTTAGTATTCAAAAACAGAATCAACCTGCTGTCCGCAATGGTATGCCGAATAAATGCAGGTCTACGGACTTTCGGTGAAGAGCTGATTAATAATGCTCCTCACCGAGACAATTTTCCAAGGGTGGAGCTACCATACACCTATCTGATGGGTTGGTTACTACACCAAAATTGCAATTTGCTGCCACCGGGCCTTGAGGATGAAGCGAGGATTTTCCTCCAAAAATTTAGCAAATCCACATGGACTGCTACAACGGTGGCAGACACCTGAGCAGCATTAAATTACTCTCACGACTAGAATTTCTTCTGCACAAGGCCACCAGTTCCAGCCGACTGCCGTGGCATGCAATTCGAAGACAGGGTAGATAAATCAGCTTTATTGCCAAGATCTGCCTTCCGATGGCTAGTGTACATCAGACCCTCCCATCTGATGTACAGGAATGAATATTACTGCACGTTTGAGCCTTATCTACCAAGTAGGTTCGCTCGCCAGTTTGGATATGACCAATTTCACGTTGGCAATCCTTCCACCAGCTTCTATTATTATGGAAAGCTGATTTACGGTGCACGAACATGGAGATATTTCAGCACTGCATGTACTGGTGCTAGATTCAACATATCTACAGGCACTAGTACAACTGAGCTACGTATACTTCACTCGTATGCTCGTTTTTATACATCCATTTGCTCCTTCGAAGACTGTTATAGCATGCAAGGAAGTCTGCGATGGGCCCAGGAGGGAAATGTTGAAGAACCCATCAGAATAACTCCTGACGTACCAAACAATACTACTGCTATAGATGAATTTATGGCAGTAATTCCTAGAGGAGCCGGGAAGATAGCCGCGGGACCAATAGTTATTGGAAAAACCCGCAAACGAAAGCAGACTACAGCTACCACTCTTCCAGTGAAGTCTCCTGGGAAGAAGAAGAAGACTACTTCTAAAGGGCCTTCCAAACCCAGAGTCTTTACTCCAGAAGATGACATCTCGGTCGAAGAGGACCAACTTGTTGCTTCCTCTTTAGTCCATCCGGGAGAAGGGTCTTCAACACCTCAACCAGCAGCAGTACCAGAAGTTGTAAAACTTTTGTCTCCTGGACGCCTTAGCTCCTTACTCCATTTATCTTTGCCTCAAAAGGCACGAGTCACGGAGGATGCTACTGCTGTACACATTGCTGATCGAGACCGTATCCCATCAGACGAGCCGGCTCTCGACTTTGATGATGATGACTGGGATGGTGATTATGATTCATACCTTGAACGACACGCGCATACTCCAGGTACTACACAAAAACCTATACAGAATTATGTATCATGATTTTGTATATTAACTTATTTTGCTTATTTTGTAGATATCATCATTGCACCAAAGCCTGTGGCTCCTCCTCCTCAAGAAGATATTTCTGAGGAAAACGAAGAATCTAATGAAGGGGCTTCTTCTTCAGACGAAGTAGAAGTAATCCAACCAGGAGATGAGCAACAAGAAGTACAGAAAGAGTTTGAAGCAGAGGTTGAAGCAGAGGCTCAGCCCGAATTATCTTCTCATATTGATAACCGAGAAGAAGAATAAGCTGCAGAAAAATCAACTGTAGATCATAAAGCAGCTGTTGAAGGAGGAACTGGCCTCGATGAAGAACTTGAAGTGCCTCCAGAGCCTGAACAGCCAGAAGTCAAAGAAGGTGATAAAGGCATAGTCAAATCACCAACCGAAACTGAGAATGTTGTGATAGTACCCTCTGCTATTACTACTGATCCTGTAGAAGTTCCGGAGTAGAGTATGTCTGAACTTGAGTCAGCTGCCATCACCGTCATTCCACCCGCACCTATCACCGCCACCAAAACTCTAGTAGATTCAGCTCCAGAAACGGCTGGAGTAACAAACATTGAAGACATTGTTCCCGAAGCTGCTGGAAACCAGTTGACTATGGTAGCAGTAACAACAATGGCTTCATCTCAACCTGCTATCAGAGCAACTACATCTGCAGGTATTGAAGACACAATCCCTTAAGCTCTTAGGGATCAACTGGCTGTGACAATAGTAACAACAACGGCTTCATCTCAATCTGCTGTCACACCAACAACATCTGTTCCTAGTCTCCAAAGAAGAGACCTAGTAGATATTACCCGCGACGCCAAGTTCAAGCATAGAAATGAATCTCCTAGTTGAGATTCATACTGAAACCTTTTATAAAACTTTTGCGACCCTAATCAAGATGGTCCTGAATAAGGGCCTCAGTTATGAGAGCTTGAAGGCGTCTATGGCTCTTACCATCAGGAACGTTGCTATGTTCAATGATACGGGAAAAGCAGCAACATTAGAGAAAATTGTGGAGGGTCTTGAACAGCCCATCCGAGAGTATCTTAAGCTGTCAAGTGAGACTGTTGAAAGTCTCATACGAGAAGAGTATGACGCCTTAACGGCTGATTATCTTGATCGGGAGACAAGATATAATGAAGCTCTCCATGATTATAGTATAAAGTTTGCCAAAGAGAAAGCCTTTTTAGCTGGAATACAGCCCGAGCTGGATGGTCATAGAGCAGCCTATGACGCCTTAAACCAGGAGATTCAGCAGCAGAATGATAAAATCCAAGAAGTTGAGGCTGAATTGGCTTACTTAAAGGCAGAGAGGGAACGGATGATCGCGGCTCGAAATCAGCACCTTGCTCAGGGCTCTATTTTAGAAGAACATGCCTACGGAGCCGAATCAACTATCAAGACCCTTGATGAAGCCAAGGATAATCTGATAATCAGTTTCGCTGGACTTTCTCATATTTGCACTACCGAAGCTCGACATGCTGAAGCGACCAAGAAAGTATTGAGCTCTCGTGATAGGCGCGTGGCCGAACTGCAGAAATTACTTCAAGATGTTTCTGCTCCACCTCAGGAAAATGAGGAGCTTTTGTAACTTTTTATCTTATCCAAGAAATGAATAAAATATTTGTTTTGTGATCCTATAATTTATTTTGTAATTAAACAATGGACATGAGATAGAAAATACTTATCAGAGGTAATATGAACATGATAAGTTTTCGAAACTCAATAAATTGTATCTATCCAGAGGTAATATGGACATGATAGATAATAAAATCTTATTTTCTGTATAGAGTATATAATACTATCAGAGGTAATATGGACATGATAGATCGTAATAACTCAAAGAAAATAGATTAATATCTATTCAGAGGCCAAATGAACATGATAGATAGGAAATAGAAGCAGATTTAATATTTATTCAGAGGTCATGATAACATGATAAATAACAAATCCAACTTTTTAATCAACTAATAAGATAGAAGATTTAAAATTTCTCTCCAAAGAGACAAATAATCAGCTTAACCAAATATTCGTAGCTGGGAAAATAAGAAGACAGACGTCATTGAGAGTATACGTCAATATCGATGAAAGAATGAATGAACCAACGTTTCTTTCGGAAAAAGAGAAGGTCAATTCAATTCCACAATTAAATGGATGAATCTGATGTAATGAATGAACAGGTCTTTTCGGGAATGAAAAGTTGTTTTCAATTTCCCAGACTGGTTCATTAATAGCTCTCTCCTATAAATCGATGAGAATTATTTGTAAAGTTTCATTCTTGTTTCCACTCTTCTATTGAAAATGTCTTCTAAGGACGTGTAGCAAAAGAATGAAGTCTCCATGAAGGTTGAGGACATCATCGAGACGCGCCCCGTTGAGCCAATTATGTCAGGCCCAACCGAAATAGGCGAAAGCTCTTCTACACCCAAGCCACCACAAGATATCCTCGCTTTCTTAGTAGAGCTAGGGAAAACTCCTGAAGAAGAGGCGCTGAGGATGGCTGCCTGCCAGTTTTTTGTGAACTCAGGCAAAGATGCCTTCGATGCATTGGCTGACTATGTATTCAATAAGGAAGGCAGTGGTCCTCGTCCTTAATCCTTTGTTATAAACAAAAATAATAATAAAAGAAATTTTATTTTTATTCTATCTCTTTTTTTATACATAGTACTTCTTAAGAAATTTGCCATTGATCGGCATCATGAGTAGATCTCCATTGGGCTTGGATAACCGATAGGCGCCATTGGAAAACACAGTCTCGATAACATAAGGGCCTTCCCGTTTGCTTGGAATTTTCCTTTGCTTTTGTGAGTCATCACCATCGGTCTTCGAACAGCTAATACCAACTCGCCAACCTTGAATACCCTCTTTTAACTTTACGATTAAAAGTTCGAGATATACAGGCTTGATATAACTCAATATGCTGTTGTGCTTGAAGACGCTTTTCGTCCAATCCTTCAAGTTCTTGGAGTCGTAAGCGATCATTATTCTCTATAGTTAGCTCATTAGCAATGGCTATTCGAAGAGATGGAATCTGGATTTCTAATGGAAGGACAACCTCACATACATAAACCAGTAAAAATGGTGTAAAACCAGTAGGAGTTCGAACTGTTGTTCGATAAGCCCATAAATATTCTCTAAGTTTCTCATTCCAATCACGTTTATTAGAAGAAACAAACTTTTGAGAAGTTTGATGATCGTCTTGTTGAAAGCTTCGGCTAAACCATTAGCAGCTGGATTATAAGTCGTAGAAGCCAGATTTTGAATTCGATTCTTATCACAGAACCGATAAAATGCCTGACTGACAAATTGTGGTCCATTGTCATGAATTATCCGTCGAGGAATCCCGAAACGATAAATGACATGGTGTTTGATGAAGCTGATTACATTAGATATTTTCACTTCAGCAAGGGGAACTGCTTCTGCCCACTTAGAAAAGTAATCGGTTATAGCCAATATAAACCGATGTCCTTTAACAGAAGGGGGGTTAACAGGCCCAATAATATCCATGCCCCAAGCTTCGAAGGGCCAAAAAACTGCTGTCGGATGTAGAAATTCAGAAGGTTGGTGAATAAAGTCAGCATGAATCTGACATGCTTTACACCTTCTGGCGTAATCCACAGCATCTGCTATCATGGAAGGAAAATAATACCCCATTCTTCGAATGCGATCTTGTAACTTCGGACCTGGTTGATGAGCACCACAGACACCATCATGAGCCTCATGGAGTGTCTGTTTGGCTTCACTTTCTGAGAGACAGCGCAGCAAGAGTCCATCATATGAACGATGATATAACATCTGTAAAGATGAATCATAATAGAATCAAAATAATCGTCTCTTAATCGATGCAGCTTCTTTTGGATCTTCAGGTAAAATTCCATGAACCACATAATCAATGAATGGACTTCTCCAATCCTTCTGCTGGGAACTTGACTCTGTAGTATAACTCTTTTCAATATACAGATTATTCTTGACACATAATAAGTCTCAATCCAACAAAGTAATTGTGTTTTGTCTTCGAATTAGAACAGCTAAGTCTGCAGCTAAGCTAGCGAGAGCATCAGCTTCCACATTCTGAGAATGTGGTACAAATTCGATGAATAATCCTATGAATGAAAGAACCAACTCAATTACCACTTGATGATAAGGGATGAGATCAGGCTTTCTTACTTCATAAGTCCCTCTAACCTGATTAACAATCAGTTGAGAATCTCCATAAGCTTTCAGGAATTCAATGTCCAATTGTTTTGCTACTTGAAGACCAATCAGCAAAGTATTATATTCTGCTACATTATTAGAGCACGACTCATTGAGAGAGTAGGCACGGTATATGACCATTTTATCAGGAGAAACCAAGACGATTCCTACCCCAGAGACAATATTACCTTTAGGTCCAACCCGTGATGCTCCATCAAAATATAATTGCCAGATGTCATCCTTCCAAGTCATGTTGCAATCCACGACTTCATCTGGAATGTCCTCATATAGCTTCGATGTTTCAGGTATAGGGTGAGCAGCTAAGAAATCAGCTAATGCTTGACCCTTCACTGATTTTTGAGGTACATAAACCATGTCATAAAGAGTGAGCAACATCGCCTAGGTAGCTAACCTAGAGTTAAGAATGCTCGGTTTTCTCATCAATACCCGAATAGGATTTATTCTGGAGATGACATGAATAGTCTGTCCTGTCACATAATGTCTTGTCTTTTGGACAGCAAAAACCAAGGCCAAACATTCATTTTCTACAGGAGTATACCTGTGTTCAGCTCCGACTATTATTCGGCTAAGATAATAAATTACTTGTTCATGCCCCATATTACTTTTTTGTGCAAGAAGAGCACCAAGTGAATGATCCAAGGCTCGAACATATAGCAAAAATGATCTTTCTACCACTGGAGGTACCAGAACAGGTAGATTTATAAGGTATTGCTTGATGTCATTGAAGGCTTTCTGACACGCTTCATCCCAAACAAATGATACACCCTTCTTTAATAGACGGAAGAAAGGTTGACATCTCCCAGAGAGATTAGATATAAATCTCCTAATATAAGCAATGCGACCCTGAAAGCCACGGAGTTCTTTCAGATTACGAGGAGGACGCATTTCAAGAATTGCTTTAACCTTATCAGGATCAACATGGATACCCTAAGAAGTAATGACAAATCCTAAAAACTTGCCACTGGAAATCCCTAAGAAAGACTTAGTAGGGTTCATTTTCAATTGATGTTGACGCATCAATTTAAATACTGTCTTCAAGTCTTGAATGTAATCATCCTTTGATCGACTCTTAACAACAATGTCATCTACGTAACATTCAACTGTCTTCCGTAGATGTTCTTGAAAGATGTTGCTCATAGCCCGTTGATACGTGGCACCGGCGTTTTTATGACCAAATGGCATAACCGTATAGCAGTAAACCCCAAGGGGTGTACAAAAAGCAGTATGCTTCTAATCTTCTGGATGCATCTTAATCTGATTGTATCCTGAGAATCCGTCCATGAAAGACATGTATTCAAAACCGCATGTATTGTCTATCAGGACATCGGTAATCGAAAGTGGAAATTCATCCTTTGGACAAGCTGTATTAAGATCTCGAAAATCTATACAAACTTGGACTTTTTCGTTCTTCTTCATAGCAGGAACAATGTTAGCAACCCAGTCTGAGTGTTGTTCTTCACGAACAAAGCCATATGTGATCAGCTTTTTGACTTCCACCTCAATTGCATCCATCATATCTGGTCGAAAATACCGTTGCTGTTATTTTACAGGCTTGGCATTAGGAAGAATATTGAATTTATGAGTAGCAACTTTAGGATCTAGACCCGGCATATCCTCATAACTCTATGCAAAAATATCACTATATTCTTTGATAAGTTTTATCAACTCTTTCTTTTCATCCTCAGAAAGATTTTTACTGATGAATATTGGTTTAGACGTAGTTCTATCTCCAACATCAATCTGGACAACCTCATCCTCTGTAGGTGGCTGTCGCTGTTCAAAACAAAGTTCCCATTGAGTGTCCATCTGTTGAGCCCAAGGATCATTCTCAAATGGTTCAGATTCACCATCAGTTTGAACCATGTTGACTGAGAATATTTGCTCAGATTCATCATAATAACTTCCTCTAACATATGAGGAGTGAGACGTATCAGATTCGATGAATTGGATTTCTTTCGAATCTGATGATTGTGAAGAGCTGGAAGAAAATTCTTCTTGTATATCATCATTAAACATGTGGGACGGATCATATCCCAACCCATGACGAATTTTTTGGTAAAACGGATCATCACATAATGGTAATCGTCTACCCTTGTCTTGATTGAGACCTTGCATAGTCTTCAAATTATATCCCATATTCTGGATAATCTTGAGAGATCATTGACTATATTTGTCAATTCGGATTCTTCCTTTATCTTTATCTCTCAGCTCATCTGTCTGAGCAACATGGATATTTCTAGCTAGGCCAAACACAATTTGGTGCTTGTTTTCTTATCAGACAAAATCACAAAATAAGATTTTTCGTGACGTCTATAAGTTACACAAGCTTGTGATGAAGCGACTACAGGAAGAAGATAGGGAGAAAATATTAGAAACCTTTGAGCATAAGGTCCAACATCGACATGAGGAGGAAAGGAATTTTCCTTATGGTCAATGTATAAAGTTTCCTCTGTGTCTATGTCGTCTTTATACTGATGACTTTGATCATCAGAAGATAAAGTCATTCTTTCAACAAATTTGACAGCCATATACTCAAAAAGGAAATCTTCATTGATATTAGAAAGTACATAATGATCAATATTTATATCATTTATAATTTGACTGCTACGTTTCGGATTAATCACTAATGGACCATCATCCGTCTTCTGCGTAGATTTGCTAAGATTGATGATCAATGTTGGTTCTAGATCATTCGTACAAGAAGTACACCCTTTGACCTTGATCATAAGAGGTTGAACTTGGTTCTTAGCAGGAACATTCACTGATTCCTCAGATGAAGCTTGAGTTCTTCCTCTGACCTTGATCATCAGAGGTTGATTGTTGACAGGTTAGGGTTGGATTCGCCCTTTGACTTTGATCTTCAAAGGTTGCTTTTCTGGCGGATCTTCATTAATAGACTGATCTTCGGCAGATGATCGATCTTCAGCTATGTCTGATATCTCTTTCACATGCTCTTGTTTTAGAGCATTGAATCAGAAAAATAGGCTTCGACACCCTTGAAAGGATTGATATCAGCAAACTCAGTCTTCATAACCCTTTGGGAATCCACGTACTTGAAGCATTGGTGGAGAGTTGAAGGCACTATGTTATGCTCATGTATCCACGGTCTTCCAAGAAGGATGTTGTAGGATACGTCTGAATTAATAACATAGAATGTTACCATAGTTCGAAGATCACCAATCTGAATCTTCAGACGAATCTTCTCCAGTAGTTTACTCTTTCCAGAGTTGAAACCAACTATTGTGGTATTAGTATAAGTCAAGTCACTAGTAGGAATCCTCAACGGTCTTAGCATACTTTGAAGAATTATGCTAATGGAAGACCCAGGATCAATATAAATCCTGTCAACTTCAGTGGATTCAATACACCCAGTGTAGCACAAAGGCCTATCATGCTTGTTATGCTTCAACAGCATATCTTCTTGTGCGAAGGTAATATTAGGAATTACCTCCATCACACTATGGCATTATGAGCATGACATTGGTATATTATCAGGAGTCTTGAGTTGAGCTAAGCAGGAGTCAGCTTGCAGTAAAGCTTCACTTAAGGTTTCACGACTTTCTTTAGAAAGACGAAGCAACTCGAAGATAGATAGTCTAGCCGGAGTATTAGCTAACTGGGCTAGAATATCAAATTTATAGGGTTTCATCACCACCCCTTGACTGGAAGCAGACTTCAATGGGACGTCAAAGCGTAATGCTTTCTGTTTCCCCTTTTCAATCACAGATGGTTTAGCAGAAACAAGAGACGGTTGAGTTGATGGTGTTTCAATATTCTCTGCTTCTTTGGAGGATCCCTCATAATCTTTGTGGTACTCTTTCAGATCTTGTACCAATAAAGGTTTCTTCTTCAGACTCAGAAGAAGAAAGTACCATATTGCAGGATTTAGTCTTCTTTCCCTTAGCCTTTTTCTTGCGAGGATTGTTATAAGGAACCTCAGAACCCAATCCAACAGTAGATTTTTGACTTTGAATTTGTAAAAAAAAGTTGTATTCCTTTATCATAATTCAAACCTTCTGCCTTTTGAAAATCATAACCCATCTTCTTCATGAGAAGGACAGATTGTTGACTGTATAAGTGAGTGGGTAGCGGACTTTTAACAGGTGGTTCAACAGAGGAAGGAGAAGAGATCTCTGTAACTACAGGAGAATGAGGAATAGAAGTCTCTGTAGCTACGGGAGGAGAAGTATTCGGGATACGAGAAAAAAATCCTTATAGGAGTTTTTTATAAGCAGCAAAGACTTGTTGTGCCCTGTATAAGGGAACACTATTCATGGCTAGCCACTGCTGATGAGTAAGCTTGAGCTTGGTAGGAGGAGCCAGACTTGGAGGACATATGTTCAATCCTCTCAGTCTATCTTCCAAAGGAATGCCATCCCATAGATGATCCAAATCATCAGGATCAGGAATAACATGAGAAATCATGTTGCAGGTTTTGACTTTCTTATCTTTCTTGGATTGTGAAGTTTTACCTTCATCTTCCATTTCAGGTACTAAGTCAGGATGTACCCACATAATTTCACCATTCTTTAGTGTGAGAGGCAACTATCCTTCATTTTCCTTCCTGGCAGACGGGATATTCACAATCATCATCGTTGCCTTCGAAATTGGGACGATCCCATCTGGTACTTATTGAGAAGGAAAATCTTCAAATTGAAGAGAAACTATATTGGTTGTGACCGTATGCTCATCGTTAGTTAAAGCGATGGCATTGGCATTAATCAGCTCTTAGATTTTCTTCTTTAGGACATAACAAGCCCTGGTAGGATGATTTATGTATCTGTGATAGATACAATATTTGGGATTGTCAGTCAGATTCACCTCATTAGGCCTCTTTGGTTCCGGGATCTGGAGTTTGCTACTTTTTACCAGATATTGGAATATTCCTGGGATATCACTCTCGTCAAAAGAATATTCTTCTTTTGGCTTAGAAGACTCCTGGTTATTCGACGTCGTTTTGTTTTTGGAAAGATTAACCATAAGGGTGTCCTTTCCTTTTACATTATGATTGCCAGCATTATTACCAGGATTACCTTTCTTTCCTTTATCCTCTGAGGCAAAAATCATCCCATGTTCACGAGCTAACCTACCATTGGTCCTCGGCAAAAACTGCTGCTATAATAAACGAAGCCCAATCTATGAATTGGGAACCCGTGAAGACAGCAATGGATGGTCGCATATTCATCTTGCATGTATCAATTAACGCTGAATCTGGCATACCAGGAGGCATCTTTAGAGTCGCTTGTCGAAAATGTTCAATGAATGTACGAGTATCTTCTTTCTCTTTTTGTTTGATTTCTATTAAGGAGGACATGTTCATGTCCATACCTCCTTCATAGAAGCGGAAGAGAAACATTGCCTTAAATTCGTCAAAAGACGAAATACAATTATTGGGTAAACTACGATACCAGTCGTAAGCTGAACTCGTCAAGCACCCAATGAATACCCGAGTGAGAAGAGCATCATTTTTCTGCAGATGTACAGTCATAATATCAAAGTAATTGATATACTGACTAGGAGAAGCCTTTCCATCAAACAATACCATTGATTGTGGATTGAATTTCGGTGGAAATGGTACATTATTCCAATGAGGAGGATAATGTTGCTTAATCCCTAACCTCTGGAGCTGATCCTTGTGCATCAAAACTTCAAACTGTGCTTTGAGCTCACGCACTGCTTGAATGGCTTCACTGGTTTGAGGAAGCACATTTGATTGAATGGTTGTTGGATGTACCGTAATCCCCACCGGAGATGGTACATCTTCTGGAATGATGGGATCTGGAGATGCAAAATTTTGGTTAACAACATGCTCTTGAATATTCAAAGGTATATCAGCCCCTTGACTATCTTGAGTTTTTGCTGCTACTTGCACCAGTGTTACTATTGCCGGTTGAGCAGTTTGCTGAGCCGTTATTATCTGGTACATACTTTACATCATGGTAAACATGTCTTTCAGTGATTGCTCAACGGCAGCGAGACGTTGTTCTGTATTAGCAGATGACGTCTCTGGTTCATCTCCAATAGCGTAGGATTCAACCTCTCTTGAAGATATAGAGGGATTAGTATAGAAGTATGAATCGATACTATCAGTTTCGGACTCAAAAGATTGAGTACCCCAGCTTCTGAATCAGAATTTGCAATTGTCTTTGTCTTCTTGATCGAGTATTCTGATATACTCCTTCAAAGGAATCAAGAAGTCTGTTGAATTGTTGTTGACCTGGAGTTTGGGACGTGTTTCGTCTAGGACGTTGTCCTCTGTTGGTATGAGATGCCATGTTGACTGACGCATATGACAACTCATGTTCTTGGTCATCAGCTTGTTGTTGAGGCGCATTAAAACTTAATCGGTCAAAAACTGATCGTTTAGAAGCCGAACAACAACATTTAATTACAATCTGGTGACACTCACAATGATGTTTCTTGGGGGAGTGTCACGGAAGATTGTCTATTTTTACGCTTTTGCATTAGCAATTCACGCAAATCAGAAGGAGTAGAGGGAGTATTCTTCTTTATTACATTTGGGGTAAAAACGTTTAGTCCTTTGTGTATAAAGAAGATTACTGGCTGCATTCGCAGAACCAAACTGTATATTTTTACGCACTTGGAGTTGCGTGCGTAAATCCTGAGATTTTTTAGCACGAAGGACTCCATCTTCATTGCGTGTAATTTGTAGGTTTGGTACCTTGCGTACAACAGTATAAGAAGGTTGTTGGTTGAAAACATAAGTTTTACCAACTATGTTTTTATGCTTCATGCGTGCAGGTACATTTACTGTAGATGCAGAAGCATCATTGTGAATTTTATCTACACTGTCACAGACAGGAGATTTACCTTTACGTATAGAGCGCAAAACATGAGTATCTGCCACGTCATAGACGGGAGATTTTCCTTTACGCGTAGAGCGTAAATTTTGTGTGTCTACCACGTCACAGACGGAAGACTTATTGTTACGCTCAGAACGTAAAGCATTGGAGTCTGCCACGTTACAGACGGGAGACATATTTTTACGTACAGGGCGTAAAACCTAATTTTTACGCCCAGAGCGTAACACTGGAGAGTCTGCCACGTTACAAACGAGAGACTTGTTTTTACGCGTATGGCGTATCACCGAAGTAGAGACTGCCTCATCGCAGATAGGAGCCTCTACAACAGGAGTAGGAAGGATTCCTTTGCCTGCAGAGACAGTAGGGAGATCTGAGAATGCCTTGGATTTGGGAACCCAAACTTTTTGTGCCTTCCACGATTTCTGAACATTGGAGCAGCGAGTGCTACCCCCAGTTCGGAGCATTTTTTCGTATGCAGTCTGGTCAAAGTGCACAACCAGAGTCTTCTTTGTCGATCCGATCGACACATCATCGTATTGAGCAATTGCCTCCTCGTCAGAGGAGAAGGACATCCCCAGCAGAGTCGTCATTTTGTTTCACTTAACAAAATGCCTAGAAATCGACTTTTGAAAATAAAACTTGAAAGAGTATAAAAAAGTACAAATTGATCTGGGAAGTTGTCACGACCCGCACCCAGTGTAAGGGGAGAAGTAACGAACGCCCAGCCTACGCCACAGTGTCGGCGGTAGAACGCTGTCCTGAGTCACTATATCTAACACAATCTAAATAAACTATGATTAGAGTGTAAAATATATGTAACTCAATCACAATACTAAGATGGAATAGAAGAAGAATCTCAAGAGAGTCACAATAAAAGTCTAGGTGTAAACCACCAGAAATAATCTCTAGTACAACTCATAAAGTCTCAAACAGAAAATACAAATAAAGTACGAAGTCTCAGCTAGACTATGGGCAAGTCCTCAGCGACTGTGGGATCCTCCTGTGGGTCTACGTCGCCAGTGTCATCTAAGCCAATGCCATAATAAGTAAGACAATACTCCTCATCATCACCTGTAAAAATTTTAACATATCCAGTCAGGACGGAACGAGCACATATCTCTCACAACAGTTCATATCAGGAATGGACATATAAAGCAAGCTATAGAAAACTATACATGAATCACTGTAAAGAGAAATCAACAAGAGAGAAGATATAACTGAGATATAATATGATAAATAAAGAATATAACCTTCTACGTGAATCAGAGCATGAATTGGTTATGTAAACAGCTTGGATTGCACATGGATACAACTATGGAATGCACATGGATAACTACTGGGGATAATGATCACATAACCAACTACACTCTCCCTGCCCCCAATCAATACACAAGGATCGAAGCATGTTATGTTATTGCACATGGATAACAACTACTGTATACATGGAACTCATATGGTCATGAGTATACATGAATAACATATGAGTGCACATGGATAAATGTGAATACATGGAGTACATGATGACCATGATAAAGTACATGAACATGACATACTCGATGTATCCGAGGGGATACCATCGCATGAAAAGATCCAGAGGGTACTGATCCGTGTGAACGTCGTGTCAGCATCAAGTATACTAGTCTATAACAAGAGTACATATCCAAAGAAGCATAAAAGATCAGAGAATGTACTCGCCTAGCAATCCGAACTGCTGATGATGAAAAGTGACTGGACTGGAGCAATAAGATCCTATTTAAAACAACCACATGTCATAATACAGTCTAAAATATCATAAGGACAGTCTTCAATACAAATTCTACATGATTTGGGGCAATCTAAGTCAAAGTCAACCTTGGGTCAACTTTGGTCAACCAGACTAGTCAATGGTCAACTAAGCTAATTCTAGAGTTTAGATAGAAGACTACCTAGTGTTATGCTAATGGGGTGTTAACCAGAACTTACATTATCTAACTCAACCTTGACCATAAACTATGTTATATATATAAGGATATCACATATGCATAATAGAACCACTTACCCTTTACTCCCAACTCCAAAACCTAGCATATATGTATACAACATATCAACTCTTAAGAGATCAACCCATAATACCATATCCTTATATATATACATATCCACATATCCCATCCTCTAAGATACCTCATATATAGCATAACATATATACACCTAAATATGTAAGAGTAACATTAAACCATTCAACAATGTGTATGACCACATGGTAAAATCTGAACCTAAAGTCTACCCAAGCTTTCTCTTGGCCAATATACATTGCAGTATACTATGGTCATAAACTAACTTGTATCTATACCATGCCCCTACCACCTTCATCAATTATCTATCTACATAACTATCCCTTACAATAACTCTTACACTATCACTCATGCTGTATACTTACACCTGTGTATGCATGACACAACCCTCACTAACAGCTCATCATATATATATATATATATATAATATATATATATATATATATATATATATATATATATCAAAATCAGATTTCTATTCTAACTCTAACCAACAGTCCTTAACTTAATCAATTAAACTAACTAACAGTTAACAGAGTCCTAACCCTCAATCATACTGAACTTGGTGTAACAAATTCCTAGTTAACAATCAACTTAAACTTAGCTTTACTGAAATAAATTCTGAAACAAGGATCAACTACCCATCCCATACCTGTTATAGAAATTTTCTATTTCCTGTTATCCTATACTGGTACTCACTCGAACACCCTATGTCTAATACCAAAACTCGACCACAGCCTCTCCATGATGCCAACTAGTAGGCACCTCATAGATATGGTTATCTAGGATCTGTTGGTTTGATTTTATACATAAATTACATCAAAAATTGAAACTGGAATAGAACAAAAAGGAAAAACTAAAACAGAAAATCTGAAACCTTCCCGATACTCAACACAGCCCAACATGACCTAAAATATTCGAAAGTCAACTAATGCTCGAAACCATAAGTTGATAAAGTGTCACGTGTTTGAACATGAGGTGCAGGTGTCATTGTGTCCAAGAAATAGGACACGAAGTGTCCAGAATACTCGCGTATCAAAACTGGGATCCAGTTCTCATGCACGCGTGTCACGCAACCTAGGGCTTGACACAGAACGAATTGTGGCACGTGGTTGCTCGTATACGTAGCCCACATATAGGGCTACAAGCCCACGTGTCTGCACTGGACTCACGACGCGTGTCCGAGTCGCACGACACGCGTATCGGACGCCGTAAACTTGTGCGCGCGCGACAGGCCGAAATCAGTGCCACATCGATTTCTCCCTCGATTCTCCACAAACCCACACCAAATTTTACAAGCACCATGTCAGACATGGCCCCTACCCACTCACCAATTTTCTCGCGTCGAGCCGCCGTGTCCAGTGAGAACGGACACGGCAGCAGCAGGACACGTGCACGGTCCTCGTGTTGCGCGTGCGTGTCCAGTTTTGGACACGAATATGCGTCGACTCTTGCACAAACCTAGGGTTTAGGAATCCCTACATCTAGGGCTATCAAATCATGAAATTAGTTTGCAATAATAACAGTATCAAATTCTATGAGACAAATCATCGAACACGTTAAACCCTAATCCGATACGTATCCGAAACGCCTATCAAACAGACACGAAACTTAACCAAACTTCATGGGTGGGTCTAGGGTACCTAGATGCATGCTACCATGAAGAAAAATCAGGAGAAACTATAGTGTTTAGGTGTTTACCTATTGAGAGTTGAAGTATCAATGAAACTGACTCCTCGATCAATGAGACGACCAGTTTCCACCGAGCAAACGCCTCCAACTCCTTGCTAGCAATGCTCCAGCAAGTTCTCCTCCTTCCCACGATCACAACGCACTTCGTTTGAGGTGAAACGGAGATCGGATGAGAAAGTTAGGGTTTTGGAGAGCTGGAAACTAGGGTTTTGTAAAGGGGGTGTCAAAACTAATGCAATGCTTATATAGAGGGGGGTTTCCTGTTTTGGCCGGCCATACAAGTCCCTCTAGGGTTAGGGTTGGTTCATGGGCCCCTCTTCTCCATCTAAGTTGAGTTTAAGCCCATTAACAAAAAGGCTAAAAAGGCCAATTAATTAAATAGCCTAAAATGGTCAAATGGCCTTCTAAATTAAACCAAAGTATAAAAATAAATTTTAATTAGTCTAGATGATCATCATATGTCTTGGTTAGTCTCTAATATGGATTTTCTAAGGTTAAACCAAATGCTAAAAACAAACACAAGCCAAAATATCTAGAAAATCACAAAATGACTAAAATGGCTAAAATGACTAAAATACCCTTATTTCAAAAAGTGGGTGCTACAGAAGTATTGCTGTAGAAGTCTGATCTGAAGTCGACCACTTTGTTCCTTGGACTATACGATGATGATGAAGAACACTGCCGGAAGATGAACAACTGGAAGAACTAAGTCACCAGAAAGGTATCGACGCACTTGGGCACTGATGGCGAGGTCGAATGCTTTCCTGCTTTGCTTCACTCTGTTCTTGAAGAAAAGTTGAAGAAGAATGCTCTAGAAAATCAAAGTCTCTAGGATCTGATCTCTTTGTATTCTCTCCCTCTGTCTCTGTGTGTCTCTCATATAAAAAAATAAGTCTATTTATAGACTTGGCTTTTTGTGCGTAAAACTCAGCAAAGTCCTGTCTTTACGCTAGTAACTGCCACCCATGACTGAAGTCATCTTCTACACACGTTGACACGTGTCCTATTATTTCAAATAAGAATAGGATGCACGTACACACATTCTTCGAGATATGTGGCATGAAAGCCACGTAGGCAAACCACGTTCCAAAGTAGTCAGGAAGGATCGAGCGTAAAAACAACCCAAATATACTCTGAGCGTAAAGTAGTAGACTAGGCGTAAAATAGCCCTAAAATGGACTTCTCGCGTAAAGTGGTTGATAAAACAACCTTGAGCGTAAAAAGTAGCCCAAATAAACTTTATGCACACGTCAACTTTGAGCGTATAAAGCTCATATAGTATTCTTGCGTAAAAGAAGCCATCTTGTGAGCGTAAAATAGCTCAGTCTACATACTAAACGACAATATTGGTTTCTGTGTAAAACAAATTCCTTCGAATTCTGTGTTATACGCTGTCAGTAGATCTTTATGTCAGACCCATTATCACTTTACATTAAATGCATGATTTGACAACCTGTCTCTGGCGTAAAATAGTTGGCCTGTCCCTGGCGTAAAGTAGCTGACCCGTCCCTGGCGTAAAGTAGTTGGCATAAAACAGCTCATTTGAGTGTAAAGTTCTATCTCTTTGACTCAGTCTATGAATCACTTTTTACGCTCCTACAGTAACCAATATTCAAAATTTCTATTTTACTACTACTCTCATCATCCAACCAAAGTTCGACTAAAGCCTCTATTCCATCCCAAAATAAAATTCAACTTAAGTCCAACATTATTATACACCACCAACCCAGCCACATAATTAGCTAAAATCAACGCAACAAGTGCTTGAGCAAAATGTACAGAGCTGACTTAGTAATGCACATATATCCCAACGTTCACCAACAAAACATAACTTGAGAAATTTGTCAATTGACTCACCTGACAAGTCCAACCTGCATCACTTATTCAATTATGCCCAAAAAGACATGAATTAGGTATACCTAACTATTTATCTTGGTAAGGCATAATAAAATTCAAAGTCTACTAGCCTACTACATCTCCAGCAATCTAATATCTCAAGCAACTGCTCAAAATGCACAATGCAGCTCTTAAAGAGATCAAACCCAGTCACCCAACTCTCAAACCAGAAATCAAAATAAGAAGATATACACAAATTAAATATCATAACCTAAAAGGAATATATACAGCCCAAATTTACAAATAGAGAATTATACAGAAATAATATTAATTGGTCCCGATAATTAGATTAGCCCATCCTCCCATATTACCAAAGGTTCAGCAGAGTAATTAAACCAAGGTTTAGAAGATTTGTGCAAAGAAAACACATTCAAATAAACATTCTGGTTAACATATAGTCCCAAACCAAGAGTAAAACTATGAAACAAAAGTTTAATATCCATTCAATTTAAATGTTTAGTAAAACTTAAAATCGAAAGTCCAGTTAACATCCAAATCAAATGTTCGGTTTAAAACATTCAAAACAAATGCCCTACTGTACTAAAAACCCAATGTCCCATACCAATCCCAACCAGGTACAGAGGTTCCCTATCCCGTCTTCGAATGACAGCCCTTGAACACGAACAAGACCTGGACACAACCAAGCTGGACACACTCAACCACTGGACACGAGCGCAACTGAATCACGATCTAACTACGGACACGATCTGAACCTGACCAACACCTTATTAATTCTATGCATGCAACCAATATTCTTCATAATAGAAAAGTAGAAAATACCTGAATGATGTTCTGGAATGAATCCAAGCTTCTTCGAGTCGACCACTGGGCTAAAGGGTCCGATACTGCTGTTCTGAGTCCATGGCGGAGTGACAAACCCGAACAAGCATTTGATCGAACAGAAAATATGCATGAATCGAAAAAAAATGTTTATGAGTCAATTTGAATTGTAAATGATTCAAAATTGGAAAGAGTCGATCAGGAACTCACCAAACAACCGAAATTCACAAAACAGGGGATTCCAGCCCAATCTGATCATCGACAAAAGAAATTCGAACAATAAAAGAAATCATTCATCAACCCGCCAAACATAAGATTCATAAAAATTCGATTAAACAGAAACAATAAATTAAGATCGAATTTCTAGTTTCAAGCAATGAGACACTCACTGATCGATTGTTCGAAGAGTTGATTAGCAAAACTTCAGTCGAGCAGTGAAAATAATTCGTCTTGATCTGGAAGTTTGGATCAGATTGATCGGATCAAGATTAATTTAGAGAAGAACAATTTCGGGATGATCGAACGAGACTCACCGGAGAAGAAGATTCCGCCGTTGTCGTCGAGGTGGTGCTCGTCGCCGTTGATCGAGAGAGGGTCGATGACCACCGCTCGTCGGGAAGAGCGACCTAGTCGCAGGAGGGACTCGTCGTTGCCGCTGTGGACTCGCGTCGCCGCCGTGGACTCGTGTTGCCGCTCGGGATGAAC
>JANAVB010010489.1:0-34102 GCA_029216955.1 Iris pallida | reverse complement strand
AACATGGGGGGCAGTAGGTGGGTCCCACTTTGCCGACAATCGGCATCTCTGTCCGTGGGCTTCCTTTAATATGCTCCCGTCATCTTTCCTGCACCAACCATCAAACAGAAGAGAGAGAGAGAGAGAGAGAGAGAGAGAGAGAGCGCAATGCATGCATGCATGCAATCATGCACGGAAAGCATAGCCATCGGCATGGCATGGGCTCGTGCGCGCCGCCCTTGCCGCTGTCAGCGCACTACATGCGTTGCCCACTGGATCCATATCTTCTGTTTTTGTGGGTTGGCGGGTGGGATCGATAACTAAGCCGGACCTCGGTCGAAGGGGTCATTAATACGTGCATATGGGTTCCAGCTAAGGACTTGTTTGGTAACCGAATTTTACTATTTGGATTTGGATCCTCCAAATTCAAATAATGGATTTCAAGATTCAAATCCAACTCCAAATTCAGCTCCAACCAACATAGGATTTGAATTTATAATTAATAATTAAATTATAGTCATGATCAATAATTAAACTATTAATTAATTATGATTAATTATAGTATTATTATTTATAAAATTAATAATTAACGATTAGTAATTAATAATTGACGATTAGTTATTAATAATTATAAAATTAATAATTAATGATTAGTTAATTTTTAAATAAATAACGATTAATAATTAAGATTAATAATTAATAATTAACGATTAATAATTAATAACTATAAATTATAATTAGCGATTAATAATAATAATTAACAATTGATAATTTTTATTACGATTAATAATTATAAATTATAATTATTGATTATAATTAACGATTAATTAACTCTAAATTAAATATTTTAAAAATAGTAATAAATTAATATTATTATGATTAGTAAATTATTATAAAATATGATTCTAATTGTGATTAAAATATTATTAATTAAGATTATAATAAAATAGTTATTAACAAATATTAATTAATATTATATAATACTAATAAATTATTAATATGATAACAAAATTAACTAATTAACTATTTTTAATTAATAATACAACACATAGGATATGATTATTAATTAATATTGTAATAATACTAATAAATTATTAATTAATATTATAATAATAATATAATAATACTAGTAAATTATGATTATTAATAATCAACAAATTATAATTAATATTATAATAATACTAATAAATTATTAATATGATTATAACGAAATTAACTAATTAACTTTTTTTTAATTAATAATACATTTTTTTATTAATAATAATACTAATAAAATAGTTTTTTTTATAATTAACTAATTTTTAACAAAATTATTAAAGAAAAATATTTTTAACGAAATTATTAATGATTAACTAATTTTTAATTTACTAATTTTTAACAAAATTATTAAATAATAAATATTTTAACGAAATTATTAAAGAATAATTATTTTTTCTCCAAAATCCAACCAAATCCAAGTTTTGGATTTTGTCATACTTTCTATATCCAAATCCATCTCCAACCAAACATAGGATTCCATGAATTTGTCTCCAAATCCATAAAAATCCAAATTCCACCTCCAAATACGGTTTACCAAAACACACCGTAAGCCAATTAACTAAGCGTGCGTTTAATTGCAAGATGAAAAATGCATGAAAAAGAAATTAATTCCACCGACTTATTTACTAGAAAAAATTCTATAGAATTTAAAATTTTCCAAATAGCAGTGTTTGATTGCAATCTTTTTCTCGTGAAAAATCAAATAAATTTTACGGAAAACTTAATTTTGGTGTTTGATTGGCTTTATTTTTCACGAAAATAGTCAATTTACATGGAAAATAATATTTTGTTGTTTGGTTGTACTTTTTTCCATGGAAAATTTACATTTTCCATTGAAAATTTAAAATTTTCACATCCACAATACTCAATTCAATATTGTACACTTGATATAGATAATTCGGTCTAACTTAGGAGACATTCAAAATGACTGTACAACAATAATCCCATATCAATTCATTCCAAACCTCCACAATCATTCAATAAACAACAAAAAATTACGTCAATCAAACATAATATATAAACAATACTCAACTGACAACAATAGAAAGATCTTTTACCACAGATGTCCAAATTTGCTATAGTCATTCCTTAACCATATAAAAAAAAATCCAACACATCCATCGTTCTAAAATGAAAAGCTACAAAAAAATCAACGGGGAGGATCCCGTCAAGCTTACGATAGACCCATAATCGTCGGAACTCTAGATCTGTGATCTCAAGAAAGAACTTTTTCGCCTTTTTGTCCCCCCCCCCCAACACACTTCCATCAAATCCATTACATCTCCTTGGTCAATGTCCATCTCTTTTAGCCTTTCCAAGAGTGCTTGTCCGTTCACATAATTTTGTGATGCTTGTTTGTCGAAAGCAACGACAATCATCTCGAAGGACTTCGCTATCTTCGCAAGGGCCAATGCAATATCTTCCATCGATTTTGTACGCTTTCGTCGTTGTGGAGGGCCCCCTTGCAGCACTGTCCGATGCGAATTTATTGAATGACTTGGTTATGTTTCCTCCATATCATTTTCGCCCTCCAAGTCATCTACGGGTTCGCTCATCGGAGGGAAACCATTTCCGAGACCGCTCGCTCACCTGTCGCGACGTCATTACCAAATACCATAAGCAAATCATAGTATCTATGACATAGTTTTTCCTTCATCTTTGCTCCATCAGGTTTTTCCTAAAATTTGACATTCGAGAAGCAAAGTTTAAAATCTAACAAAATGTAACTCAAGTTAAAGCAGCAGAAGCATAGCAAAATATTGATCACTGAAACCACAAAGAACCATATATTGACATAGACTCATAAATAGAAGAAAAAATAGTGAAAAAATGCAAGATAAATTTATAATGCTAAAACCAAAGAACATAAAAGAGCAATTCAAAGACATCAAAATTGATTCTGGAGTGTATCTAGCTCGAGAATGTGCCTGTGTTGGCTCAGATGTAATTGCCTTCACCTTCTCTAGATCTTCCCACACTCATCTGGAGCTGTAAACTTCTGGCATATGAATCCACTCTATTTCATACCAATAAACTAAACAGGATGTAGTATAGACTCCACTCTAAACAGGATGTAGCTCAGTTAATTTAAGGATTATGTGCAAATGTTTCAGAGTAGTGTATGCTGTTGGAAAAGAAGCGCGGAAACCTTTTCCCAAACCGGAGAGTACCTGCGAGAGGACCGAGCAAACAACGCACGAACCCAAAAAATAAGCACACAAAAACAACCACGCAGACACAGAGAATTTTTGACGTGGAAACCCTTGCGGGAAAAAACCACGGGACGATCGGAGTCCAACCCTGAGAAGCCTCCACTAATGGAATAGAAGAATTACACCCTCTACAAACTCCTCCCGATCCAAATCGGATCCCCACAACACTCAGAGACAAGAACATGATTACAAGGCTACGAAGAGCGAGAACGACGAGTAGAGATTACCCGAACACGATCTCCTTCGAACAGCGACCTTCAATCCTCCGTCTTCTCTCCGAAGTTGCAATGGCACTCTTGCCTCCTTCTCTCTCAAACTTGTGTTGTCCAATGCGATAATACGATAATGAATTAGGGTTGAGAAAACTCAATATATCTCCCTAATCCCGCAACCAACCTGGACCGTTGGATTAGATCCAATGATGAAAACTCATCCTGAAATCCGCTTCAGCCCCCCGACACACAGAGTTCGGCCAGAACTCTGTGTGGGGCAACCAGCACTGGATGGCCAAACCCTGGAACGGCCAGACCGAGTTCGGCCAGAACTCGGCCTGGGACCGAGTTCGGCCCGAACTCGGCAGACTTGGTCCAGAACCCCCTTTGGGGCAGCAGCAGCAGTAACAACTACTCCCGAGCTTCTCCGACATCGGACGGCGCTCGTCGCACTCCGGGATCTTCTCCACATAGGTTGGAAACCCCACCCACTCTAACAAATCTCCCCCTTCATAACTATGGGGAGGACGTCGTTATCCGACGACCTGCCTGCAGTACTCAAACTTCCCCCTTGGTAGAATCTTCGTGAACATATCAGCTCCGTTGTCATCTGTATGCACCTTCTCAAGCTCCGCGTCCTTCTTCTTAACCACATCCCGTATCCAATGATACCGAGTCTCGATGTGCTTGGACCGGCTATGAAACGTCTGATTCTTCACAAGATGGATAGCACTCTGACTGTCGCAAAGCAAAGTATACTGCTCTTGCTTCAGTCCCATTTCCTGCAACAGCTTCTTCATCCACAACAGCTCCTTGCAAGCCTCCGTCGCAGCAATGTATTCCGCCTCCATCGTCGACAAGGCAACACACTTCTGCAACCGCGACTGCCACGACACTGCTCCTCCCGCAAACATCATCACGTAGCCTGAAGTCGATCGCCTCGTGTCTACATCTCCAGCTATATCAGCGTCAGTATACCCAACCAGCTTCGGCTCGTCACCACCAAAGGAAAGTCTCCAACCAGCAGTGCCCTGAAGATATCGTAGAATCCACTTGACCGCATTCCAGTGTACCCTTCCAGGATTCGAAAGATACCTGCTAACCGTACCAACTGCATGAGCAATATCTGGCCTCGTACACACCATGGCATACATAAGGCTTCCCACAGCTGAAGCATATGGAACCCGCTCCATATCTTCCTTTTCGTCCTCGGTAGATGTACACTGCTCCTCAGTGAACTTAAAGTGAGCCGCGAGGGGAGAACTCACTTTCTTCGACCCGTCCATCCCGAAACGCTGAAGTACCCGGTGAATGTACTTCTTTTGGGACAAGTGTAGCAGCTTGGACTCTCTCTCTCGGTTGATCTCCATCCCAAGAATAGTCTTCGCTGCGCCCAAATCCTTCATAGAGAAGGCCGTGCCCAGTTGGCGCTTCAACTCCGCTATCCTAGTGGCATTCCGACCCACTAATAGCATATCATCAACATAGAGCAATAAGATGATAAAATCATCATCGACAAAATACCTCATAAATGCACAATGGTCCGACGTCGTCCGTGCATAACCATGCTCCCCCATAAATGACTCGAACTTTCTGTACCACTGCCTCGGAGCCTGCTTCAGACCATACAAGCTCTTCCTCAACCGGCAGTCCAAATGTGACTTGCCCTTCTCACAGAATCCCTCCGGCTGCTCCATGTACAACTCCTCCTCAAGATCACCGTGGAGGAACGCCGTCTTCACGTCCATCTGCTCGACCTCCAAGTCGAAACTGGCTGCTAATGCTAGCACCACCCGAATAGACGAATGCTTGACGACAGGCGAAAAGATCTCATCATAATCCACGCCTTTCTGCTGACCGTAGCCCTTGACTACCAGCCTCGCTTTGTATCGAGGGCGAGTAGCATCATCCGTCTGCTTCACTCTGAACACCCATCGATTTTTCAAAGCCTTCTTGCCCTTTGGCAACCGCACCAGATCATAAGTAGAATTGGTGTGCAAGGAACTCATCTCTCCTGCATAGCCACCATCCACTCCTACCTGTGTTCGTCTTCCATAGCCTCTGCAAAACTTTTGGGCTCTCCTCCGTCAGTCAGTAGCACATACTCATCCGGCGAGTATCTCGTAGATGGTCGACGATCCCTGTTGCTCCTTCTCAGTGGAGCCACTGGTGCTAGCTGTATACCGACAGCCTCCTCCCCTTCAGGAACTACCTCTCCGGCATGCTCATCCTCCTGAGGAATACCCTGACCACCATCAGCAGGCTGATGATCAAGGTTGGGAGCAACTCCATGTACCGGCTCCCCCATAACTGGATCCTCTGCGATGTCCTCTGGAAACTGCTCGAAGCGAAATGACTCTAACTCAGGCAATTTCTCAGCCTCAGAAGGCGTCTCGGAATCCTGAGTGTTGGTCATGGTCTGATCCTCGACGAACACCACGTCCCTGCTTCTGTAGAGCTTTCCTTCCACTGGGTCGTAGAGTCTATAGCCAAACTCATCCCGACCGTAGCCGACAAAGACGCATCGCCTCGTCTTCGGCTCAAGTTTGATCCTCTCGTCCTTCGGTACATGCACGAAGGCTTTACAACCAAACGCCCGCAGGTGACTGTATGACGGCTCCTTGCCGTACCATACTTTGTCAGGCACATCATCCTGCAAAGGAGCACTAGGAGACAAATTAATAATATAAGCAGCTGTGAGAAGAGCCTCACCCCAATAACTGCCCGACAAGTTTGCTTCTGACAGCAAACACCGCACCCTCTCCATCAGTGTCCTGTTCATGCGCTCCGCTACACCATTGAGTTGAGGTGTCTTTGGCGGAGTCTTCTGGTGTCGTATCCCTTGCTCTCTGCAATACGCATCAAAGGGACCGATGTATTCGCCGCCATTGTCGGACCGAACACACAACAACTTCTTGCCCGTCTCCCTTTCAACGGAGGCCTGAAACTCCTTGAAAGTAGGCAGCACCTGATCCTTGGTCTTTAAGGCATAGACCCAAACCTTCCTGGAACAGTCATCAATAAAAGTCACAAAGTAAGAAGCACCACCAAGAGATTTTACCTTCATAGGACCGCAGACATCCGAGTGAATCAACTCGAGCAACGCCGGCTTCCTCGAACTTGGGTGACTCTGGAAAGACACCCTACTTTGCTTCCCAGCCAAACAGTGCGTGCACTTCTCCAACTTTGTAGACTTGAGCCCCGGAATCACTTTCCTGTTCACCAAGTAGCTCATCCCCTTCTCGCTGATATGGCCAAGCCGCCTGTGCCACAACTCGGTAGACGCGTCACTGACTGCGTTCACCTCCTGTGCCCCCTCTGTGCTCCCCTCCATATAGTAGAGACCGGACTTCTTGCTTCCTCTGGCAATCACCATCGAACGTCTGGAAAGCTTCCACTGACTATTCCCGAAGAGACTGAAGAATCCCTCGTCATCCAACCTTCCAACCGACACCAGGTTGAAACGGATATCAGGGACATGACGAACATCCTTGAGAACAAGAACTGCACCCGTCTTCGTTCTCAAATGCACATCTCCAACGGCAACCGCCTTCGACACATCTCCGTTGCCCATCTTCAACACGCCACAGTCGCCTGTCGTGTAAGTGGCAAACAGTGCCCTATTGTGAGATACATGTGCTGAAGCCCCTGAGTCCACCAGCCAAGAATTGTCATCGCAGGCGAGGTTAGTAATGACCTCATCACCTACGACGATCACATCGCCTCCATGCATCGAGGCCGCCGCTGTAGTGTTCTCTTTTGCTTCCCCTTGTCGCCCTTATTCTCTCTCTTCCAAGCGAAACAATTCCGCTTGATATGGCCCTTCTTACCGCAATGGTAACACTCTGAGTCCTCGTACCGACCTTTGGACTTCCCCCTGCTCTTGTCTCTGCCACCACCTGGACCCCTGCTTTTGCCCCTTCCGCGGCTCTCTGAAACAAGTGCCTCTGAGTGGTGGGGTGGATGAAGTGCCCTGAGAACGTCTCCGCATCTCTTCATTCAACACCCCGCTCTTGGCAAACTCCAGACTGACCACGCCCTCTGGAGCAGAAGCGATCATAGATACGTACGGTCTTCCACGAGTCTGGCAAGGTACACAGCAGCCACAGTCCCTGAACTTCGTCGTCGAACTTGACTCCCATAGAAGATAGCTGGTCAACCACGCCCTGGAACTCACTCAAGTGATCCGAAATAGACGCCCCATCCTTGTACCGCAGACCCATCATCGTTCGGATCAGGAACAACTTGTTTACCCCGGTCTTCTTCGCATATAAGGATTCCAGCTTATCCCACAACGTCTTCGCGTGCTCAATATTGGCAACGTGATTGTACACGTTCTCATCAACAAACTGCCATATGTACCCACACACTGTATGTGCTCGAACTTCTAGTCCTCCTCGGATTTATCACTGGGCCTCTCGGTTGCAAACACAGGTAGATGCAGCTTCTTGACAAATAGCAAATCCTTCATCTTGCTCCGCCAATAATGATAGTTTGTGCCATTGAGGTTCACCATGCGCACCGGCTTCGCGTCCATCTCTCCTCTCTGGTTCCTCTGTCAACTCCTGACACCCTTTGAACCCAAAGCTCTGATACCACTCTGTTGGTATCAGCCAGAACAAAACCTATGCTCTGATACCACTCTGTTGGGAAAGAAGCGCGGAAACCTTTCCCCAAACCGGAGAGTACCTACGAGAGGACCGAGCAAAAAACGCACGAACCCAAAAAACAAGCACACAAAAACAACCACGCAGACACAGAGAATTTTTGACGTGGAAACCCTTACGGGAAAAAACCACGGGACGATCGGAGTCCAACCCTGAGAAGCCTCCACTAATGGAATAGAAGAATTACACCCTCTACAAACTCCTCCCGATCCAAATCGGATCCCCACAACACTCAGAGACAAGAACAATGATTACAAGGCTACGAAGAGCGAGAACGACGAGTAGAGATTACCCGAACACGATCTCCTTCGAACAGCGACCTTCAATCCTCCGTCTTCTTCTCCGAAGTTGCAATGGCACTCTTGCCTCCTTCTCTCTCAAACTTGTGTTGTCCAATGCGATAATACGATAATGAATTAGGGTTGAGAAAACTCAATATATCTCCCTAATCCCGCAACCAACCTGGACCGTTGGATTAGATCCAATGATGAAAACTCATCCTGAAATCTGCTTCAGCCCCCCGACACACAGAGTTCGGCCAGAACTCTGTGTGGGGCAACCAGCACTGGATGGCCAAACCCTGGAACGGCCAGACCGAGTTCGGCCAGAACTCGGCCTGGGACCGAGTTCGGCCCGAACTCGGCAGACTTGGTCCAGAACCCCCTTTGGGGCAGCAGCAGCAGTAACAACTACTCCCGAGCTTCTCCGACATCAGACGACGCTCGTCGTACTCCGGGATCTTCTCCACATAGGTTGGGAACCCCACCCACTCCAACATATGCAAGGCTATGTTAACTGTACAGAGTTTGGATATCTTATATTGAACATAATGAAGCTGTACAGATTTCGGATACATAGTTCTGAATATATGAAGATGTTGGTTCATAATTTAAGCAACCTTAATTCTGGGTACTAAATTGACCCATTCAGGCCATTTTGCAGAGAAATACTTACAAATCCTTTGAAAAACAAAGCTGAAACTCTTGGAAAATTTGGCTCAGAAATAATTCTCAAATAAACAAGATTCTCAACAGAGATGGGAACCCACAAAAATATGACCACCACTATAAAATAAAATACTCATTTTCAGAGATCAGAACTCTTGGAAAAATTGGCTCAGAAAACAATTCTCAAATAATCTCAAATAAACAATATTCTGAACAGAGATAAGAACCCACAAAAATATCACCACCAGTATCAAATGAAATACTCAGAGATAAGAACCCACATTTGGTACCAGTATCAACAGATAAGAACCCACAAAAGTATTTCCTTCTAAGAATCTCTGTTGAGAAAATACTAGCAACCACTTTGCAAAATTACAAAACTTGGCTCAAAAACTCAAGATTCATAGCAATTGCATCAACATAATGTAATAATTTTTTTTACCTTAATATAGGTCTTCCAAGTGATGGGATCGACTGAAATCCGTCCACTAGAGTCCAATCCAAAGCCGCTAGTTTTGAACAATTCAGTAATCTCGTCACATTCCTTTTTTAGCATCCTCAATCTACCCCTCACTTTGTCAACACAAATTAAAATATGACATGCTTCCCTCACTCTCTCTATAAACTATAATAAAGCATAAAATACATCAATGGTACATCCACTTCAACATATTTTAAATGTTATTGAAAGTAAAAAAAAATATAGCGTTTTAACCTTTGTAAGATCCTCAGATTTGAACCCCTTTTTGGTTTGTTTTGGTCTGGCAAGCACTATCTCAAGAAGACCATTGATTAGTACTTGATCCATATTTTCTGTTCATCTAACTTTTTTCTTGGATTGTTTTTGACTTGGGGTACAACTTGAGATGACGTTGGAGCAATTTTCTCAATCTCGGGTTAAAAGTTGTGGCCGTGTTAGGTCTAGGGACACAAAATATGACAGATAAAAAATAATACAAAAGAGTAAATTTTGAGGATGAATGAATCAATACACGAATGTCGATACTCAAGTGTAACCTGTACAAATGTTTACATGCCGTTGTTGGAAAAATATGTGGAGAATTAATACTTGGAAAAATATATGGATAAATATCAGAAGAATCTATATGTTATATAGGTCTACTTATTAATCATAGCTTCTCTAACCCAACATATGTTATTGATACTGAAAAACTCATTTTTAAGTTGTTAGTACACCTCCAACTCAGAAGAACATACTGTTACAGGTTCTGCTTCCTGATGTTGCAATATTACATGAAGATACTATAAAATAGGTGATAAAATATGTTGAAACAAGTACTATAAAGTTCATTCAACTGGCACATAATTATTGGGATTATAATCAGCCCACATATCGTTAGCGATCGTAGCTCTCTTATTGGTCCACGCAGCTTCAGGTGTGACAGTGATGTGGGTATTGTCAGGGGCACCTTCAGGTACATCGACATGTGGAGGGTTAAATTCATCTTCACCTTCACTTTTGAAATTATCACCTTCTGTATATTCATCACAGAGATCATCATTGTCATCAACCCGTAAAAAGTTGTACAAGGCACAACATGCAAGAACTATCTTCGCTTGCGTGTCAATATCGTAGAACGGTTGGTGTCTAAGATAAGCAAATCTTTTCTTCAACAAGTCAATCGTCCTCTCAACAACGTTATGGAGAGATGAGTGGCAAAAGTTAAACGACTCTATGCTATTTTGAGAAAGAAGTCCCACAATATCTCTACGATGATAACGCGTACTCCGATACGGTGTGACGAAGCCTAGAACCAAGGGGAACCCCACATCGGCAAGATAGTATTTATCTATTATTAGAAATAACTATTAATGCATCTAGATGTTAATATTTAAGTTGTTAAATTTATGAACAATCACGGGATGTAAAGCATACCAATTGGAACTGTTAGTGTATGTCCTTGTCGTAAAACTGTACTCCTCAACAAACGACCATCATGCGCAGACTCCTCCCAGCCAACAAGCACATAGGTAAAGTTCATATCAAATGTGCATGCCACCAAAACATTTTGAGATATTATTTATTTTCTATTTCGATAGCTAGAGTATTCATGCACATGCACGTTTGCAGCAATGTGAGTACCATCGATGGCACCAACATCATCCTATAAAAACAAAAACTATTCTATTAATTTTAACTAAAAAAAATAAAAACATAACTTTCTATAGTAAATAAACATTGAACCTAAAAGTAATGGTACCAGCCTTCGTCACCCTTATCGTAGGGGGAGTTCTGGGCAGTGGCGTTGATGACGACGTCCCTATAGAGTGCAAGAGATGCATTTAACACCCTATGGAAATAATGGCTCAAAGTTTGGCTAGACCTGAAAAAGGTGTAAGCTTCCATCCTGCTACGATGGTTGTGGCCAACTGTGCTTAAAAACATTGCCACTTGTTCTTCAACTCGCACAAATTGGCTATTGGCTAAACCATAACCACGTAGGCGACCACATAATCGTTGGATTGCACTAATTTTCATCTGAAGCATCTCATGGCATACCTTGTTGCTCAAGCCGAACATTCGATTCAACGCTACCTCTCTCAGCTTTAAAATTACGAGAAGGGTGCCTTATGAGACGTCGGGTAAAATGATGTTGCATCATAATACTATAGATCGCCACTGCTTGCATCATCATCATCATCCAAAATATAGTGACAAGTTGCATTTGCCTCGGTACTCTCACCATTCTGACAATCCTTAAGGTAAGACCAAATCAACCAATAAACATAGAGACCTAAATATAGATTTTTAATGTTATACTATACCATAAAATTAAATAATCCAAAAACAATTTTAGACATTGAACCAATTTTATTCAAATAACACACACATCTATGCTAACTGCTCATCTTTGCATATTGCAGAGGGTTAGGAAGACTTGAACTCGAGTGGATTTTAACATAAGGAAGGGCACCAACCAACAACAACAAATCCTGACTCGCCGTCACCAACAACTCGACACAGCGACACAAATCCCCAAATCGAGAGAGGATCGACACATTGATACAAAATTCCAAGTCTACACAGCAACACATCGAGCCCCTACGTCGTCATCGACTTCGAAGGCTAGTAGACGGATCCAGACCGTCCGCCGTGAGATCTCAACACAGCAACACAAATTACTGTGTCGATCTCCAAATCGCGTGAGAGAGAGAGAGAGAGATGCTCGAGAGAGGCAAAAAATGCTCGAGAGAGAAGAAATTGATATAGGAGAGAGAGAGGGAGAGAGAGTACCTAGCCGAGCGCGCGCGCGAGGGAGGGGGCTGTGGGAAAACTCCTTCGTGGGAGAGAGAGTGGTTGTTGGCGATCGTGAGAGAGAGAGAGAGAGAGAGAGAGCCGATCCCCTATTCTGCTCGTATGTGAGAAAGAGAGGTTGGAAAAAGAAAATTTTCCACGTAAATTTGTTCCGATGGACTGGACCTGTTTCATTCTCCACACTTTCCATAGAAAATATGAAAAATAATAATTTTGTGGAAAACAATTCCATGGAAAATATAAGATATCAAACACTACATTTGGTAGAAAATTTGTGATGGAAATATTTTTCATGGGAAAAAAAGCCCAATCAAACACAGCTAAGAGTTCTTTTTTGTTCGTCCATCAAAACTAGGTTTGTTCACCTTCAAATAAAAAGTTGACACTGTTAAATCGATTCAACATAAACAACTTTGAAATTGGCTTTGTAAGTATTTAAAGTTATTTTAATTAAAAGATTTGACACGTGTCAATTTCTTATTGAAGGATACAAATATCCTAGTTTTGATGGATGAACAAAAATAGATCCAATTAGCTAATCCCTTTGTTCTCTCTGTCTCTCTCTTGGTCTCATCCAAATCTTTACATTGAATCCTAGTTAGTATCAGGAGGGGTACATACAGGTGCTTCGATTTCACAATTAACAATTGGTGGGTTGTTCATATTCATAATTGGTGGTGGATTAAGATGGTGGTGCAGACATGTTATGTCGTATCGTGTCCGATGAAGCAGGGCACGGATTGAATGTACTGCCGGTACTTGAGCCTCCAACTCGATCGGCACATCTACTGACGAAATTGTATCGTATCTGACCATTCCTACTATAGGCTTTGGTCAGCCCAACTTTTTTATGTAAATTTGATCTAATTCTCATATATTCAAAAAATAAGAAGGAATTTTTAAAAAACAATCGAAATAGGACACTAATTAGTAGAAAAATTAAATTTTATCAATGGACCATTTTTCAATTACATACATATACAATTTAGATTGATCAAATATTTTAAGGAATGGAAACAATATTTAATGTCTTCAAATTAAATATTTTGATAATAAATTTGAAAAAAAATCTATTACATTTCTTATGAGTTATTGTCTTCCAATTTTCATGTCTTCGGAGTCTTCTGGCTAAAGTTTAGTGTTATTGTCAGTGTAGTACAAAATATTGATGTAGTGACTTTTTTTTTACTTCAATTGATTGGTCTTTCAGAGACTTCCAGCGAACAAATTTGTTCTCATAATTTCAAAGGTCATTCGGTGAAGAATGTCACGACCCGCACCCGCTTTGCAGACGCGAGAGCGTGAGCAAGCCAGCTACGCATCAAGCGGACTCCAGCCCGACTCGAATACGTAAACGCTGTCACGGCTAGGGTAAGTTGCCAAATCATGGCAAACAAATCTATATCTCAATCCATAATAAGAATAATAAACATGAATGAACACTATGGGTCGTGGTCTGCAGCCCACTAGCATAAATGTCCGATAAGACTCTAAAGGAAATAACAAGAGTCTAAAACTGAATCAAGAAACATGATATCTCATGATAAGGTATGAAAGTACGAGCGATAATAAACACGATAACGATACCTGAATCCCGCAAGCGTATCATCACATCTGCCATCCAGAACCACTAGCTAACTCCATGCAATCGCTAAACCTGAAGAGATCATCAGGTCCTCAGGGGACATAGCAGATACATAAAAATATCTATCTAGCAGTTTATTATGTAATAAAGAAAATACAGGAAATAAACAGGAATAGACCAATCAATACGAAAATACGACTATACCCGACTGGAAGAACCACTACGCATAAACGAACTGCTAGAGAAGAACAAGAGAACACGATATCAAGATGTCAATGGATAACCACTCGAATACTCAAACCCTCGCCCCTAGTGTGGACTCGCAGGTTTGAACAACTACTAACCCTCGTCCCGAGTGTGGACTCTGGTTAGCTTCAACTACTAACCCTCGCCCCTAGTGTGGGCTCGCAGGCTAGGATCACCCTCGCCCCTAATGTGGATTCGCAGGTGTGGATCAATAACTACTAACCCTCGCTCCTAGTGTGGGCTCGCAGGCTAGCATCACCCTTGCCCCTAATGTGGACTCGCAGGTGTAGTCCAAATACTACTAACCCTTATCCGGGTCCAAAAATTGCACAAATGTTGTAAAACAATATTAAATAATAAGAATACAAATTTTTGTATAAATATTCAAATAGTTAAAAATGCACATTAGTACCTAAAATAATTTAGAAAATATTGTACACACATCAAATATGCCTACGTGGTCGACTTTGGTCTCACTACATACCTACAAAGGCTTAGATTCGGTTCGGGCCCAGTTCGGGCTAAGTTGGTACAATCGGGTCATCTAAAATCAATATATCTAATTAATAAATAAATAATTCATCGGTGGGGGTTAAGTCGCAACTTGATCTAATTTTCCTAGTTAGGACGTCACTATGGCTCGGCCTTTCCTACCAGGGCTAATACACTAGTCAAAGCACGCCATTGCGCTATCCGTACCACGATTTCTAATCACCTTGTACTTCAAAACTCAACCATGGCTAATCTCAGTTACAGTAATAATTAACTAAATAATTATCTATAAAATTCAAAAAAAACATATTTAAATCAAATAAATAATAGAAAAAATAATTTAAAATTTTTTGGGAAAGGAGGCTACAAAGAAGAAGAAGAAAAAGGAATGAAGAAATAATTCTGCTGGGGTGATGAGAATCACCGTTGCTCAAATCAAGATTCACCCTACCGCGATCTACTTTCAGGAACCAGCAATTTCTAATGAAAGTTTTGGAACACTCATCGTCACCTTTTGTACGAAACTTATCTGGACCCTGAAGGCAGCGATCACACAACTCTCTTCGTGTCTCAATTTCGGAGTAAGTCTTCAAAGGAGGCACACGAAGAGAGTATTTCTATAGTTGGATGGAAATCCTAACCCTAATTCTGGCCGCCAACTGATTGATAAAAGATATGAGCGAATAATAAAAACATTTGACTGAATTAAATTAAAATCCCACAAAAGATGGATCTGAATAATTGGCTCAATATTTCCATAACCGCTCAAATATTCAATCAACCTAACAATACACTAACAACGCCCATGAACCCAATAGCCCGTCAGTCCATGCGCCCCCGCGCGCAGTCGCTCAGCAGCATAGGCGCACAGTACCACAGCGGTGCATGCGCACATACGCGTAAACGTGCATAGCCCACGCAGGCCTCTGCCCATGAGCCTAGCACATGCGACTCGCGCACGAGCGCATCAACAACGCACAAAGCACCATGGGGCCCTTCTTAACACAAAGCTATTGTGGTGTAGTAATTTGTTTGTTAGAATATACTAAAGGTCCTTAGTTCAAATCTTCGTAGTAATTTTTTTATATTATGTATAGGCCCCTATTTTTAAAATTCGTCCCAGGCCCTATGAGCTTAGGACCGGCCCGGAAAACAATCCTTCGGAACGGATGATCCTACGGAATACAACAATACGTCTCTCAAAATAAGGATATTGTGGACCAACAACCTTGTTGATTGGTCGCACGGAACATGATAACAGAGCAATCCCGCGATATTGGATCATAGTTCCACTGAACTGAGCAGTCATATGAAACCGATGCTTCTTGTGAAACCATAGTCCCATAAAACTGAGTACTTCCGCGATGTTGTTGTTGGTTCCCCTACGTCGTGGACCACTTCAGCTTTCTCACCTCTGCCAACCCGACTAAGAGCATCTCCAACCCTATTCTGAGTTTAGAAAAAATGGTTGCCACATAGGAATGACAAGCTTTCATTTCAAAAATCCTTCTCCAATACAAATGTAGAATTAATCATGAAGTTGACATGGCAAGAAAAATGTGAAGTTGGTTGTCTAGATCTAGATAATGTACTTCACAATGAATTTGTCTCTACATCATCAATTATGAATAGATATAAAAAATGAAAAAGTTGAGGATTTCTTTTATGGACGGGTTTTTCGGATCACTGATGTCATGATCGACAACACTTATGGGTTTGAGTGGATGTCTTTTATGGACGGATTTTTCGGATATAACCAAATCAGAATGAACCCCGAAGATGAAAAACATACCTCTTTCCGTAATTTTCTAAGGGTCTACTGCTACACAATCATGCCGTTTGGTCTCAAGAATGCTGGTAAAACCTATCAGCCGGCCATGAGTACCATTTTTCGTAAATATTTATGAAAATAGTTGAATGTTATGTCGATGATATTGCTGTCAAAAGTCGTCTAAAGGAAGATCACATCCAAGACTTAAGAACTATCTTCGATCTAATGCGCCAGCATCAACTCAAGATGAATTCCACCAAGTCATTCCTGGGAGTCTCTAGCAGCAAATTCCTTGGATTCGTTATTACCTCTAAGGGTATACACGTTGACCTCGAAAAAGTCAAACTATTCAAGAGATGCGCCTCCACGCAACATAAAAGAGCTATAAGGTTTCCAGGGACGGCTTACGTAGGTCAGGAGATTCATCTCAAATCTCTCTGGACGCTGCAGACCGTTCACTCAACTAAGAATTTGGACCGAAGAATGCCAGCAAGTATTTGAAGACATAAAGCGATACTTGATGAACCCTCCAGTCCTAGTGCCTCCAGTCACAGGGAAACCCTTCCTGATGTATGTTCGAGCAATGGATCATTCTCTGGGTGCCCTACTAGCCCAAAAGAATATGGAAGGTCATGAGCAAGTGTAAGCCTCCTGGATTTTAGGGTTCTTTTATAAATTTTATATGAATTATTTTTAATAAATATAATTAGTTTTGATTATTAAATATACTTATTCGTGACTTTAATTTTTGGAACGTCAGAGATGTCAATCTCTCAAACTTCCTTTATAAGTTTTGTAGTAGATTTATCATTTTGGTATATGATGTCCCACTCAAGCTTGTTCACTTGTATCATTGTCACTCCCCATTTTCGGAATACGTAAATTTTTGATTTTTTTCATGATATGGTATCTGGCACCTGTATCTTGAATGTATGTATCATATTTGTAACTAGCCATGGCATGAGACAGTATCTCATCGCGATTAGTGTGCCACCCCTTGTCCTTGTTCGTTGTAGGCGTGGTTCACTATTTCGATGATAGGATTTCTGAACCGATTGTGGTTAGGATTTTTATTTATTTAATTAGTTGTATCATGTAGCAATTAACATGTCATTAGTCACATGGTTAGAGCATGTTTAGGACTTAGGGTTTTCTTAAGCCAACCCCTATATATTCTCTTCCTCACTCTTTCTCCTCATTCATTCACTCTTTTTCATTCTTTTCCTCCCAACGTTTAGGCAAGTACATCTTGCACCAAATGGAGAGATTCTTGTTTTTATTTCTTGATTTTTCTTTGATATGATTTGTCTATATTGTTCTTCTCATCATCCTCTACAAGTTTAGTTCTTGGAGTTTTTGATTTTAATGGCTAGTTTTGTGTAGATCTAAGTTTGTGCCATTTTTGATTTCTTGGGTTTTGATCTATCAAACTTCTTTGTTTTCAAAATCTAGTTGTTCTATGTTGAGAATTTCGTTCTACCCCATTTTGACCTATGGAAGTCCAAATTTGGATTTAGAGTGAAGGTTTTATGGAGCTTGGAAGCTGTGGGTTCCATGGCCATCCTTCTCAGATTTCGGAGAAGATGGGTACCCACTTACTCAGCCTCATGAGACTTATTAAGCCAGCCGCGGGGTACCTACTTACCCAGCCGCATAGATGGGTACCCACTTACCCAGCCGCATGAGATTTTGTTAAATCAGCCGCATGAGACTTATTAACCCAGCCGCATAGATGGGTACCCAACCCAGCCGCATGAGATTTTGTTAACTCAGCCGCATGAGACTTATTAACCCAGCCGCATAGATGGGTACCCACTTATCCAGCCGCATAGATGGGTACCCATTTACCCAGCCGCATGAGATTTTGTTAACTCAGCCGCATGAGACTTATTAACCCGGCCGCATAGATAGGTACCCACTTACCCAGCCGCATGAGATTTTGTTAACTCAGCCGCATGAGACTTATTAACCCAGCCGCATATATGGGTACCCATCCAGCCGCATAGATGGGTACCCACTTACCCAGCCGCATAGATGAGTACCCATCTACTGCCGCTCATAGTGCCTATTTTGGATGTTTTTATATGTTTTATGTCCTATTTGGCTGATTCGTCCAAAATTTCTCCCAACTCTCAACATAAAAGTTGTAGATCTTTGTCTTGGCTTCAAGGACCTTCATGTCTCACTTTAACCATAATTCATATGTGACTTTTATGTCACGAGGGGTCCACGTGACTTCCTGACTTGACCGTTCCTGACCTGATTACCTGTATACGTGCTGGTACATATTCTAAGTGTGTATTGAGATACAATATTAGTGTGCTGCGGTGCTATTTAATGAGTGTACTGAGGTGTGACTCTACGTGCTAAGTGATCATTCGTGTTATATGTCAATACATGTGTACCTTCCAGCAGGTCATAGTAATTGGTCAGTGTCGTGGTAAAATAATTGTTGTTTGATGCATTACACTAAGCATGGATCTAGATTGAGCCGATGTGGATTCATACTTAGGGTACGCGTACTATGGTACGACAATAGGAGGATGACCATGTGACCACGACATATAATTCCATATCAGGGTTAATCTAAGAATTCAAATTGGTAGATGCATTGGGTGGGAAGAATCCCGAGATCGTGCCATACTGGCCACCCCAGGTCCTGTCCTGAAGGGTCGGATTGGCCGATACAGTTTCATTCGCCTATAGTGGATGACTATATCCGACTCCTACGTGCTATGTTATATGTTTTAGCACGGTGGCCTTACGGGGACCGGTGCATAATCAAAGTGCTATTGTATATGTATATTATATGGTTTGGCTAGCCCTGCTGGGTTGATACGATTGAGGATTACTTTTATATATTGCATTACTGGGATAACCCAGGCAAATCATAGCGTAGGATTGATTGGCCGCTTGTAAGCTGACTTGTTTGTGATATGTTTTTTCTGTTAGCTACCGAGGAACATGGACTATCGTGGTGCGTGGTCCAACCCATGTCCTTGTTTGGTTGTTGGGTTGGATATTATGCTGCGATAGGCTATGGACCGAAGTCGCGATCAGAAGCCCTTTTACCTGCCCATGGTTATAGGATATATCTTATTTCGGCACGATATTGGCACCGTTTGTCCTTGTTTGGTTGTAAGGGTGTCGTATTGTCTCGATGATATGGTATAAGCTTATAACTCGAGAATCAGGTCTTATTTAACTCATTGGATTTATCTCACTATTTTGTGCTCCCTTGTGGTACTTGCTATTCGGGGCCTGACCCCGCTGGTTTTGTTTGGCCAGATTTCGTAGCAGCTCCAGAGGATCCAGCTTTCCACCCGAACAATGGTGCATACCAGGAGTATGGGCGCCAGGGACCATGAGTGGGTTACTTCTTCACCGCTCTGATATCTTCTATTTTGTACTTGGCGTTTAGCCCCGGCACTTGTTAGCCGGCAGTTCTGGACACTAGTTTCCTTTGCATAATTGTAATTAAATCAGACTGCAGCTGACTATAGTTATGTACTATTGACTCTTGAAACTAGCTCATCATTTTGTATAGCTAGACTCATGAATCATTTTGATGAAGCGTAGGGGACGCCTTACTGCTTTGTCTTATATGATCATTATTTACTGCTTCTTGTTTTGATTGATTGAGACATAGATGCTCTGTGGGACCATAGGAGACCTGATTGTAGCATGCACCCCTAGTCTCTTGACAGCCACGATCGCCGTATGATGTTTATATACCTCATACGGTGTAGCTGGCCTAGTCCGTCTCAGTATTCCGGTACTGGGACGTGACAATCATTTTTTGTATCATACAACTTTCTGATCAATTTAGATTATTTGACCTTCTCTACCATAGAGGTTGACCTAACTTTCAATTTGATTTTGGGACTCGAAATCTATCCAACATAATCCACCCAATATATGGTTTTGACTGAGTACTATGCACATGCCACTTGTGTGCCATCCGACTGAGCTCCCACGTGCTTAATTTCATCAATGATCATAATGACTTAATTTGTAGTCATGATCGCTACAAGCCCGAACCTGACTCAATCTAGCCCGAACGTGGTCCGAATCAACTAAAACCATGTACTCATCTAGTGCATCCAAGGGTCCATGTAGATATATACTAGATATAGGCATTTGCACTTATTGTGGTCTATTACGTGACTTATAGAGAAGGAGAATAATATATATGTAGGTACGTTTGCTATTAAACTTATATTTTGATAAGTGATAACAATTTTCTAAAATTGCCTTCTTAGATTTTTGGAAATGATTAGGCCAATGTATATAGTTTTATGGAACCAGTTAAATTATGACACACCCCATACAATTTGATATATAAATATTTATTTTATTTTTTTTCTACTATAAAATTTTTAGAACCTTATAATTTATCTAAGAGCACCAACATTTTTGTCCTATTCTAAATCCAAATTGTAGTGAGCCCAGAAATCACTCTTCTTTCTTAAACCTCCCCATATTAAATATTAAGCTCAACTCACCGTTTGCAATAGCGGGCAAGTCCAGTCAGGTCTTCCCAAATACATTTTGTTCCTCCTTAATAAATTTTTCTCTCACTTATTTTGAGTCTACAAGCCCAAGTCATAATAGATTAATGATTTTCCTATCCTAGTATATTTCAAAATGTGTTAATTAAATATAGTTTATAAATATTATAAATATTATTTTATTTATATATAGTTATGCTTTTCACTTCAAATCAATCGTGACTATTATAGTCGTTTTCATTTCTTAATTCGAGTATCGTGCCGAACTTTGATTTTGGACTCCAATATATTAAACTAGGCTATTTGGACTATTCTGGACTCTATGGAACTATCTGTCCCGTCGTTTGGGACCATCTTGTGGAGCATAGCATTGTACTTATCCCGTGTCGACAAGTTCGTGTCGCGCACGTCAACTTCAACCCAATCGAGGCGAGTAAATTCTTTGATAGTTTTCATTGCTTTAATATTTACTATATTTGTTCAGTTGTAGTATTTTATTTGATTTTCGACACGAGGATACACGGACTAGTATATGTTAGATTCCGTCATGAGATATTATTTATCACGCCATGACCCAAAAAATTGCTCGTCCTCGCATCGATTTATCCGAACCATCGTCCTTGCTGGAGCGTGATGCCGTACGAGCCTGGAGTTGCAATCGTATAAGGCAAAATGACAAGTTCTTGAATGTTTTGATTTGATATTAGCAACAAAAAATAGAGTATACGAAATAATTCTCTTTATTGATAAATGAACAGATATTACAAAGGCTTTCAATAGTCATAATGAATTTGCCAGATTGGCTACAACATCAAGTTCTCTCTTGCCCACAAACGATTTCACCGTTCCATACATCATGCCTTTTATATCTCGGTCGCATCAATTATGTTACAAGTTCGAGTGTCCATGCGATCGCACGCTTCAAACGCTACGACATTCCATGCCTCAGCATGATTAAGCGAAGCTCTGCCGCGAGCAGACCATTTCCTGAACCTGCTAGCAAACTAGTAGGGGATTAGTACTTTCGTCCTCGTTGTACCGATAGAAGATCCACTTAACTAAACCGATATTTAGTAATGAATTGATTCATACAGTATACAATTTAGTTATCTTCTATGTTCGCCTTAGGATCAATTTCATGGCATATTCGAAAGTAGTAAGCATGTTATCATGGCAAGCATGTTATTTCGATTCGCATAAGCAAACAGGCAACCAATATCAATCTCGTGTTTTTTGGTAACTTCTTACCAATTCTGACGCACTCGCCCTTGCACCGACGCAAGGTAAATACGCCTCATTCCTTCTTTGTCATGTTATAAGTGCTCTGTGAAGGAGCTCTGTGTTCCTGTACTTTTGGCCTACCGTTCCTTAACTATATGAAGGTCATTGGCGTATCCGCGCCGGAATAGACTAATTATTTATCTTTTTTCTTTCCTTTTCTCAAACTGCATAATCCGACGTCCTCTCCGTACGGGTTTGCTGGACACTATCCGAAGACGCCGAATTTACCATCAATTGTGGCTTATCACATCAGTAGCAGATCACAAGTCATACCCAAAAGATGTGCACCAACAATGATTGTTCATTCCTTCTAGGCCGAACGGTCCCAGCATCCTGGTACAACCCGTTCGAGGGAACTCATATCCCACCCGTTCATAGAAAATATCTTAAGTCCATTCGACCATACAATGCGGCATCAAAATACAACCAAACATAGTCTTGAGTTTGAAACTCAGACTTTATGTCGTCTCGTATTTCTCTATTCTTTCAATGTATTCTCATTTCAATCTTTGTTTCAATGTTCAATGACACCATGCCCCAACTCAATGTTCGTCAAACGAACAACCCGAAGGTCCTGAACATTTTTGAGACATCATGTCACATCCGACAGTTCCGTCACATTCATGCCACAACTGTTCTCTCGCAACGAAGCTGTCTTTTATGATTCTCGTGCATGTACGCACGCCTTGACACGATTGTTCTCTATTCATCGAGTCGTGCATGTAATGCATGCCTCGATACCATAATTTCTATGTTCTATGCCTTAGTGTTCAATGTATGGTCCTTTCCTCCGACTCGTGAAACTGAGTCACGCCTCGATAGGGTATTCAATATTCTATAGCTCGTGTACTGAGACACTCACACCGATATAGTCTTTCAATGTTCTAGCATACTAAATCGTACGCGGGGGCACAGAATGAGTCATGCGTTGAGGCACTTGTCGATACAGTTATCATATGTTCTTATGGCTTGCGCACCGAGGCGCTCGACTTTGCGATATTCAATAAATAGCGACTCGTACATTTGATGTACATTTTATTTCAATTGTTCTATCTAGTGTTCGACACGTACTATGTTCATCTCTCGATCGAGCCACATCCGTGGTCTCGATAGGTTGACTTAACATATAATGATATATTTACTTAGGCACGAAGGAGTAGGAAAGAGAAGTCAAAGTCCTCCCACCTTAAGCCGATACGCCTTGTCGTTTTATCGAACCGATGCGGCTCGATTTCATAACTTGTTGCGTGGCCAACTCTTCTGAGTTAGCCACTCGAGCACTTTGTGCTATGTTGAATTATCCAAGCGATTTGGCCAATCGAGCCTATGCCTCAGTCCGTTGCGAGTCATTAATTTGGTTTTGCGGACCCCGTTGTAAATAAGGCAAAATGTCGACCTCTTATACTACCAAAATACAGGCAAATAGCAACTAAATTATTAGCGACGGACAACTCAGTCGCCTATTAGCGACTGATAGGCGACGGCGTAGTTTATTAAAATATGTTATAACGTTAGCGACTAACTAGAGACATGGTAGAGACGGATAATGTCTAACGACGTACTAGCGACGGTAAAATCCGTTGCTACGTTTCAATAAAAATTGAAAGAGATGGTTTTATTTTCATTCTAATTTTTTTTAACAAAATTCGATCTACTCTCTTCCCCCCTCTCTTTTCCGATCACCCGACCCCTCCGGCGTCCCCCCTCCGGCGACCCCCCTCCGTCGACCCCCCTCCGTCGACCCGTCCTCCAGCGACCCCCCCTTAAGGTACTTTTTTCCTCCTCTCCCTCTCATTTTCCCCTAATTTTGGATTTTTGCATTTTTTGCTTATTAGGGTTTCGATTATGGGCGAGGGTTTCGACTAGGTACTCGAAGACGTAGCACGTGTTCTCTACATATATTGTTGTTACATCTTCACATGGTAGGGTGCTAACTTGTGTTATTGATTGATTTGGAGAGGACATATGCATTTGGGGGTTGGGTTTAGAATTTTCTGCACTGTTCTGTCCATGTTGGACAAAGGTTTATTCGTAGGCTACTTGTCTAATATATGTGCTCTGTGATTGATAGATACAAATTTAGGATCAGTCATCTATGCTCTAATGTCGACCTTACTATAGTTAAATTCATTACATTGGTTAACCCCTACAAAACCTTTCTCATGTGCTTGTCCATTCTGTTGATGTATCAGTATAATTCATTCAGTTCGTACTCAATTTTTGCTCAGTTGAAGGCACGGGATTTGAGTATGTTAATGTTGAGTGCATCAATGCAAGAGATGTGACTATCTTGAGTATCAATAAGTGAGGAGGGTTTGGCTTCAGGAAAACAGAAAGGAATTGGCTTAGGTATTTGGCCTGGCCAATGAGCAGACCATTAGAGGTTCAGTCCCTGTGAGTTTAGAAGGGTGTCCAATGACACCCAGTTGGAGAAAATGGGAATTTAAGTCTCATGTGTGTCCTGCAGATAATATATGAGAGATAGGCTTGGGTTTGGTTGTTTAACATCTGTCCCAAATCCATTTTGTATGTTGTCCCATATAAATTTAGTGCTAGTGAGTATACCCTTTGTTCTGTCTATATGTATCAGACCCCCAAATGATATCCTGCATCATGCATCAGAGCATTAGTTGGGGTATGACTTGTTCCCTTTTGCGTGCCTCTCTAAATAGAATTTGTGTGAGGGAGTGTGTGAATAGATAGTGAGTTTTCAGAGAGAGGCCATATTTGAGACAAATTCCTATATCCCTTGTATCCCTGATGATGATTCAGTTGCAATGCATCCTAGATTCAATCCATATCACATAGTCATTTTCTATATTCTCTGTCTTGCTCCATTATTTAGTATCAATTCACTAGTGTGACTCACTCTTCATTTTTTGTTCAAGTTATCATATGATATGTCCCTCCTTCATTTATTTTCCTGTGCTATCAACCCTTATAATAATCATATCTTAGTTTGGTAGGTATCCTGCACTAATGTTTGATATCCTGCATAACTTGCAATACTTCCTTTGCATTCACATATTCACTGCACATATGGCTTGACCTACACCCTTGTTTTAGCCCTTGTATTTATCTACTGCATATTAATGTTGCATGTACCACCATTTGCCCACTGCCCTCACTTGGGTTCAGTTAGGCACCTCAAGTTGCATATTCTGCTCCTCCAAACATGTCTGCATTACCCATTAGTCCATGTACTCCACTGTTCTATTTGATATCCAGGATGGACAACCTCATTATTTGTACTGCCTTATCTTGGTTCAGTCCCCAAACCAATAGAGCAGTTTAGTCCTTAATATTTTGTATCAGTTATGTAGTTATTAGAGTATCATTAGGATGGGTTATTAGAGTATCAGTATTTGTATCCATCCAGTCTTTGATAAAAGTTCAGTCTACCTTATACTTTGAATCAATCCAGTTGTATCCATCTTAATATCAGTCCTACATGTTAGATTCAATTCTCTAATATTCTGTAATATTCAGTGTACTTTTGATTCAGTCCAGTTCTGCCTATTTGGATTATGGGTTTTGACTTTGTCCAACTAGGGTTTCGATTATGGGTGAAGGGTTTCGACTTTGGTACTTGAAGACGTAGCAACCTTCTGATAGAAATGTTGTGTTCTCTATTTTTTTAGTGGGTCACGTGTTCTCTACATGTATTGTTGTTGCAACAAATTACCTGCTTCTAGGGCGCTCCTGTACGAGTTACGTACACTACATATATAGATTAATACTTATGTGGACAGGACATCAGTACTCGTAATTAATTGGCTACTCAAGTTCAAACACTTAGACACTAACCCACTAACACTAGGATACCATATCAACCTTGGTCATATTGGTATCCCAATACCAATACCATGGTTGGAATCCAATACCTTAACTTGGGTAAACCTATACCTTACCTTGATATCTTGATACCTTACCTTGGTACCTTGATACCATACATTGGTCACAAGGTAAACTAATAATTTACCTTGAAGGAAAGGTAATTCATATTTACCTTAAGATACTGACTTGGTATCATGAGATACCAAATATCCCTCAAATATCTAATTAACTAACTATCTAATGCACTAACAAAACATCTTAACTAATATCTAACATATAACCTATAGAGACTAACTTTCTAACATACCAATATCTAGAACTAACATAACCTACTAACATATTAATATCTAACGTACTAGATATCTAACATCAAACTATTTAACAAAATACTAACATCTACTATCTAACTAACACTCATACTAACAAATATTACCCAACAATAATATATATATATATATATATATATTATATATAATATATATATATATATATATATATAAAAATATATATATATATATATATATAATATATATATATATATCTATAATATATATATATAATATTATATATATATATAAAATATATCATATATATATATATATAAAATAATATATATATATATATATATATATATACACACTATATCATACATATACTCGACAACCTATGATACCTACATTCAGTAAATATCCATACTACATAGGCTCATAGAATACACAAAATGTCTATGTCGTATAGTCACTCTTCTACTTAAAATCAATACTGTACCAATTGGGCATTCACTAAATTCTAGGATTAAAGTATGTCATAGCCCTTCTTATTAGCTTTTCGAAACTTCAAACATATCGTATTTTCGTGTCTGAAGCTCCCGGAATCGCAAAAATACCGAAATGTGTTTGTCTTTCGGACATCTGACACTCAAATAGTTTTATAGAAAGTTTTAGAATGATTTTGGTTTATTAAAATATATATTTAGAAAGCTAACTTCGATACGGTTCTTTTAAAAAAATAGAAGATTAATCGGAGTTCTGAGCTAAAAGTTATGGCATTTCTAAGTTGCTATGGTTACTAAAAACGTGGATGAATATTATGACGAATTTGAGTTGTTTTGGACAAAAGAAAGACATGTCGGCCAAGATACTTGGATACCGACATTGGTATCCAAATGAAACTCATTCTAACCATCCTAACTAAGAGCAATCCACTCTCTAACCATTCTAAACTGAATTTAAAAAATAATAATCCATTAGGCAATAAACCATACACATGGGGTGTCCTAATTTGGGATCTATCAAGTAGGACACAAATACATATCTAAAATCCTCAAGAGAGCTCCATATGGCCTCAAACTTGAATCTAAAGGGGGTGCATGCATGGGGGTGGATCCTATGGATTCAAAACTAACTAATATGCATAGGAAATCAATTTAGAGGGTTGGTTTTACCTATTGGGAGTGAGATCCCAATGATACTCTCAAGGACACGGCTCCGATACGAAGTGTAGAACCCTAGAGGGGGGGTGAATAGGGTGATAAAATAAATCTAGAGCAATAGAAGCAATATATGACAAATAAAAGTAAAGAATAGGAAGATCAAACACAAGATGTATCCTGGTATCCTCGCTTGAGGCAATCCAGTCCCGAAACTCTCTCCGACTTAAATCTACTATTTAATCAAATAGTACACACGAGTTTGGATCCGAAGAACTCGCCAACTTCAACACGAGTTGGATCCGAAGACTCGCCAACTTCAACACACGAGTTTTCTTACGAAGGCTCGCCAACTTCAAACAAATGAGAAGAAAACTTGTTGATCTTCTAACACGTGAAGATCAAGATTACAACTCGCAAATACTCTAGCACTTTGGGAAAGGATGACAATTGAAAGCTTGGTGGAGTATTAATGGTGAAGCTCTTTTGTGGTTGAGAAAATTTAAAGCTTGTGAGAGATAGCCTTTAGGAGGAGGGAGTAAAGCTCCTTTTATACAAATCCAAAGTCATAAAGGCAAATCAGCCATCAACCGGATTATCCGCCGGATTTCAGCGGAAATCCGTCGGATTATTCCGGTCAACAGTAACGGTCATAAAAAGAGCCGTTAGATGCATTAAATGCACTTGCTAGATGCCATTGGATTTGAATTCAAAAGTTGCAGATAAGTCAAGCGGATTATCCGTCGGATTTCAGCAGAAATCCAGCGGATGATCCGAACAATAGCTTACAGACTTTCTATGAGAGGCTCGGATTATCCGTCGGACTTCCGCGGATGTCCGTCGGATAATCCGAACATTTGGCTCACTAACTTGCTGTGAGCGATCGGATTATCCGACAGATTTATGCGGAAGTCCGTCGGATTATCCGAACATTGGCTCATTGACTTGCTGTGAGCGATCGGATAATCCGGCAGATTTTCGCGGATGTCCGTCGGATGATCCGATCATTGTCTCACTAACTTGCTGTGAGTGATCGGATTATCCGACGGATTTCTCCGAAAATCCGACAGATTTTCTGCCTCTTTTGAATGACTATTTCACCATTTTCTTTCTTTAACTTGTCATCCTAACAAAGTACGTACAAAGATTTCCTAGACATTTACAGACTCAGAAAAAGAACAAGGAGAAGAACCGTCTTCTTTGTAGTCTCCAAGCTGCTTCAAAGTCTTTGGCATATCTGATAAAGAAGAAATGCAGAGCTCCATGGTCTTTGATTAGCGTCATGGAGTGGAAAATCCTTTCTTCTATTCTTGCCTGTGAAAAGTACAAACTAAAGACGTACAAGGGTTATTGTGAACAATAATCAAAATCGATTTGCCAACAAACTCCCCCATTTTGATAATTGACAAACAATAAGAATAAAGAAAGTAAATAGCTCCCCCGTAATTAAGGATCTCCCCCTCAATACGATTTCTCCCCCTTTGTCAGTTAATCAAAGATGGTGAGAAAGATAGAACATATATTTGAACAGAAAAGCATAATAAAACTTTCATTTAATAAAGGTAGGGGAACAATAACGAGGCTATGAAAGCCCAACAGAACACACAACTAAAAGCAGTTTTTAAAAGTTCCGTAGGACCACACAAAACACATACGACAAGTCCCCGAAGGACCACACAAAACAAGACTAAATAGGGCATCATCAACTGTCAGGCGCATGAGATGGGCCGGTCTCCTGATCCTCATCATCCCCGAAAGCAGTGGTGAAGGCGCCATAAGGGTCGACGCCATCCAGGTACATGAAGCCATAAACGTTAGGATCAGTGAAGCGTGGCCCCGAAAAGTCTGGATGAGGAGTGTTAGGGTTGAGAAAGGGAGTGTGCTCCTCAAACATATGCTGAATGTAGTATGCCTGGTCTATGAAGCTATGGTGGATAAGAGTGCCGAGTCCCCGAGTGTTTGCCTGAATACGCTCATGGGTAGAGAGAGAGATCGGCAAACTTGCGATCAATGTAGCGGCGCACGTCATGAGTGAGAAGAGTCGCCGGAGGAGATGCAGGTCCACCGGCAACAGCAACAGAGCAGCAGTAGTAGGGGCAACAGTAGGAGCCGCACGACCACGTCCCTTCGATTTCGCAAGAGGGGAGGGACGAGGATCACCAACTGGGCAATGAGTTAGGTCAACACCATTTGCTTCAAGGATCATGGTGATGTACATACCGAAGAGTAGAGAACGATGAGGAGATTCCCTGATAAGCATCATGGTGTAGATGATGGACTTGGACAGCGAAAAGGGTTGTCGGGCGACCAGATAATATATGCAGATGAGCTCCTCAGCAGTCATGCTGTCCATATTTCCAGACTTCGGGGTGAGAGTGTGGCAAAAGAAACGATGCATGTCATGGAAAAAGGGACTCAGATCCTTGTCCTCCGGGCGCTGAACAAGAGAGCCCCCACAGATGTTAAAAAGGAACTCCTCATAAGTCATGTCAGGAGAGAAGGAGATGTGGTCGATGGTGCCCGGAAGGGAACGATGGACCTTGCGTTCATCGAGACCAAGGATGGTGGCCAAGGATGCGGCAGTGACGGTGATCTCACTACAACAAAAAACCTTTTTAATGACGCTCGACAAGGAGTTTTAATGATGGCTGATACATAAGCGTTATTAAGTTGAAAAATACCTTTTTTCTATGACGGTTTGGGCTAATTCTGGGCTTATTATAACGCTTATAAAACAAAACGTTATTAATAGTTTAGAGCGGTGGCAAACTTGTAATATTTGTTAAGTTCATTTTTTGACAAAAACCCGGGCTTCAACAAATTTTTTTCTCTCTCCCTCGTTCTGGTCTTCTCCTTCTCCGATCCTTTTTCTCCCTCCTCTTCCCCAACTCCAAAATCCCATAGATCAAAAATCCTAACTCTAGTTTAGCAACACCCTCCTCTCCTCCTCTTTCTCCTTCCTTCCCCCAACTCCAAAACCATAACCCTAGATACAAAACCCTAAACCTAGTTAGAAAGGAAGGAGGAGATGGGGAGGGAGCTGGCGGCGCGGGCGGGCCGACGGCTCTGGCATGGCCTTTTTGACGCCGACGTCGCGTTAGGTGAAAAAAAAGAGCGGGACAGCCGATTGTCGTCTCTCCGCTCTTCTTTTCTCTTTTCGATCGGGCGTTGGCGAATTCGCGGTGGCCGCCGAACTCGACGGCGCACGGAGGACCGACACCAGGAGTCAATTGCTATCATCTGGACGATGATGGTTCTCCTTGGCAGGCCAGGGTGTCCGTGTCGTCTTCGTCGCAGCAGTAGTCATTGATCGAACGATCCGTGCAGAGACGGGACGATCATTCAAATCAATCTGGTGAATTTCCAAACCATGATTCTCTGATCGAATTTCCCTCTTCCTTTGAAATTTTGATCGATTTGATCAAGAATTAACATCAATATTCAATTATTGCTTGTGTACCTATGGTGTTTGATGAATTTACTGAACCAACCTTGGCACCAATTCTGGACACGATAACAACTAAACAAAGAAAGTGATGAGTCCTTATTCTTCTGTGAGATTTCAGGGATGGAGAGGATGTTCAAGTCGCACAGGCATTATAACACAGAATCTGACCTCCTTTGCTTTTAGTGCTTTCAAAAGGACTTCCTGGTAATATATAACATTCATCTTGTTCTTTATTTGCAAAATTTTTTTTTTGTGCGTTGTATGATTTATTGTCACATATCACTTATCATAATATAAGAAAAGCCTTGTACATCATTATGACAGCTTTTAGCAATGATTATTAGCTTGTTCTTGGAGTTTATGTAAAAAAAGAACACATGCCCATATATATTGTTTTTTGTGCATAAATGAATTTTTAATTGGTAGATTATGTCATGTGACAATAAGATTAAGATCTCTTGGACAGATCCATTCCATACTAGCATGTATTTAGCCCGTTCTGTTTCTTGTTAAACTGTATGTAACGCTCAGGAGAGGTCAATAGAGCCCCAAATGGGCTGTTTATATACTGCTTAAATTCACAACCATACTTATCAATATCTATGATGATATTGAGCTGGGAGAGAGAAGGATAAGAGTTTGGATAGTTGCAGTTTGCAAAAACATAATGCCAAGCACGAAGTGAATGAGCTCTCTAATTGAGTGTGTAGATGTCACTCTTATCTTCTTTTTAGTAATCCAACAGAAGGTTTTGGTACCATCTTTAGACAAATGCTATCTGGCAGTATTGGTGGTAGATATATGTAAATGTGAGAGCACAACACCTGAACCCACAAAATGATAAGGTTCTAAAACATAGCTATCACATATCTGATGGAGTTGGTGTCAAATAATCAATATTCATCGAAGGGTGGTCTATAACAGACAAAATTTGATTAATTGTGGGAATCATTTTTTTTTATTGCCCATTTTGTTTTTTACCAAAATCTGCACCTAGGTTGATTAATTGAGATGAATTTAGCTTATTTTTAGATGCATTTATAGACATTTTATGGTGGTTTTGTGTGAATTTTTATGGTTGCGCATCTTGGATTTTTGTGCAATTTGCATCTAGTTAATTGAACTGACTTGGTACATTTTAAGACAGTTTTGTGTGGATCGTGATAGTGATTTTGTGGTTACCCATTTTGGATTTTTTTAAGGTTGGTGATGATGACAACTAAACAAAGAAAGTGTACTTTCCCCTTTATCCCTTCTTGATTCTTTTCAGGTTGGTGACAAGTAAAACTGTTTTAGTAGAAAGTGATGAGTTCCCATTCATTTGCAACATGCTGTGGAGCTGGTGCCATTAATCTTGCACTTTTTGCTAACTGTAGAGAAAATTAACATTGTATTATATGATGTCTGAATTCATACTTTAGACTACCATTTTTTTCGTATTGTATTCTCATTTATCCTTCAATTTCTTATTTGTTTCTCTTCCTCGGCCAATGGCGAGGCACACAGTGTAGCCATTACTTGTCAGGGGAATTAGAATTAAGGAGAGGAGAGGAGAGGAAAAAAAGGAAAGGAAAAAGGAAAAAAGAAGAAGAAGAATTTTTTTTGGCAATGATGATTTGGCTGCTCCTTCAGATGGCGAGGCAGCTCCATTGCAGCCATTTGTTGGAAGAAGGGATGATGAGAGTGGGGGTCCACCTCCAATTGTGAGTGAGTAATCATGGACTGAAGCTGAATCTGAGCCTCTTCTCGCTAATTTATGTACCTCTTGGAGCTATTTATGTTATCATTTTTTCTGCTTATGTTATCATTTCAGGCCAATGAACTGAAGAGAGAAGATCTTAAAGGTTCAAAGGTAATTTCTTCACTATTTTTTTAGTTATAGCTGTAAGCAAAGTGAGTGGTCCATAACTAGCTTCAAGTTTGGCTTGAAAATTTGTTATTGTTTGACAATTTGTTCAGCAAGTTGAGCTTGGATTACTTAAGTTTATCATTTGGCACATGAAGGAACAAGCTTCATGCAAAGATAGCAAAACGCTTTACAAAAAGAAGATTATTAATTTCTGTTTGAAGCAAATCATGGCCAATCATGTAGCTTGAGCAACTCCTGCTTATGTTATCAATCATGTACCTCTTGAAGCTTTTATCAGACAGCTTTTGTCAGACAGCTAAGTAGGTATCTAGTGTAAGAGTAATGCTCCTGCATCGCGAGCTAGCACGTTTGTTTAGGAATATGTATTCTGGTTTAGCATTTTCGTAATTTAAATCTAAATTTTCTTTTGTAGATGGACAAACTTGATATATTAGATGAAGTTTGCTTACATGTATTCTACTTTTAGTATATTTGTTTATTGATATAATATTCCCTAGAACCACTTAGGTTCTCAACTATCTCTCTTGTACTCTTTTTAGATTTTTTTTTGCTGTTTTATCATCAAATTCCTCATGTAATTAGATTGTTAATGGTTGGTCTATGGACAGTCTCTGAATGGAAGTGCCGCTTACTTTTTTGAACAAAATGAAGCAGAAACAGGGAAGTGAGTGCTTGAATTTATGTTACTTCTCAAGATATTACTGATGTACTTTTCTCAGTAGGTCTTATGTGTCATTTATACCTGGTTCTAACTTGATAACATCTAAATTGTGGATATAGGTGGGGTGAGGATTTGGAACACGAGACCTCCATTTGGTTGTCATTTTAATATCATTCTATTTTTAGCAATTCTCCATTTGCGCCAAGTGCAGTCAGTCTAATAAGTGATGCTTTCTTAATTATGCATTTTCGATTTTGATTTCTAATATATAAATTTCATGTTAACTTTCTTTAATTTATTGGCTTGGTAAAATCCAGGTTGATTGTTAGGCTCACATTTCAGCGTTGATTACTAAAGTGCTAAGCTGACATTTTCGATTTTTTGCAAAAGGGCACAACGTGACGCTGAGGTGCATGCAGGCGCTGGTGAGGGTTCAGACGAGAGTAAGGGATCAGAGGATGAGGCTCTCCCACGACTGCGTCGGCTGTAGTAGCATCAAGTCATCGCTCAGCTGCGACACTACTTCTCTTTGGGACTCCCGATATCTTCAAGAGATGGCAGAGAGAAGATCCATGGTCAGAATCTACTTAAGTAAATATTTCTAATAATTTGGTTAGCAAAAGAGAGATTTATTCCTA
>JANAVB010010488.1:0-20297 GCA_029216955.1 Iris pallida | reverse complement strand
TGCGCTACAAATCGAACGCGCAAGCTGAACTGCGCTACCACCCGACGCGCTATGCTGACGTGGCAATGCCATCATTAACTGACAAAGATCAGATCTTCTGACAGCCTGACAGCCCAAAATATGAGGAGTCTGTTCATTTCTTATGCAGCACAGCGCTCGAGAATAGCTGTACAACTTTAGCACAGTCTGCCGGTCCAACCTCAGCACAGTTTGACTAAGCCTGAATCCTAGCGCTTTCCAGTGACTAGAAGGAAGCGCAGTATGAAGCTAGCGCTATTCGGTTAGCGTAAGTAATCAAATAACTGACATTTATTACGTGGCTTACATGCCATCAATTGCTCGCCACGTGGCAACTGCCTGTACACGACCAAGCGCATTTCAATCAAACAATGCCATGCATCTGAATACAGTTAGCCCACGATCGAGCAACTGCCTAATAGGCCAGCGCAGTTTGAAGTCTGCGTAATCTGTCGCCAGCGCAGTTCATCATGCACAATCTAGAATAACTATAAATTAGTTATTTCTAGAACTCTATAAATAGAGTTTCAAGTCCTTCATTAAGGGGATCAGATTATTACTATCATCAGAGATCAGGAGTTCTTGTCCAAGTGCTGCTGCATCCTTCAGAGGCTATCGTCTTCAAAGTTCATATCATCCAAGGGATAAAGCGATTGTCTTCAGATCGAATTCCTATAGTTAGTACTTTTCCAAAATTTAATTGTAATCTTCTTACAAAGTTTGTGAAATAAAGACTTTTGTTTTTGCAAACAAAATGGCGATGCTGGGGACGACTTTCTCCTCCGACGAGGAAGTGACAACTCAATGTGACGTTGTGTCTATCGAAAGACGCAGAAGATGCTAGTTGTGAAGGTCAACCAGACTGCCTATGAAGCGATGATCAACTCTGGGGCTACTCGTCGTACTGTGGCCTCTACCAAAAGCAAGGTCCATTCAGTGTGGACTCCGAAGTCCTATGTGCAATCATTCGTGCAGTCTGCTAGTCTCTGCTGCCAAGGAACCAGTAGCCACTTCTGTCCTTGCACAAACACCTACCAGCGCTGCCAAAGTGCAAGCCAATGCTTCTACTGTCCCATGTACAGCACACTGCTCCTCTTGCCACAGTGCAAGCCACTTCCTATGCTGCTCTGGCAAAGTACAAGACCCTTCTTCCTCTGGCATAGTTGGCGACCTCCTTCCCTCCCGCGCAACCAACTGCCCCTTCAACCAGAATGCAACTTAAGCATTCTGTAACCAAAACTCCTGCTGCGCAAGCTGCCAACTCCTGGAGTTTCTGTGGCCAAAAGGCCATCTATCAAATCCTCTCAGGCGCAATCGGCCAAGGCGCCTACTATTACCTCAACCCTAAGCGCAAGCTATTCTAGTACAGTCTAAAAGGGATAGCCTTTTGGCTAATCCCCCTTCTTCTCACAGGCAACGAGAAAGATTCTGCTCCTCTTCCAAGTACCCTGTTACTCCTGTGCAATCCACTGGGGGTAGTCTGTTGACTGTTCCTTCCCCTCTCCAGAATAAAGGAAAAAGGCCCGTCGGTCTTTTCTCAAACTTCCTCGTTCCACTGACTTGGAAGACAATAGAGGGAAACGCTCTTTAGCCAACCCTTTCCTCACAAAATAAGGGAAAAGGTCCTTTGGTCTTTTCTCAGTCTTCTCTGGTCTTTACTTCGAAGATCAATCTGAACGTGCCTCGGCACCAATCAATGCAAGGACTCTCTTAAACAAGAGGTCTTCTCTCCCTGCCAAAGGGAAATATGCTGATCAAAGAGGTATTCTGCCTACTCCGATAGCGGAACTCCAAGATCTTCCAACTCTCCGGATATCCCGCTCAAAGCAGGGAAAATTACTGGTGTCTCAGATAGAAACCCCTGGGGGTGAGTTTGCTGATCTACGGGTTTATCTCAATAGACCTCGGTCTACATCAACTTCGGTGAAAATATAAGCAGCCAATGCCGAAGATAAACCTGCATCAGAGGTAAACTTCCAGGATGAAAAATCCTGACACCTATGCTAACGAAGTGAGTACTTCCCTATATACTCACGGGACAAAACATCTGAAGAGCCGGAACCATTTTTCGAATGTTGTCAAAGAATACGTCCCTCAAACTTCTTCTAGTCCCGTCATTGTTCCTGACGTCCGAGAGCACCTCAAGCAAAAGTGGGTACAATTCTCAACACCTCCAGTTCAACCACTTGAACGCCATTGTAATCACAAGGTTGTCATCAAGTGCTGTTGCCAGGACAATAAAACGATCTGTCTTCGATCGCCTGAATTTTGCTAATTCTGAACCAATGTCCGAAGATGAAGACGAGGTGCTCTATGCCTCTGTAAACATGGCTTCTCGAGACACCGGGGGTAGGAGGTGTTCAAAGCATGGCAAGCACCGTAAGCCCAGTCAAAGATATCTGGATTTACTCGATGAATCTTCTGAAGGGGTATTCCAACACACCCGATCCCGAAGCCGAGACACAATCGGTCAAAGGAATCTTCTCCAAGCTCCTTCTGGTTACCTCTCTATTTCTCATTCAGGGGACGACTCTTTCTCTGATTATGATGCATACAGCGAAAGTTCTGAACGACAGTGTCTTCTACTGTTCCTAGAGAAGTAACAGCTTATGTTATCACTGAAGACCCATATGCTTCTAGTTCAGCAAATCAAGAACAACGAATAGCTGCACTAGAGGACAAGCTGAAGACTATGGCTGAAATAGTCACAAGTATGCATTCTATCATCGTGGCCCAACATACAGTACCACCGATCGTACCTGCTGCAAATCCTGAGATTATAGCATCGTCGGTGCCTGTCAATGCAGGTCTGGGGGTTGTATCTCCTCAAATACACCCTGTACAAATCCAACCCATACCCAGTCAGTCAGGAGCTGGGGTAGTACTTACAACGCTGTTCCTTCCCCTAACACTATAATTCAGCCTGCTCCTTCTTTATTATCAGAGGATCTAATAAAGCTGTCAAACTCTTGCGCACTCAATTCGAGGCTTTTAAAGAGAAGGACAATTTACAAAGATTGGGGATCAAACAACCCTGTCCGGTTGAATGGAAGAAAGTCCCATTCCCTCCAAAGACAAGATTCCCACAATTTTGCTGTTTGACGGCAGCACTTCTTCGAGTCAGTTCATTAACCACTTTAAGGTAATGACTGTTCAACTTCAGCCAAATGACGCTCTTCTTACCAGGGTATTCGTCGGCTGTTTAGCCGGTGTAGCATACGATTGGTACAGGAGCTTGCCTGATGGCTGTATCACCTCTTTCTCGTATTTTAAACAAATCTTCTTGGAGCGATTCTACGAGGGAATCAATGACATGACCATGTCGGCCCTCAACAAGATCAAACAACGACATAATGAAACTGCTGAGAGTTTTATTGAAAGATTCTGCCGAGAAGCATTAAAGATGCCACCTGGAACTCCGGCCGCTGTAACTATAGATACCTGCAAGGCAAATCTTTTGCCTATTATCAGCATGTGGACGGGGTCAACTCAATTTCAAGACTGGCCATCATTCATTGTCAATGCTAAAGCAGCTGAAGTTACCGCTGACAAGTTCAAGCAGTTGGGGGTACACATGTCTAACCCCGACCGGAAGGAACACCCGACATCTAGTAGCGGTAATCGCCAGAACAATCGCAAGGGTAAAGAAACTTTGAAAATCAATATGAAGAGCAAAGAATCTTTGGTTGTCAACGTGGCTCCACCTACGTCTACTTCTACTCCTTCTGCCCCTCCACCAAGGGAACCTCGTCCGAATGTAGAGTACTTCTTTGACGAGAACGACACCGTGAGCATCTTCGATTGCTTGATCAAAAGCAATAAGCTCCAACTCCTAGACCCGAAGAAGCCTAACGAGGTCGGTAAGACTGATCATCCCTAAATATTGTGTTTATCACAGGTTCATTGGTCATCCCACTCGAGCATGTTATGTGCTCAAAGGCAAGATTCAAGAGTTAGTCAACGCTGGTGTTGTCACCTTCAACAAGATGAGAAGACTGTTACCGCGAACATGGTCTCAGTACAGTTCGGTAACTTCCCTATACAGATGGTACAATATGGTGTCATCCCTATCCCCAAGGCCACCCTTAAGATCGAGAATCTCCCTCCTCCACGGAGTGAAGGTCTCGTCCCCTTATCCCTTGATAACGGTAAGATTATGTAGATCCACCCTGACCTTGTTACAGACTTCGAGGCTCCTGCCTCGTCTAAGCAAAAAGACCGCTCTAAGGGCAGAACAAATATCTGTCAATATAGTGTCTTTTGACCCCATAGTAAATCCTGCTGGGCACCAGGTCAGGAAAAGCCTATTTACGGGAATTTCCCGAAACTCAAGAAAACTCTGCTTCTTCTTCTGAGTCTGCTCCAGTGCAACCTGTCTCTACTGAGGACATCCCTTCTGCATCCTCACCGGTTGTAGAACCCATTCCTCCTAAACTGGCAGCAGCCGACAAAGGCAAACAACAAGTCCGCTTCGACAAAGTTTTGAAGAAGTCATCCCCCTCTGGACTTGAAAAGCCATATAACTTTGACATATTGGCTCAACTGGCCAACACACCGGATAGGCTGTCCATCTTTGAGCACTTACGCCTCTCTAAAGAGACTCAAGAAATACTGAGTGAGGCTTTGATGCAGGCAGACACTTGCCTAACTCTTCTTAAGAAACCTGAGTCAGAACCTGTCTCTTGTCTCCATTGTCACAGTGTGCTAAAATTAATTCCAAATATTACCTTCACATAAGATGACATGTTAATGGAAGACAATCGACATGACCATACGTTACAGGATATGTCGACTCCATGAAGGTCGATCGTATTCTGATAGATCTAGGGTCAGCACTCGGCATCATGCCTAAGACAATGTTGGATGCTCTGAAGATTCCAGTACATAGCCTCTCCGGCACTATCACCACTATTCTGGATTTCAATCAGGAAAGAAGTGAACCTTTAGGCAAGATATGCCTAAAACTCCAAATCGGCAATCTCCGCACGAAGGTGACCTTCTATATTATAGACAACCATGGTTGTTCCTACAATGCTCTTCTGGAGAGACCATTCCTGTATGAACACAACATTGTTCCTTCTACTCTCCATCAATGCTTCAAATACGTTGATGACAAAGGAGAAGTCCAAAAAGAAGTTGCGAATCTCTACCCTTTAAGGGCATCGAAGCATATTGCAATGATGCTCACATGTACAAAGAAGAGTTTATGAAGGTGGTTTTGGCCATGGATGGTGAAGAAGAACAGGAAGCAGTACCCAGTGACACTCTCATCATACCTGTCAAAGGGCGTGTCTCTCATCCTCAATCCTCCAAACCACTAGCTATTCATCTGCCAGCCCAGAAGCAATCGACTGGTGATAATCAAGATCAAAGGGAGCTTGCCTCTTCTGAGCCATTGGTTATCGACTTACGTCGTAACAAAGATCAATAGGAGCTCATCTCTTCTGAGCCATTGGTTATCGACCTCCGTCGTAACAAAGATCAAAGGGAGCTCACCTCTTCTGAGCCGTTTGTTATCGACCTCCGTCGCAACAAGTCCAATCCTCCTCGCTCTTCTTCTCCTCTCTTGTAATCGATCTGACCATACCGGCTAAGGCTAAAGGTCCTATTATAAATATGGATGTACAAATCAATGAAAAAGCATCTACTTTCCAGTATACTGATGTCATTTATCATACTAAATGCTATTTGGATATGCTAGACAGCTTTCAGTCATTTATAATAGGAGTCGTACAATCCCTTCAGACGGAAGTATTATTTGAACATCCAGATGACTCATATTTTGTTGTCCATTTTCGAAAGAGAGGTGAGAGTCCAATATTTTTTAGTAAAGGACCAAAACAAAAATTCAGCTATATGGATGATAGCAAAAATAACGATATGGGACGTCTCCTAACTTCGTCGTTATAGTCAACAATCAAAAGATATCATCCAAAAGATGGGTTATGACTTAAGAATGGCCTCAATTACGGCAAGGGTAGACGAACTCCTATCCGTACGATTGTTCCGAAAGGAAAGTCAGAGATGTATTATAGCAGGACGAAAAAGAGGTCTCGGATATACTTCATCTCCGGTTTTATCTCTAGCAACCTCCGAGTCTGATAGTGAGGAGCGCTCTAACTCTTTTAATTCCAAATCTTGGGATTCTGACACCAGTATCGGCCAAGTTCATCGATTGATTGTATCTTCTAACATGGTCTTCGCTGAACTTCCAGAAGGTTATGACGAAGATATCGAAGAAAAATCCGAAACAGATCCTTGGGCTCAACGAATGGATACCCAATGGGAACTCCGATTCGAACAATGGGAACCTCCTACCGAAGATCAATTGGTTCAAATTGACAGTGGGAGAAGACGGGTCACCTCGTTCGATATTCATCAGCAAGAACCTCCCGGAGGCTGGGTAGGCAAGAATTAATTCTTCTTATTCGAGAATACATTGATGTCTTCGCTTGGAGTTATGAAGACATGCCAGGTTTAGATCCCAAAATTGCCACTCATAAACTGAATATTTTGCCTAATGCAAAGCCAATCAAATAGCAGCAAAGGTGATTCAAGCCAGAAATAATGGACGTGATTGATGATGAAGTCAAAAAGCTCATAGCTTGTGGCTTTATTCGAGAAGAACAACATCCAGATTGGGTAGCTAACGTTGTTCCAGTCTTGAAGAAAACTGGTAAAGTTCGAGTTTGTATCGACTTTCGGGATCTTAATGAAGCCTGTCCAAAAGATGAGTTTCCTCTCCCTATTACAGACGTCATGATCGATAACACTTTTAGGGTTCGAAAGGATATCCTTCATGGATGGATTCTCCGGATACAATCAGATTCGGATGAATCCTGAAGATGAAAAACATACTTCTTTTCATACTCCTCGCGGAGTCTACTGCTACACAGTGATGCCATTTGGTCTCAAGAACGCTGGTGCCACTTACCAACGAGCTATGAGTACCATCTTTCGAGATCATCTGCACAAGACTGTCGAATGCTATGTTGACGATATTGCTGTCAAGAGTCGTCTAAAGGAAGATCACATCCAAGATTTAAGAACTATCTTCAATCTAATACGCCAACATCAACTTAAAATGAATCCCAGCAAGTCATTCTTGGGTGTCTCTAGTGGTAAATTTCTCGGCTTCGTCATTAACTCTAAGGGTATACACGTAGATCCCGAGAAGATCAAAGCCATTCAAAAGATACGTCCTCCACGCAACCTAAAAGAGCTACGAGGATTCCAAGGTCGACTTGCGTACATCAGGAGATTCATCTCAAATATGTTTGGACGCTGCAGACCATTTACCCAGTTAATGAAGAAGGGTGTATCTTTCATTTGGACTGAAGAATATCAACGAGCATTCGATAATATAAAGCAATATCTCATGAACCCACCAGTCTTGGTGCCACCAATTTCAGGCATACTATTCTTAATGTATGTCCGTGCTATGGATCATTCATTGGGTGCTTTACTTGCCCAGAGGAACAAAGAAGGACTATGAACAAGCCATCTATTATCTTAGTCGTACTATGATTGGTGCTGAACACCGTTATAGTCCGGTTGAGAAAGAATGCTTAGCTCTTATGTTCGCTATTCAAAAGACTCGGCATTATATCATTGGCCAAACCATTCACGTCATTTTCCGAGTTAATCCTCTTCGGGTATTGATGAAGAAGCCTAGCACACTCAATTCCCGACTGGCTACATGGGCCATTCTGCTAGCCCAATACGACATGGTTTATGTTCCGTAAAAGTCTGTTAAGGGTCAAGCACTGGCTGACTTTTTAGCAGCTCATCCTGTTCCGGAGACATCTAAGCTTTATAATGAAATTCCTGATGAAACATTAGAATCAAACATGATCTTTGAAGAATTTCCTACCTGGTGTCTGTTCTTCGACGGAGCATCCCGGATCGGGCCAAAAAGGACCATTGTTGCAGGAGTTAGAATTGTACTAGTCTCTACAGAAGGATTAGCTATCCAAAGAGCTTACTCCTTAGATCAGCCATGCTCTAACAATGTGGCTGAATACAATGTCTTGCTCATTGGACTTCAGTTAGCTAAACAATTGGAAGTCGAATATCTCGAAGTCTACGATGATTCTAAACTGGTTGTCAATCAGGTTAGAAGAATATACGAAGTTCGCCATCAAGATCTAGTGCCCTATCATGAAGCTACGATTTACATAGCTATATCATTCAAGGCTTTCTTCATTGAATATGTTCGACGAGCTTGTAACACTGAGGCAGATGCTTTATCTAATCTTGCAGCAGTCTTAGCAATTCCCGTCAAGAGACAACAAGTGGTTGTTGTTTCCAATAAAGAGTTGTTCTGTATCGAAAATAATCGCAACATTGAGTACAGTAACCTTGTCGAAGTCAATGTTATCAATGAAGATTGGAGAGCTCCCTTCATCGATTTTGTAGTTCCCGACATACTTCCTGAAGATCCTAAGGAGGCTACGAGTATTCGCCGACCATCTCTTCGGTTCTACTATAATCAGACCACCAAGACTCTCTATCGACGGACTTATGATGGCCTACTCTTGCGCTGTCTTACTGGTGATGAAGCGAAGCAAGTATTACGTGAAGCTCATGATGGTGTTTGCGGAGCACATCAACCCGGCCCTAAACTACAAGATCGTATTCGACGAATGGGTTACTATTGGCCCTCTATGGTATCTGATGCTATCGAATATGCAAGGAAATGTCGAGCCTGTCAAATCCATGCAGATTTCATCCATCAACCGTCGGAATTTTCTTCATCCGACTGTTGCTTCTTGGCCTTTTGAAGCTTGGGGCATGGATATTATAGGTCATATCAATCCTCTTTCTTCTAAAGGACATCGGTTTATACTAGCCATAACGAATTATTTCTCCAAGTGGGCCGAAGCTATACTTTGGCTGAAGTCAAAACCATAAGTGTCATCAACTTTGTCAAACATTATGTTATCCACAGGGTTGGTGTACCTCGACAAATTATTCACGACAACGGACCTCAATTCATCAGTCAAAAGTTCACTAGGTTCTGTGATGATCATCGGATTGACAATGTCGCCTCTACGGCTTACAACCCTGCTGCTAATGGCTTGGCTGAAGCCTTCAACAAGACTATTATCAAGATCCTTAAGAAGTTTGTATCTACTAACAAACGAAATTGGAGTGAAAAGCTTGGAAAATGTCTATGGGCCTACCGTACTACGGTCCGCAACCCCACACGATGTACACCTTTCTCTTTGGTATACGGTTGTGAAGCAGTTCTACCCCTAGAACTTCAAATTCCATCTCTAAGGATTTCTATCGCCAATGAGTTGACGACAGAGAACAATGATCTTCTTCGAATTCAAGAACTGGAGGCGCTCGACGAGAAGCGACTATTGGCTCAACAACACATAGAGTTATATGAAGCCCGCATCTAGAAGACTTTTAACCGCAAAGTTAAAGTCAGAGCCTTTCAGAAAGGAGAACTTGTTCTAATAGTCAGACGTCCAATGACTAATACTCACATGAGCAAAGGCAAGTTCGATGGAAAATGGAAAGGGCCTTATATCGTGAGTAAAATCTTTTCAAATGGAGCCTAACAACTCACAGAGCTAGATGGTCGAGTTGCAATGATGCCCATCGATCATTGGCAAGTTCCTTAAAAAATATTATGTATGAATATAAAAAGGATTTCTTGTAAATATGATCAGACAGTTCATAAATAAAGTTTGATTTTATTTCATCATAAACGATGTTACATAATATCAAGGACGAGGATCACTATCATCCTTCTTAAAGATAGGACGAGGACCACTACCGTCCTTTTCAAAAACATAGTCGGAAAAGAGCCGAGGGCATTCTTGCTCGATTTCACCAGAAACGTGCAAGCGGCCATCCTCATAGCCTCTTCTTCTTCAGTCTTCCCTGGCTCAACCAGGAAGTCCAAAATATCCTGCGGCGGCTTGTGTGCAGATGAACCTTCGCCCGCCTCCGTCTGCTTTGGCTGGGTTGGTTCGGCTGGACGTTCCTCAGTGCCTTCTTCAACCTTCGGGACAATCTCAGCTCTCTTGGATATATCTTCAGACGACATTTTGTGTTAAGAAGAGAAATTGATCATTCCCTCTAAATTTCTGTTCTATTTATAGACAGAGATTTTTGAGACAGTCGGTTACGCGTATCGAAGCGACGTAACTTTCACAAACATTTATTACATTCATCCGACGGTTCGCCCGTTGATTTCATCCATCCGACGGTTCATCCGTTTATTTCATTCATCCGACGGTTCATCCATTCATTCCATCTATCCGATGATTTGCCCGTTCATTTCATTCATTCGACAGTATCACCCGTTCATTCCATTCATCTGACGGTTCATCCGTTCATCTTGACGATTCATTTTGTTCACATATTTTAACGTTTCATCCGTTCATCCACATCAGCAACTTGTCACGTATTTATTTACTTCTGATTAAGTTGTTTACCGAAATAATGATATTGAACAAATTATATTCTACCATGTCCACCTGAGCAGATATAATGAATATAATTATTTTCTAAATTAAGAAATATATTATGTCCTGAACCTCTAAATATATTTTCTATCGCTATTATTTATATCCGTAATGGGATATGCAATAAATAATAGAGCCACAAAAATAATGTCTTTTATTGATCAAAATAAAAGGCATTACAAAAAGACATATCACAAAGAAGAAAGTACAAAAGATTTTCTTTCACTCAATTGGTGGGGTCATTAGACTAGCTATCTGCTGCTTCAAGGTTTGAAGTCGTTCTTCACGAGAATCTAGCACCCGCTTTCTAGCTTCCTCCATTCCAGATTTATCGTCAAATGTCGGCAAGGTCACTAGTCGGCGAGCAATTTCATCTTGATGAGACTTGACAAACTCATTCTTCTCATGGATCAGAATGTCTAGTTGCTGAACTGCAGCTTGATGCTGTGTAGTCTCTTCCTCAAGAGCAAGTTGAACGATTCTCAACTCTTCTTGAAGTCGGGCAAACTGTGCATTCAGTTCAACAACCTTCTTTTCTTTCTCCCCAGCAGCAGACGCTAATATCTCCATCTGGGAATCATACTCTGAAGATTTTGTAGCGAAAGTGTCCAAGAAAATCTTGAAATCAGCTTTCGTGACTTCAGTTTCTCGAGTCATCCTTTCAAACTCAGCATTCACCAGGGGCTCTACCTCCCCCCGATTAAGATCTTTGTAAATCTTAATTGATTCCTCCAGCTCATCCAGTATATGTTCAAGATAGGCAGCTTGAGCTTCATCACCCTGACTTCGGATAGCGCCAATCAGATAAGTAGTTGGACTTCTGACAGTGATGAAACCAACGTTCTCTTTCTCCATTACCCTTTCTACTAAGGGTACTAATGAAGTGAAGAAGAGGTTGTTAAAGGAACCAACTATAAATTTATTGGTAGCCATTGCACTGGGTGTAGCAGCTACTCCTATAGAAGTTGAAGCAGCAGAGGCCTGTAAAGGCAGAAGTTCGGCTTCTGGAACATGGGCTGAAGTCTCTCTGGACAAGGGAGCCATAGTGGAGCTAGTTGCCCCTCCCAGATGTTCCTCTGTGAAATCAAATAAACATCATCAGTTTGCTGTCATTAGCGATTATCAAAAAGGATCAAAAATAAAGGCAAGCTTACCAATGCTGGGTTTAATGACAAGATTGTCATCTGTTGAAAAAGGCTGCAGCCTCGCAGAAGTAGCTTCAGACATCACTGCCTGACTGCTTCCTGCTTCAGAGCTGCCTGATAAATGACGGCTACTGCTAGCTATCGCTTTTGTCTGCACTATATCAGTACATACCGAAGAAATTGGAGAAGGTTGAATTTCTGTATGAATGAAAGTTAAGATGTCAGTCATTTAATGATCTATAAAAGAAGACTATCAATATCAGTCAATACCTCTTTAATTGGTGACAGTAGCTTCCTCCGGTGCTACGTTATTAACAACGTTCTTCTCTTGGGATGCATAGGCATCGACATCCTCTTCCAGATTCATATTATCATCCTCTGCAGATGTTTTTTCATCATCTGCACCCTCTTCTCGTGCTTTCTCGCTATCACTTGCGTCGACTGGATCTATATCATCATTGAAGCCGAAGTCACAGTCGTCCAGGGCCTCGATCATCAGTCGATCTTCTTCGGCCCGACGTGATCTTGGTGTAGCTGGAAGAGGGGCAGTTTCCATTGCAAGCGTAGGAGATTGTACTACTTCGACAGATGATCCCGACTTATTGATTGGGGTTGGAGTTGCAGTTGCTTCTCTTGCTTCTACAGCCCCATCCTTTATCTCTGCGGCCTCCTCTCTTGTCTCTGCAACCTGGTCTCCTTTCTCTACACTGGAAGCTTCCTGCCTGGGCTCAGGAGCAGGTGTAGGAGAAGGCATCATAACCCCGACAACAGTACTTATCAGCACCGATGTATGGACAGATCTTGGGGGAGTGGTTACTTTCTTTCTGAAAGCTAATTTTGTCCTGCGTAGAGGTTCTCCCAGAATCTCTATGTCTGCTGCTTGTGTTTTTCTTTAGATGGAAGTAGGGGTAGTTGCCTCTTCTCTATGAACCGACTCGGCCTGTTGCCGAGACTGCGAGCGAGTAGTGACTCTTTCTGAAGAGTCCACGGCGGTCTTCATCTTTAAGATAGGAGAAGATGTTTCTTCTACCTTCCTCTTCTTCTCCTTGATCGGAGATCTTACAACTTTCAGAGAGACACGCAGCGGTTCGTAGACTTCTTCGGGAAACATGGCTTCCCTCGAAGCTTCTAGAGACGCATCAGCTGGCTCGTGCTCTTCATCATTACCTGGAAGCACCATAACAGGTGCTTCTTTTTTAAATCGAGTTGCCGTCGCAAAGCTATCTGCTAGATTGAAGTTCTCAGCAAAAGTATTTGCTGATGTGTAAAAGATCGAATAAGTATACAGCATGCAAGGGCCACGATCGTTCCTTGTCGGCATCGAGAACGTCGTCCTTGTGTTACGGGCATTGTAATATGCCCAAGCCCGGGCTCCATCAATTAAAAAACCATTTCCCAGTAGGCATGTTATAGCATTACCTACATGAAATTGGTCATAACCGAATTGGCGTGCAAATCGGCCGGGGAGATAAGGCTCGAGATAACATTCATCTTCGAACAGGTACACCAAGTGTGATGGCCGAATTGTCCTCAGCCAGTCGAAAGTTGTATGGCCCAACGGTTGCATCCTCATAGAGTCGACGAGGTTTGTTGACATATGCTCATAACCAACTGGAGGTGGAACGCAATAAAAGTTCCATCCCTTGTCGAGATTCAGAGATCGCCGACAGTCTCTCAAAGTAGTGTAGATCCACTTACATCCAGAAAATCTTCTTAAAAAGATGCCGCCCACTGCCCCCATGTTAGGATTCATCAAAGAAGGATGGTGTAAAAGCAGCCATCCAAACAGATATGTGTATGACAGTTCCAGTCGAGGAAAACTTTCCTTCTCGCTTTTTCCTCGAATCATCGAATCAACGAAGAGACGGAGGCCGGCGTTCACCCTGCATGTCAGTGCTGACAGCAAATCCATCCGGTAGCCGAAAACCAGACGAATAGCAGCAAATAGTACACTGCGATGGAAGCGGTCAACTGCACTGGCCCCAGGAACGATATATCGTCGAAGCCAGTAAGTGAGGAAACCTGCCAGCTGGGCTTCCTTTGACATGGGCCTGTAGCCAATCCTCATGTAGCTTTCAATGATGTCGTCTTTCTTAAAAGGAGGATATTGAAGATCATCCTCAATTTTGATATCTATATCACCATGCGTCTCCATCAGCTCTATCACTTCGCTATTGCTAAGTGGTCTGAAGAAGTTAGGATTGCAGTTTTCATGCTCTTTGGTCTTTTTCTCAATAATATGGTTGAAGAAAAGATAGGGCAACCATTTGGTGGAATAGCAGGTGCCGGATGTGCCACTCTTGTAGTATAAAGAACAGATCTTATAGTGGCAGAGGAGTTCTTCAAAGACAGCTACCATATCGGCATTCTCTTGTCATAGTCTGTCCAACTCATCGTTTGTCGGGACAAACTCTTCATAAGGGATATCCCCCATTGGCAGATTGGAGATATACTTCATCTCGTGCAAGGCTAATCCAATCTCTCCGCGTGGCGTCATGAAAGTCCCAGTCCTATAGTTGTATCTCTCCGCCAACGCAAGGAATAGATGCGGATTAGGGGGAAAGCCATAAACAGTAGCGTACCCTGCATGGTACAGATTAATCTCCTTTAGCCGAGCTTCAAATTGGACCAATATCCAATTGGTTATACAGATCCATCTCTTATTATCCGGGTTCACAAGACCTGTCAACCGCAGATCTTGGTCCGCATACCTTCCCTCCACCTTCGTAAACTCATTTGCGAATATTGGAGTTCTCACTGGAAGCAGCAGGAAAGAATCTTCCGGCGGGATGTAACCGGGTTTTAGTCCTCTGAGTAAAGAGCTATGACGCTCAGAGGAACTGTAGAACATATCTTTGTGGTCTGGTCCCTTCTTAACACAGATATTTCCCGCTCGGGGTTGCTGAAGCAGAGTTATGTCCCATTCCATTCTTCTGGGATAGCCCGCAAAAGCATATCGGGACAAAGGAAGGCATCTGGAGATCTATGGCAGAAGTATCGTCTTCTTGCCCTTCTGGAAGATTTTCTGTTCCATGCGAGGCCTCGACTGAGAATTTTTGTCAAAAGCCTTACCAAACAAGAATAGAAGTTTCTTGTGGGTGACAGCGTCAGCAGTCTGAAGAGGATGTTCGTTCATCAGACACAGTAAAGTGTCATTATCTTGTGCGGTCAGGATAGCCTGCCGAAAGGACGGTAGGGCATACTGAGGAAATGTCACGTGCGAGAGATCTTCCTTGTATTTAGGTTCAGACAGGGATCCTGCAAAAACCTCATAGTTGGGATTTTCCCTGAGGTTAACTGCATCAATAAAGACAAAGATCAGTATATGACAAATCAAAAAGTTTCTTCAAAAGATCATCAATTTGTGCTGTGCACAGGCAGCTTGCGCAAGTTATCAGATTGCGCCGGAACAGTCAGCTTGCGCAAGTTATCAGATTGCGCCAGCACAGCCAATATGCGCAATCTATCAGATTGCGCCAGCACAGTCAACGTGCACAAGGTATCAGATTGCGCTAGCACAGCCAATGTGCGCAAGACGTCAGGTTGCGCTGATATACTTGCACAAAACATCAGTTTGTGCTGGCACAACCGACTGCACAAATCGATCGATTGTGCCGAACATTTTGTTAGCACTTTCCAGCCGATTGTGCGAGAATACAGTTTTCATAAAATTGAAAACTGATGTACATACAGACGAAACCCTAAACAGGGTGGCGCAAATACCATCAATCTCTAAAAAGAGAGAGGTATGAAGGTCTGGAAACATCAAAAACCCTAAAAAGGGTTTCGATCATAGTTCGTCATTTACCTTGAAGCGCTGGATGACCTGTCTTGTGACGAGATACTCGTGGTGCGACACGAGTCGAGGGTTCGGCGGAGGCCTTTTCCTTCTCGGCAGTTGATCGCTTGGGCGCCATTTCTGTCGTCGACGAGAGGATGAAGAAGAAGTCGTAGTAGGGGAGGAGCTTCTGTCTCTGGAGAATTCGAAAGCAAGTAAAGGTTGAAAGAATAAAAAATTAAACTATTTATAGTTTTAGAAGTGTAACAGTCACCTCCAATTGTGTCACAAAAGACGGAGCTAATTCCTCCAAACGCGCAATCAAAGCGCAACTTGCGCAACTTGATTTTAAATTTGAGATTCAAAGTATTTCGAAACTTTGAATATTTTCAAATTTCAAAAACATTGAAGGGGGTCTTGTATGTCCTAAAAATCAAGTTGCATTTATCAAATAGGCAGAGAAGTCTCAATTGCGCACCCTTTAAATGGACTGCGCAGGAAACAGATTGCGCTACAAATCGAACACGCAAGCAGAACTGTGCTACCACCCTAGCGCGCTATGCTGACGTGGCAATGCCATCATTACCTGACAAAGATCAGATCTTCTGGCAGCCTGACAGCCCGAAAAATAAGGAGTCCGTTCGTTTCTTGTGTAGCACAGCGCTCGAGAATAGCTGTACAACTTCAGCGCAGTCTGCCGGTCCAACCTCAGCGCAGTTTGACCAAGCCTGAATTCCAGTGCTTTCCAGTTACCAGAAGGAAGTGCAGTCTGAAGCTAGCACTATTCGATTAGCACAAGTCATCAAATAATTGACATTTATTACGTGGCTTACATGCCATCAATTGCTCGCCACGTGGCAACCGCTTGTACACGACCAAGAGCATTTTAATCAAACAATGACACGTGTCTAAATACAGTTAGCCCACGATCGAGCGACTGCCCAATAGGCCAGCGCAGTTTGTAGTCTGCACAGTCTGTCGCCAGCACAGATCATCATGCGTAATCCAGAATAACTACAAATTAGTTATTTCTAGAACTCTATAAATAGAGTTTCAAGTCCTTCATTAAGGGGATCAGATCATTACTATCATCAGAGATCAGGAGTTCTTGTCCAAGTACTGCTGCATTCTTCAGAGGCTATCGTCTTCAAAGTTCACATCGTCCAAGGGATAAAGTGATCGTCTTCAGATCGGATTTCTATAGTTGTACTTTCCCAGAATTCAATTGTAATCTTCTTACAAAGTTTATAAAATAAAGACTTTTGGTTTTACAAACAACTACTTACCAAGGTAATCATGTTAGCCATGTGTTTGACCTATGAGCTTATACTAGTGTAGTCATCTTCCTAACCGCTATCAAGTACGAGAAATAAGGGTTACGGTAGAAAGAGTTCAAGCATGATGCAATATCAAGAAAGGTAAACGAGACTTCAAATTTTGAAATCAAGGAAGAAGATTAAGTATGTTGATGAGATTCCTAAATTCTAATCCTATATGCAGGCTCACATCGGTACAGTAACGTAATCGAAGTGATAAACTCGCTCTGTATGGGCCACCACAATAACATGTAACGCCCCAGTCCCAAAATACTTGGGACTAAGTACGTAGACATTACAGCTACATACATATGAAGTATACTCCAATATATGGAATCCTCGTTTGTATACACAAGCTGTAAAATACAGTAAACCATGACAACTAAATCTCATCCACAAATATAAAGAAATAATGATATAAATCAACTATAAATTATTATTTGTACAAGACGTTGGGCGGAGACAAATCCATTACCGACGATTAAAAGAGAAGAATACATAATCAATAAAGGAATTGTCGAGCGAAGCATAAGACGATCTAAGAGCAATTATCTCGAAGGAAGAGAGTAAATCATGGCCTTCACTAAAGCACCCGCAAAAAGTAACAAAAGCACACCTGAAGAGTTCACCAGGTCCTCAGAGGAACGTAACAAGATACATAAAGAACAAGCCATATAAACTGAATATATAATATGCCATAAAGTAACAAAGTAAAAGTAAAGTATCCCAACCATAACACGGCCCAATATCCCATCATCGAAACAGTGGACTACCCCTACAACCAAACAAGGACAAGGGGTAGCACACTATTTTGCGATGTGACATTGTCCCATGCCATGACTAGAACGAAGTGTGACATGAATTGACAAAGGTCTCCTAACCTCTCTAGTATGCAATTTAGAACAACACTTAACGTAAGGGCAGACCGACTGGCCACAACCACACGGGTAGCACTCACGCGAGTCGCTAGCATAGCACACGGGTAGAGCTCCGAAGAGTCCCTATCAAATACATGGGTAGTGCTCAAATGAGACACTAGCAAGATCGACTCCAACCTACTCTACACAATATTGCCCAAGCGTATAGTATACGTCCTCCCTGTCCAATGCTCCTAACCAAGTTGTATCCACGACGGGTTTATACTAATAACTGCTAAGTCTTCTAGCATGTAATTCTATCAGCAATTATAACCTAACGCATGCGCATGGGTGATCAACCCATACACAAGTACCTCTACATGCTACTCATATCTCACATATGACAAGGGTTATAAAGTATACTAACAAACGGTAGTCCCTTAACTTCTAGGTCCATATGCAAAAATTAGAGGCAAGCAAGAAAATAAGGCTAGCACTTGCATGGAGTATATGGGAAGCAAGAAAATAAACACGAACAGTAGTCAAAGGCACAACTGGAAATAAAACAGACAGTAATATGCAATATCTAAAAATGCAGACTAAGTATTAATAGTAAATAAGGCAAGGTATCTTGCCTGGTGTGCCTCCTGGTTTGGTGCGATTGTTCCGAAAAGTCCTGATTGGTTGGATAGTCATGATTGATGTGGATGGGTCCAAGTTAACGAGATATAAAAAACTCACAATCAGTCATGATCAAATGATGATGATGAGAGGAAATTGTGGGGAGTGAATACTTATACTATTTTAGATAGTAATATTTGAAAGTATATTTTATTAATCCAAAATATAAAAACTACATTCTTGAAAATCAAATATCGTTATAGACTAAAAATACTCTATGATTATCAAAATTTTAAGCAGAAATATTCCAATAATTATTTGGGATTTACAAACTTATTTCAAAATAGAAGTAAGCTACGTACATTACTATACTTTTACAAATAAATATTTTGGAAGTCTAGAAAATTATTTGGGCTAAAATAATACTTTTGTCAAAATAAAATAGTTGGGTAAAAACCCTCTTTGAAAATAGCTAGAAAAATAACTAATTATATTTAATTTGGTTATAAAAATAATTATATAATAAAACTATTGCCAATACCTACTTTATTTAACAATATAATATTATTAAGAAAACATAACAAACAATAATAATAATAATAATAATAATAATAATAATAAAAATAATAATAATAATAATAATAATAATAATAATAAGTAAAACATCTGTTGTTCTCTTGCAAAGAGAAACAAAATAAAATAAAATAATAACTATAAAAGTAAACTCAAAAAGTAATAAGTATATGTAATAGTCGTCTTTCTCCACACTGTGGAGAGAGGTTTTTAGAATGGAAGAAGGGATGAGAGAGGAAGAAAGAGAGAGCGAGAGGCTGGAAAGAATGGGAAGAGAGAAAGTTAAAGAGGGAGAGAGCTGCGAAGACGCACCTGAGCGGGCAGCGCTCGCCATACGACAAGGGCGAGGCTGATCGCTGGGGCGTCTGCGCGGAGGGCGGCGCCGAAAGTGGCGTAGGGGTCTCGTTGCTCCGACGGTGCCGATCTTGTGGCCTGGGGTGGACGCGGGGACCGGGCGCTGCTCAAAACCGGAGGAAAGTGGGAGAAATGTCGACGGTGACGGGCGATGATGGCAGCGTTGTCGACAGAGCGGCAGGGTTAGGTTTATGATTGAGTCGTCGTGTCGGAGGCTGTCCGACACGACAGAGAAGGGATTGAGTAGTCCAAGATTGTCAAACGGGAAGAGAGATTGTATTTGTACTAAAAAAATAGTGGACGGGAACGGGACACGGACACGATGCACAAGCCTTGGTGGAAAAATTTTGTGGATTGTGGAATTTATGGAAAAGTGCAAGGAGCCTCTCCTTAAATAGGAGGTGGAGTCTCCTATTTAGATAAGGAATAGCATTGTTTAAACACCGATTAGATAATTCTATCATTTAATTCAAATCGATATAAAATTTATTCAATCTGATCCGAATCAAACCTAGATAAAATCTTCCTTTAATTTAAAGTAAAGATCAAAATCTTTTCCAATTTAAATGATCATAATTAATCGAATATTAAATCAAACAAAATTTCAAATATTACTTTTGAATAAATAAAATAATGATAATAAATTATTTCAAAAATTGAAACATGTACATGAGTTAAATTCATGTACCTAGCATGAAAGTAGAATATTTTCATAAAATATTGTTTTCTAAATTACCAATTATATTTGTACAATAAAAATAAAATAGCCCTTTTTATATTAATTAAATAAATAAAGTTTGCTAATCTCGATGTGACGTAATAAATCAAAATATTTACTTTATATTTATAAAAAATGTATATTTATTTTCTCGACGTGACGTAATAAAAGCTCGCCCCTGCTGACCTCCCCTGGCCTGCTTCTGGTGCTGGATGAACCTCTGTTGTTTTCTCTGCAACGGTGGTCCCTTCTGCTGCCCTGTAGGAGCCTTAGCTCCTGCTCCCTGAACTGATCGTCCAAAAGACTAGGCACACTCCCTCAGCTGATGCTCCGCTGAACCGCAGAGTAGGAACTTGCCTAGCCTCTTTCTACAGTCGTTTCACGAATGCCCTAGCTTCTTGCAGAAGGTACAACTGGTGGCATGCTAGTGTCT